>CM035168.1:124072794-124672794 GCA_020205615.1 Panax quinquefolius
TGGCAGTTATGCTTATGCTTGAGTATTCCAGTTCTTGAATGCTTGAGTTGACAATTTTATTTGGTTTTGTTTGGCAAGAATATCTGTGTGCTGTTGTTCATAATATCAGATGCTATAACCATATGTTGTTCATAATATCAGACGCTATAACCGTTTGATTTGGATGACAAAAAACTTATGGACTCTTCAACTATCGCACTGTGATTTTGTGCTTGAACTTAGTACACCAATCCCTGTCATGCCACAATCCTCAAACTTGCAGGATTGGATGTATGAATATAGCGTAAATTTTATGGAAGTTTTGTTTAGTCCGTAAAATGTGCACTTTTCGTTAAGTGCACCATATGGATCCATATATTTTTCAAATTCGCATTAAAATAATTTGTGGATGAACACTACATGAATGTTACAGAATGTATATTCTTTTTTCTCTATTAGTGGTCTTGATAGTTTAATATTTATGCTGTTATGATGACTATTCTTCAGAAATGTAATTTGTTGTTCGTCTATGCGGCGCAGGGGGACCTTCTGAATGTGAAAGTGAACAAATTAGCTTCCACAAAAACACAGCTCCCTTACTCCTATTATACTCTCCCATTTTGTAAGCCAAAGACCATAGTGGACAGTGCAGAGAATCTTGGGGAGGTTCTTCGTGGTGATCGTATTGAGAACTCCCCTTATGAGGTCAGCTATTTTTCTTAGATGATTTCATGATAATTTTGCTATTTACTTTGTTTGGATATGGAGTTTTTCAATGCTTTTCTATTACAGTTCAAAATGCGAGAACCACAGATGTGCAATATTTTGTGTCGTGTAACACTTAATGGAAAAACAGCCAAGGAATTTAAGGAAAAGATTGAAGACGAGTACCGAGTGAACATGTGAGACTCCTTTTTGGGAAATTCACTTGAATTTCTACACATTTTAATCTGCAAAGAGTCTCTTGTCTAAGCACCTGTCTTAACGTTTCCTTGTGAACATGCAGGATTTTGGATAATCTTCCCCTGGTTGTTCCGGTACGTAGGCTAGATCAGGAGTCTTCCTTTGTCTATCAGCATGGCTTTCTTGTTGGTTTCAAAGGACAATATGCTGGAGTAAGTATCAAGGCCTCTGACATATGAATTCAGCAATATCAAATTATTGGACCTTATACGTCTATAAAATAATGTGCAGAGCAAGGATGAGAAGTATTTTATCAATAACCACTTAACATTCACTGTCAAGTATCACAAGGATATACAAACAGACTCTGCAAGGATTGTAGGATTTGAAGTCAAACCTTTCAGGTGATATGTTGTACTATTTTCAACGTGTTTGATATTATTCTCACTTCGTGGAAGTTTATGCCTATTTGATTATATTTTATTTCTTTTGGTGGGTCCAGTGTTAAGCATGAATACGAAGGTGGATGGAATGAGAAGACACACTTAACAACATGTGATCCCCATGCAAAACGTACAGTTTCCAGTTCTGAATCTCCTCAAGAGGTTGAAGACAAGAAGGAAATCATCTTTACATATGATGTTGAGTTTGAGGTAAGTTCTAATATCTATAAAATACACTCCCGTTTATTGTTGAAAGTTGGGCTCATAAAGTTCCTTTATCTCCTTCCCCTTATACCAACTTGCAGCCAAGTGATATCAAGTGGGCATCTAGATGGGATAGTTATCTTCTGATGACTGATGACCAAATTCACTGGTTTTCAATTGTCAATTCTTTGATGATTGTTCTTTTCCTTTCGGGAATGGTGGCTATGATCATGTTGCGGACACTCTATCGTGACATTTCCAAGTATAACCAGTTAGAGACCCAGGAAGAAGCCCAAGAAGAGACAGGATGGAAACTGGTTCACGGGGATGTTTTCAGGCCTCCAATGAACTCAGATTTGCTATGTGTTTATGTTGGGACAGGTGTTCAATTTTTTGGAATGATACTAGTCGCTATGATCTTTGCCGTTCTTGGGTTCTTATCTCCTTCAAACCGAGGTGGGCTGATGACAGCTCTACTTCTACTCTGGGTCTTCATGGGCCTTTTTGCTGGGTATGCCTCAGCTCGTCTCTATAAGACGTTCAAGGGAACAGAATGGAAAAAAATCACGCTCCAAACGGCTTTCATGTTTCCTGCGATTGCATTTGCCATATTTTTCTTATTGAATGCTCTAATTTGGGGTGAGAAATCCTCAGGGGCTGTGCCATTTGGTACCATGTTTGCATTGGTATTCTTGTGGTTTGGAATCTCAGTTCCACTTGTCTTTGTGGGTAGTTATGTTGGGTTTAAGAAGCCTGCGATTGAGGATCCTGTGAAAACTAATAAGATTCCAAGGCAGATACCTGAACAAGCCTGGTACATGCACCCGGTCTTTTCTATCTTGATTGGTGGAATACTTCCCTTTGGCGCCGTATTCATCGAGCTCTTTTTCATCCTCACCTCGATTTGGTTGCAGCAGTTCTATTACATTTTTGGATTCCTATTTCTTGTGTTCCTTATCCTAATTGTCACTTGTGCTGAGATCACAATCGTGCTATGCTATTTCCAGCTATGCAGTGAGGACTACCTTTGGTGGTGGAGATCCTATCTTACATCAGGTTCTTCAGCACTATATCTTTTCCTCTACGCAGCATTCTACTTCTTCACAAAGCTCAATATCACGAAGCCGGTGTCTGGCATGTTGTACTTTGGTTACATGTTGATTGCTTCGTATGCTTTCTTTGTGCTCACTGGTACAATTGGGTTTTATGCATGTTTCTGGTTCACAAGGCTCGTCTATTCATCAGTGAAAATTGACTAATTGATTACTGAGGTAAATGATTTTTTTTTTTTAATTTTCTTATTATCGAGGATGCACAACTTCTCTCATGATTGAGCATCCAAACTGTAGGCCACCCTTTCATAATTGTCCCATGGATAATTAATATAGAAATTGTTTTGTAAACTTGTCAATGAAGGACCTTGAAATTAGTTTTCCTTGTCCTTCTAAATTTTCATTTTCCCACGGTTCTGTTCTGTATTGAGATATTTGAAGAGAATTGAGAAAGAATTTCAAGAAATTTTTGAATGCTTAAAAGCTTCCCTGCCAAGAATGACAGAGGCATCATTTTGTATGTATGAAGCTTTGAAATTGTTGACAAAGGTTTGCTTGTTGGCACAAAATTACTGAAAATTTAGTACTTACAAGTTGGTTAGTTATTAGTGTGTTTTGAAGACAGTTCTTGTGTTCTTATAGATCACAATTTAAGTCTCGCTGACTGCCTTTCCAAGTTTCCAGGGTAAAGCAGAGATGGAAACATGATATTGTTTCACAAGGGCCAGTTTCTACGATGGGTTTTAAAATTTGTGATGTCAGGAATCTGCAACTAATTCATGGTGATGTTTTCCTCTAATACGGTAAAATTGTAACATAAAAAGTGATAAAACCTTTGCCTGGAATTTCCATATCCTTTATTCTATGTTTTTAGTCTGGGATCATATACTTGTAACTTTCTACGTAGGATAATGGTTTTAAATTTTTTGTTTCAAAAGTGTTTTAAATGACGGGACATTATGTATGAACGAAGTATTATTGGTCTTCCCACATCATTTGAAACAAAACTACCATTCTAATTTAGTTAAACTACCATGTAATGTAATGTGTATAAACTTGCAAAGTTCAGGGCAGGTCTTGTTCCGTCAACTTGTTTTTGATAATTTAGCCTTAATGCTAGTCCCTGCAATTTATTTGTAAATGTTACCTTTCCCTTCTTTAAAAGTAGCAAACGAAGGAGTTGTGTTATAGTGGACGATTGCAGAATCTAATATTGCATATACTGGAGTGGAAATGGGACAAGCATCTTGTACCTCAAATCCTTGTGCTAGTGAGTCTTGCGTGTTTGTGCAACAGTTGTGTACAAGTGGAGTGGTACAACTTTTACATTTTTGCTACAATTTACCAACCAGATTTTATGTAAAATTCTCTTTCAACAAATCTGAAATCCAAGCTAATTCAGTAAAATATAATTTTATTGCCAGTCTGCAAACTTCTGTATTAGTGAATCCAAATATTCTGCTATCATACTATGTTTAAAGTCCAAGCTAAAATTTGTCATATTTTAAAGATTTTTCGGCCTAAGGCCTAAAACCTATCACTACTTGCACCGGTGTAAAGATACCTCTAATTCCAAACATTGCAAAATAAGATGAATACAAAATCAACAACAATACGAGAATAAAATGTTGCTTTTGTTGCAGCAAGCCACAACACTGCTATGTTACCTTTTTACCCTTACAGTATAAACAATCTTATCATCCATTCCAAGTGTTTGTCAAACGATCAGTTAATCAGCATCTGCACTGAAATCAGGCTCTGGAGGCTTTTGTAGTTTCACCAATTCCCTAGCACTCTTAAGATTTCGATTCCGATGGACCCCACGAAGAGCATTTGCAGCAAATCTAGAGGCTAAGAAGGTGGCACCAAGGCTATATGAACCTCCACCAGCATTGCTGCTGGCTCCAGCCAACCCTTCTTCTTCTTCTTTCCGTCGAAGCTCCAAAATTTTCCTTTTGGAATAACGCCGCCAAGCTGCTTGGATAAAGCAAGCAGCCCAAGTCCTCCACTGCTGTGAATAGAAGCGAAACGTGTGCTGAACCTGTCTACTGTGAAGCCGCCTGAACTGACTGGCCACAAATTTCAACTCATCGGCCGTTAAAGCAAAAGCTTCAACCTCCGTCAGAGCCTTAACTGTCCTAGTAGACGATGGCAGGTTAATACCAGATTTTGGGTCCAGTGCCCAGGTTAGAAGCTCCTCTCCACAGAAATCCCCATCTTTTAGCAAACTACGGTTGAAAAAACCGCTTCTCCCTCCATCAGTGGTGACACTCTCCAGGCGGCCACGAATTATGAATAGCATCTCATCAACTGGATCTCCTTCTCGAACTATGTATGTACTCTCTGTGTACAGACATGGTTTCAGCCGCTCACAAATTGCATCGAGCAACCTCTCATCCATATTCTCAAACAGAGGAACCTGCAAAAGAGTTGGCACAGATTATGATTGGCAAGGGGAAATGTCACAAGCATCAGTTTGATTAAATTGGAGTAAGATGGAAGAATTGGAGAGAATGTAGAGTCGCATGAGACATCCTTAAAATGCAATGGCTTAAAATGCAATGGCATATTGAAGGGTTAATAGATCAATACGTGAACTCTTACCCACTCACTTAACTACTTGAAATAATGCATAAATGAAAATTATTAAAGCACACACAAGATAAAGTGGGAACTCTTGCTTGTAGCTTGGAAGACAAAAAATAATGTGCCGGAGAGTAGGGGGTGGGGGTGGGGGTGGGGGTGGGGGTGGAGGGGGGGTTATGATAAATTTCTCAAATAATCAACTTTTAGGGTGTTTGAAAATGTATGTTAAGTATTCATATGTCAAAAGATTAGAATGCATGTAGTTCAAAATTTGGATATTGTTCACAATGTGTTTCGGAAGAACATTGGAAAGGGGTGGGGAGTGTTAACAGGAATTATTTCAATTTTCACATGACCATCCTCAACTCTTTGGGTATTTGGAAAGGGGATTTTTTCATAGCAATTTTATGGCAACGATAAGTTTACTCGAGTGTAATTAGGTATAGTTTTGGCATAACAGTAACAGAACCCCATAGAAGGGCCTCTGAACTAATGTCAATTGGGCAGACAAACATTTGGAAAGGTCAGATGCAAACAAGGCACAAAATATAAGAATATAGATCTAATAAAATTACCCTCTTCACCAAAGCCAGACAAAGATGGCGTTTTATGTCCCTTCTCAGATCCTTAGGAAGACCATGAACCAAATTCTCTTCGTCCACTCCACGGGTTTCCAACCACTTGTACTGATCATAGCGTCTAACCCGTTCTCGAAGATCTTGTGGGAGCAAGCGATGATGCATCCACTGCTCCGAGTCACGCCTTTTAACCCTCATCTCTTCAAGTCGAATAGTAAGAGACTGAAGATATGTCTGTTATAATAAACAAACCAAAAGAAGGTGAGCACTAATTCATTGGCAATCTGCTTCACATACTAGATGTCCTAAACATGGCTATTCTTACAACAATTATCAACCCCTTATGAAACTTGTACTTTGTTAAGCTCACGGTTGAATTAGGTACCTTGTTTGTGAGTCAAGCACATCACCTATACTTGTTTTGGCAAGAGATAGGGTCCAATACATAACTCATAGTTAGATATAATACTGGTATTGAACTCTAATTAAGAGTGTAGATTGATTTTACACAGCACTCAGGCTCCAATAAACCTCATTTCTAACATGAATGACAAGGTTCTTCCCCCCCACCCCCCCCTTATTTGGGATGGTGGATTGAAAATGACTGAGTCCAGAAACAAGGTTTATTACACTAGTTGCATTCTTGATCCTATCACATTCATCCTTAAACATATTCAATTTGATAAATGATAAAAGTTCTCATAGAAAATTTAAACAGAAGAAGTTCCTCAAAGAAGCAAAATAGTGGAAACTGAAATCAGGGGAGAACATATAAAATAAGGCAGAACTGTCCTTGTACAACAGCATAATAAGAAGAGGAAACAGGAAGAACAGGATGCAAATCCAGAAAATGTAGGTAATACAGACAAAAGGTAACTATCGAACCAACATGTAGAAATTTATGTGACAGCAGGGTCTTGCCAAAAAAAAACTCCCAACTGTCATATTGCCCATTTGATCCAGAAGTCTCATCTAAACTAGTTCTGCTAAAAAAGAATTAACCATAAAGATCATGAACCTCCAAAATCATATGGTTAAATCGACAAGGAATTTCATTGTCTGTTCAGTTTCTCCCTTGTACAGAAACTACTAAGAATCTTTTTTTACAGAGAATTTCTGGCAGGCTTCATATAACACACCTTGAAGTGGCATCTGGTCATATCATGCCAGTCTGAAGGAGGGCAAAGGTGATCTTTAACTACTGGTTTAAAAACCCCTCATGCACTGGTCAAATTCAGGTTACCTATAGAGAAGTCATCAGCATTTAATTGCATTCTATGGAAGGGATCTCTAACATAGGATGGGGATTCAATTAATGTGCACTAATTTTTAAAAAAGAATTTCTAAAAATTTGGAGCATCTACCAAATGAGAAAAAGAGCAGTAATACAAATACATGCAGCGAAACATTCATATCAAACAAATGGAAAACTAACTATGAGTAGTACTACATCACTGAATGGCCATGTAAAAACTATTTTAGTCCATGTAACTAATTCATGTTAACATTTTGAACCATCAATCCTGGAAGCACCACTGAGAGAGCCAAGCTAATAGCTTGGGTCCATACAATAAGCAACCATTACTACAATGACGACCACCTGATCCCAAAGTCTCTCCCTGATTAGAGTTGAGGGATTGCACTTACAAGTTTCAAAGTTAACCACAAATGTGAGATCATACCAAAAAAAGTACAAAAAAGGCATACAAAAAAGAGGAAAAAGAAAATAATCTTGGTTTAAAAGGCTTTGACAATTATACAACACTATTCGTAACAGTTTTGAATTACCTGCATGTTTCCAATCAATAGTGCAAAGAGAATGAGGCCAAATATGGCTAATGCAATAGAAAATATGGACTCCCCAGGATAAGTGCTGGTTTGAAGTCCTTGGCCAAGTGTACTGCAGGGGAAAAAAGAGAGAGTTACCAAATGCTTAATTGTTCAGAATTCAAGCATGGATCATATACTATCAACAGGATCATATACTATCAACTAGGCACTGGAAGTTATTTGGAATGCCTAAACAACTATCACTGACACAGAAATGATATGGAAGAGCTAGCTTTTATGGTTTTTCATGGCAATGGACATTATCATCCATGCAACTTGCAATAAGTAACAAATTAATTATTTCATTTCTTTTGAGTTCACTTTTTCCAAATAGTTTTGAAACACTAAGAAACAGTAAAGACAATTTTAGGTTTCTTTTAGCAACTTGCAACCAGATTAACATTTATACCATTTCCTATAACCAGTAAATGTGAACATAATTTATACATTGGCAACATATATCTAACCATACAGAGACATCCCCTAGGAGTATCATCAAGTATTATCCAATTATAATCATAACTTCATATAGAAATACCAATGCCTTCAATGCCTGCAGAAAACATTGCAAAAAAGGAAATAAAAAGAAGCAGAGGAAGAAGAGGAGCAGTACTACAAATAGACATGGCATCAATTAGTTCGATTTTGCTCTCATTTCTGATGATAGATTTGCCCAAAAAATTACGTTTTAACTTGCTTTATTTGTAGTATTTTACTGACTGAACAATACCACTTACAAAAATTGATTGATATAGTTAGTATGCAGACTACTTAACATCTTTCCATTAAATATTGCCAGTCTGCCACTTAGAGATGCATTAGAAGTTCTGATGAGTAATTATATCAGAAAAACATAATTAAAGCTCAATTGATAGCATTCAACAATAATTTGATGAGGTAAAGAGGAGCATACAGATAGCATGTTCACCCCTGCCAATTATATAAAGATCACTCATATTCATATGCATGCACATGAACAAATTTTAGTAAAACAACAAACAAGACAAGCTGTGTAATTAAAATGGAATAAAAACAAAATGAACAAAAACATGTGTAAAAGGTTACCTCAAATTCTGCAGCCCCCACCACAGGCAGTAACAGTACTTGGAAAGGAATTTTTTGGAATAAACAATTCTAGATGACAAAGCCTGCTCGAATATTCCAAAATCAAATGGTTTAGGTTCAACATCTACAGCACATTTTGATTGTAGAACTGACTCACTACTGTTGCGCCAGATATCATAAGATTCAGAATCCTGAAAGCTCTGGTTGCCGCAATACAAGAAATTTGTTTTACATTTTCCACTATCTTTACAAGCTCTCTGCCAGCATGTGTCATATCGTTCTACGGATAACACGTACCAAAAAGCCCCAACAAACTACGAAGAACCCATCCAGTGATTAAAAAAACAAATATCTGTAACATGTAGTTAATGACAGCACAAAGTATACTAAGACAAATATATAAATAAGAAAAATATAAAAACAAAAGTGGGATTTGAAAATGATACTTTATTATATAAAAGGAATAAAATTGAATGTCTACAGCAAAGATAGAAAACAACAAAGAAATTGAATGGACTATGCAACAAACTTGCAACAACTCTATAATCTCTTCCTAGTAAATTACACAAATGTGCTCTTCCAATAAAACGATAATCACATGACCTTATACCATCCTCTCCATCTGAAGAATAAAAGTACATTAATGACTGTCATCTTAGTATCTTTCTAGATAGCATATGCTGTAGGGCAAGAAAAACAGCCGGTTACTGTCAGTCGCTTGATTGAACACCACATATTCTTCTTTTCCTTTCCCGTCTTAATACCATGCAAAAAGAATAGCATTAGGTTACTCAAATATTCATCACAGCGTGGACATATTTGGTACTGATTATGTTCAGATACCATTATAGCAACTGGCAACTCAGTCCGAATTATGAAACTCAGCCGGAACAAGAATTTAAGCGAGACTGTGTTTTTTTTCAGTACATCATACGCAGAACAACATATCCCAACCCTGTCTGAAACCCAAGTCCTTCCCTGTTTGGGTGGCAATGATACTACTTGAGCTTAACAGTTAACAGTCTCTGGTATCATCAATTGGTTACTAATTTTTTCCTTTTCTTTTTGAATCCTTTTATAAGTGATTGGGTCATTTAACTCCAAAAAA
This sequence comes from Panax quinquefolius, assembly GCA_020205615.1. NCBI lineage: Eukaryota > Viridiplantae > Streptophyta > Magnoliopsida > Apiales > Araliaceae > Panax > Panax quinquefolius. The sequence continues at coordinate 124,082,543 of CM035168.1, forward strand.
AAGAAGAAAAGAATTGAGATTTAGATTGTGAAGATAAAATTCCCATGCTTAATGGCTGAATCCATAACGCCTTTAGCTTTGAAATCAATTACTTTCCCCATGTGTGGAGGGTGGGTATGAAGAAGTAACCATTAAGTCTGTAAATCGAGCACATGGAACCATACCTTCCATACTTTAGTGACTCTGTGACCTAAAATTTCTTTAATTCTGTAACTGTTCTTTTGTTTGCTAACTTATTGTGTCACTGTTTCCCTTTTTATTTTCTATTTTCTTCTTTATTTGTTATTTTTACAAATTCTTTAATTCTTTTAATATGCGCTTCAGATCATTCAATGTTTTTGTCACAGATACAAGCTTCTAGTAAGTAAACAGTAAGAAAATAGATTTTTCAGTAACCTTCAATCTAGTCTTCCGGTATTATGCTATTAGTTATCATGTATATTTTTACCCCAAATTTCCGTATGGCTAACTTATCAATGTGTGAAGGATCAATCTAAAAGAAGTAAAATTGGTAGAAAAGGAGAAGAAACTGATAAATCAGCAGCAAAGCAATGCAATGTAGTTATGGCCTCTCACCCTATCTTCCAAATTTGGATATAGCAACAAAATCAACAAAAATACTGGCAGATATCAGCACGCACATAAATTCTGTTCATATTATTATCATGAGATCACAGTTGACTAACACAAGATAGCATCTGTAAAATTAAATCTAAAAGGGAGGCAGAAGGTTATGGAAACAAGCCCAAATCAACATCAACATATCTCAAACTTCAGTGGCATGAGATTACAAAGCGTTTAATGACAGGCAACAAATAACCATAATTAGTAAGCAAGGCCTACCAACTTAAACAGGTGCTTACATGACTAGCGAGCATGTACAACATTAAATAATATACAGCACCAGCCCATGCAGTTTCAGCAAAGACCCCAGCAGTCCTTTTCAGTTCTGAAGTTAAGGGCAAGATGCGTACAAACCTAGGGATATATTGAATCAAGATAATACAAAGTAAGGCTTGCTTTGTAGCCAATACATCAGAACCTTTTGATCTCTGAAGAAATCTCCAGACAACTATCTGCACAAAAATTTGAAGAATATAATTTATTGTATCAAGTATTTCTAGCACGCAACCTCCTGCAAATTTACTACTGAACTTTGACAAGACCAACATCACTAAACCTCTAATATTTTTTGATATTATTCACCAAAGTTCTCATAGAAGTGATGTTCAGAATATAATGACAAATAAAATTGCAATATGCTACAAGTTTCTACACACACACACACACACACATATATATATACATAGAAGTATCTTTAATCAAGTGTAGTGTCTCAAGAATCAAGGAAGACTGGGAATTTCAAAGAAGACTATATCCAAACCTGTGGTACAGGTAGCACTGCTAGAAAATCGATGATAAAATAGCTCTGCAAGTACCTCTTAGCTATTTGTGCAGGATCAATCACAAGCTCACCTCGTCCAAAAACCCGAGATGAGGGTGCAATGTAAGCCGTTCGGAATTGAAGAACCATGTGAATAAGATAGAAAACATCAATGATTGTACGCATTGTTGTAGCAATGATAGCTAGATTTCGATCAATCCCCAAACATTTGGATGACTCACTAAAAACTGGAAGATAGAAAAACAGTGGATCTATAGACACTGCCACAATACATGAAATGACAGAGAGTTTATTCCACAACAGGAGGAATTTATCTTGCGGGTCAAATATCTTCTTTTCTGACACTTTAAGATCTTCCGGAAAAACTGCACGAGAAACACCAAATCCAAGCGATCGACCGATAGACTTAAGTCCTTCAGACCCTTTTCTCATTCCTTTCTTAAAAGATTTTGATGGGGAATTAGTTGCATGGCTAGCAAGACCAAAACCCTCAATATTAAACCCACATTTGTTCATTGCAATTGAGGCAGATGGTGATGATAACCTAGAGTCCAAGTCGTCCAACCTAACAATAAAAGAACACATAAGCACTATAAGGTAAGCTTTAAACTGAAGTATCCCCCCCCCCACCCCCCCACCCCCCACCCCCCCGCATGCAGGAACACCCCCCACTAAAAACAAAGACACACCCCCAAAGCACATGCAGGAACAAACACAAACACATCAACAAACAAAGTCTACACAGCAACAAGAACACACACACACACACACACAGAGAGAGAGAGGAACCATGTATCATTGGAACAAATAAAGCATTAATTGAAACATCAACAGTCCAAAATCTACACTAATGCAACAAAAGAACCAAAAGAGAAACTAGTTCTGAAACAATATAAAAAGAATCATTTTTAAGCAAGGATAACTATATATTTTGATTGCTCTTCAATCGACAATTTTCAAAAATTACAATAAAAGAAAGATGGTAATATTTTAGCCACCTAAAGCATTAACTGAAAAAGACATATCTTGTTTCAACACTGGATCTTTGATAATTTTCCACTATAATAACTAATGTTTCATAAATAAATTCACACAAAGAACAAACCAGATTACCTTACAAACTTCTCTCACTGGCCACCAAGATATTCGGACTTGGAACCACAATTGAACATTTTGTGTAATCCAACACATAAATACCAACTGCAGGCCAACAGAAAACCATTTCAAAGGTATCAGGTAGTGGGAGGATGTCTTCTTTCCTTTTTAAGGCTAGGGCTCTAAATTCTAATTAACCAACTAAGTTCAGAATCATAGAGTGAGAGCAAGCTCAAAGAGTCAAATGTTATTCACAAATTAAAATTATTATGACTTAGAGTGCAGATCTGAGAAATATAAATGTATAGACAATTTCTGCAGCCACATTTCTTTACATAACAAATTGTATTTAAGAATATGAGTTATCATATTTAATTCACCAGGTTCACACAACATGAGCAGGTTGACTGCAGATCCTTAGTGATCTAGACGAAACTCAATTAAGATTGCTTTTACAGTAATCATCAACGTTTGCAGGAATTGATGATTTCAAGATGTCATGCTTTTGTTTATAACTAACACTTACTTAAATACTTCTCGATTTCTCTGCATTTTCACTAGGGGAATAATATTGCTGAAAATTGTTTTTACACAAAACAATTATCATAGATTTTGTTCAGCAGCCCGATTGCAGAAAGATGAACTGTTAATGAGTGAGTTAACAATTATGTTTCTCTACACAATATAAGTAAGCTTTCAGCTCTAAGAAATTCATCACTGATTAAAACATGTATTGCTAATAAAACTATTATTTTCTTCTTAATAATTCAGTCACAGCAGCATCTAATCCTATTCTATGTGACTAATGACTTGGTTCTGGAAGTCGAGCAAAAACTTATTCGACAACTAAGAGCACTACTGCTAGGAATACTACTAACACAGTAATTACCTCAATATACTTTTTTTTGAAAGTACTTCCTCAATATACATCACCACAAGGAAACCTAAAATAGATCCATTCTCCCTTCATAATCAATGTTTCCATGATTTTCACCAACCAGAAAGAAAAGGGGAAAAAAGATTTCTTTGATTTTGCTTTGACAATCGAATAAATTAAGTGATAATCATTGTGTATCAAGAACTGCATGTAGCTAAGCAGCAACAGATAATTAGAATCACAAGTAAAGTAAAAGAAACTCAAATCTAAAGCTCTCCAATTTCAAACCTCAAATAGAACAAAATACATCAAATTCCAATATTAGGATCGAGAAATAAGAACATATATATATATATATCGACACACATTAGAGTGAGCGGTAGATTAAAAAGAAGATTAGAGAGCAACGACGTACTGTTGAAGTATTTAGATATCAATCCATGTAACGAAGGGGAGAGAGATGAGTCTCCTCCTCCAGGTCTACAACAAGAGACTGAAGAGTAACGGAAATTTTCGGTTAAGCGGAGGTGCCATCGTTTCTTCGATTGGAAAGCTAAAGGATCGAGAGAGAATAGAGGAGCAAAACGAGTTGTTTATAATATACTATAAAATGGAGAGTAATTTTACAAATTAGAAATTACTACCAAAATTGCTGAACTGAAAATAGACCGTGTCGTGTCATCTTTGTATTTTTATTTTTTTTTATTATCTTCGTCTTCTCTTCTTTTTACGTATTTGCTGTCTAATTTTATTTCCTACGTTACTTTTGTAATATAATTTTATCCTTGAGAATTATAAACATAAATTTATGAAAATAATTTTAATATTTAAAATTTACATCGTTATCAAATCATTATGTATATAAAATTGAGTCTCATTTATTATAATTATGTGAATTTATTTGTTAAACAATATTTACAAATAAAAGAGAGCAACGTTTTTCCCTTGATTGAATAGATTTGATGTATTAAAATATGATAAATTTATCTAGTCTAGTTAACAAAATTATGGTGTCAATCTTTACGAGCCTTGTTAGTCTAGGTATGGTTCTTTCTTACTCCCTCCCTCCCATCCACATTTTGTTCCCAAAACACACAATGTTTTTAAATTTATTATAATTTCATGTTATGCGAAGCAATCACTGGTAATGTGACAAATATGAAAGCTGCAATCACAAATTGATATGCACATCATATGAACATCATATTAACATACTTGGAGATCTTATCCAATATTAAGTGGAAACCGTGACTGCCAGGGATGGGGTATCATGCTAGGCAAAAGAGATGAACAAGCCAAGACAGCCAGTTCCAAACTCGGGAGCCACCAGGGTCCAGTAAAAGTTAATCTCAAAATGCATTAACTATTAAGTGCAGCAACACAGTATTCAACTTCAGCAGCTTCAAGTGAACTTGTTTAAACATAACAAATCTGCAGGAGAAAAAATGGCATTCACTGGCTGCCTTGAAGTGACTCGAGGACAGACAGACAGCAGCGGTTTAAAAATGTTGGAGCAGGTAAACATATCCATACCTTTTGGCAGCCTTGAATCCCTCAATCTACAACAAGAGTTCATTTTTTAACCCATTTTTGTAATGCACCCCTTATCCTTCACAAATGAGCGCATCTGCAATTATGCTTCTGGCCTCATTGCACAGTACTTCTGCATTGTTCCCGTCTATAGGCTTGTGAATGACAATTTTGACCGATCCTAGATTTAATATACCTTCCATTCCCGTAGGCATGATTTTGCCAGTTCCAATAAGAGTAATCGGAACCACTGGTACTCCAGATTTCACAGCAACACTGAATGCACCTTTCTACAAATCACCAGAAAGATAAAATTTATTCAGATAAAGGGGACACTTTCAAATTTCAACAAGGTTCCACAGGTAGCAGCAATCCATTATCCACAATAAGAAAGGCAAGCTTTTGGGCAAGTAAAAACAACATATAGAGATCTTTAAAGAAATTTTAGAAGCACAACACTTTTGTTTGAAATCAAATCTTTTGAAGACATCCAGAATTCTTCCTATATAAATATTTTCTAGGCCATCACTATTGCAATTAAGACTACAGTACAAAAGGCAGTGTGTGAACATACTAAATTCAGCAGAGTATAAATAGAAGTTGTGATTTTTTATAGTTAGACTTCAGATTAATGCTCCTCTGTAGTTTAGAAGATGGAGCAAACCATCCTCAGCACACGAGCATCTGAAACTTTCCTAATACCTTTATGTAAGTAATACCATATGGTAATGTTGGGAGTAAGAACCATCTATAGACCTCACCTTGAATACCCCTAACTTTCCATCTTTACTCCGAGTACCTTCTGGAAAGAAAAAAACAGATCCTCCCTTCTTCACAAGATCCATGCATCGTTTGAGAGTTTGCTACATTCATATAGACAAAAAATATAACTTGTATAGTTCAAGAGAAGAACAATAGTTTACTAGAACAAGTACTATAATGTAAATTTTCCAAATGGCAATCCAACCTAAACAAACTGATTAATTTGTTGCATCAAAGGTGAAATAATATTTTCAAGGGAAGGAATCAAGTTACCAATTGGCTTCTGCTGTCCATGCGCTTCAAAGGAATAACACCCATTAAAAACATGGCCCATCCAACAACAGGAAAGAGGAAAATTGATGTCTTGCTGATGAACTTGAAGCTACTACCCAGAGTGAGAAGAACATACGTGTCTAAAAAGCTCTGGTGGTTGGACACATATACAGCAGGAGTATCCTGTGAAGGCAAATTCTCTACTCCCACCACTTCAACATTAAAAAATGGAGTAACAGTAAAAAGAGCCCAAATTTTGGCAATAAGCTGATGGGCTTTTCTACGGTACTGATCAAACAAGAGCACAAAAGGATGTGCCACCATCATCAGCAAGAACAGGAAAATGGAAAGAAATGCAGTAACAGCATAGAAACAAACTCCTCTAACTTTTGATCCTAGTTGAATTCCTGCACTTACAGAGAAAAATAATTCACAGAAAAGGTAAGAATGATAAGGTTGGAAACCAAAAAATGAAAGTTGGTAAAGTCACTTCAAGAAGAACCTGATAATTGATGGGCAGCATCAGAACACCCAGTTCCGGCAATTTCAGATTTAGCAACAATGTACCTCGACATTTTAATCTGCTCATGCCATTTATAATCATGACGCGACCGATTAAAATTTTCATTTGGATAAAATATGCACCAAGATGCAGAAGCATTTTTTCTTCTACTTTGTAAATGGTTAGCAGGTCGACCGTCTGTAAAGGTTTAAAAAAGATAAAGACAAGATCGAAAAGGAAAAAAAAATTACTGCAACAAACAATAAATTAATGGAATACACAGTTGAAAGAAAATAGTGAAATTTGCAACACATCGAACATATATACAGGTAGAGGAATGCCTACTTTATATAATTTCATACACTTTCTGAGAAAATCGCAGCATTTAACTGACGCATTGGAGTGATAGGGACATATATATAAGTTGCAATAGAGCTACAGTGTCCAAAACCTCCATTAAGATGATTATTAAGACATCCAAGAAAAAAAGAAAGGAAGCCCACATATATACTCCTGAAAACAATATTCTTAGACTTCTACCATATTTTGTAACCATAGGATATTCTTTGTTCTAAATGATTTTAGGAGGAACATATTTACCAAACATTAGATTAGGCAAGGTTGCAGTGAAATAGTGCACCAGGACCCTTGACACCAGTTGGGAAGCATATGACCATTCTAGGCATGTTTACAGGCTGCCATTTTGCGAAATCTGCAAAGCTGTATCTAGTCTTCTGTGCCTCCTAGTTAAGGCAATGATGATATGAACTTGAGTATTGGGCCTATTGGCAATGCTAAATTTCTCAAAGATTTGAGTTTCACTCGAGAAATGTCAATGCTATTAATTATTATGAAGGCATTTCTATTATAAAAACACAAGTAACATAAGTAGTTACTAATCAAAAGAAAAGAAAAGAGTAACATAAGGAGGTGTATATAGTTTCTTTTTCCATAGGTTGCATAACAAGGCACATTCCTATAATAGCTTGTGATATTGGAGAAACTGTTCATTTAACATGGTAATAAAGCAAAAGAGTTTTTGGAATCCAATTAATAAATAGATTGGATTATTCACATTTTAAAGAGAATGAAGGTTTTTTCCATTGTAAATCCAACTCAATGTGACATGGCCATCTTCAGAAGTTCAATCTCTCCATTCTGATAAACATCATTAAGATATCTACCAACTACCTCCATCAATGTCAATCTTTATATGATTTTCCTTTGATGATTCATATACGCAAATGAGGCAGATTCCAAAATCCTATTGAAAGCTGGAAACTCTAGTAAAAAATTTGAGCAAAGCAGAAAATCAGCAAACTTAGATCCAGACATAATTTAAAACTGGTCCAAAATAGAGCAAATCCCAAACACTTCTCTTTCTCCATTCAGTTTGAATGTTTGCAATACGCCATGTTTACTTTTTGTCTCTCTACATGTGTGTAGGTGTCGGACAAGGGAAGGTGTTGAGAGTTTAATAAACAGTGCTGCTCATCATCTAACAGCATAAGCTTTTAGATGCAGACAATTTAAAACCGGTCTGGAATAGAGCAAAGCCCAAACACTTTTGTTCCTCCATTTAGTTTGCATGTTTGCTATATGCTCTGTTTTTTTTTCTCTCTACATGTGTGTAGGGATCAGACAAGGGAAGGTGTTGGGAGTTTAATGAACAGTGTTGTGCTCATCATCTAACAGCTTAAGCTTTTAGTGCACCTAGTAGCTTATCATCGCATCACAACCATGGTTTTGAAAGTCTTGGATCAAGCCATCCTCTTGCATATGGTCCCTATTAAGCTACTGTATTTTACAGTATAATCTATTAGTGCATTCTGCTGCACTTTAGATTTGGGTTTTTACATTTGAATTGGAGGCTGCAAGCCGGGAAAGTATTAAAAAGCATGATATACATTGTTGGAACTCACTTTCTAACAACATAAAGCTTTTGAAAGATAACAAAAGTAGTATGAATGCTAATACTTATCATCTGGAACATGCATACTGAAACATAGATCGTAAGGGTATTAGCTGTCTTTTTGCCAACTCTAGTACATCCAACTTAAAATATACAAGTCAAGCCTAAAACATGCATTTGCCATTTTAGTAATCCTGGCTTTCAGTGCCTCAATTCCAATGAAGTTTTCCACGACTGATGTGAGCAGCTTCTTATGCTTCACTAACTCGATTCAGAATATGTTTCTCCATTCCACCCTAATCACATATTTCAATGTATGGGAGAAAATAAAGACATGTTTTTCAACTTCTCTCAAACCCTTCAGAAGCAAGCCCCCCAAATAATGTATCCTTTACCATTAATATGTATTACCACAGCTGAGAGATCGTTATAACTTTTATAAGAATTATTCGTGTCCTATATGTTCCTGACTTAGCATGTACCACAAATGAAGCATTTACCAAAAGGCCTACAGAAACATGAACCCCAAAATCAACCAACAAAAGTACATTAAAAAATTCACGTACCCAAAATTTAAAATAAAATAAAATTCAGATGCAGACACATTTATCACATGTAAACGTGGGATACCAGAATGCCCTCACAAACTACAATTCTTGTAGTGAAATTGCAAAATTCAAAGCTGATCAAATATTCACGAGGATGTGGTAAATTTGTTTCCAACCAAGTTAACAGTTTTTTACCAATCTAGTAGCACGTGTAATCAGGCATGGATCAAGAGATTTCAAGTAACAAAGTTCACAGTAAGTGATAGGAGTGAATCACCCTGCAAATGGACCAAGGTGTGTGCAGTAACCTGGATCTAAGCAAAGAACATGTAAAACTTCCAGGACTAGGATTTAATTTACGAGGTTAACTGCCGATTAATCTGCATCCGCAATATGCATGTTAACAACAAACAAGGTAACCAAATCTGCTCAATTTTACAATATCTGAAAAGCATCCTCCACTAAAACTGAAAACTATACATGAGGTCAAATATTTTAGCTTGAATGGTCAAACAATTATGATAATCTTGCAATTTTGGAAGCTTGAAAAATAATTTTACTTTTTAATCCTACAAAGATGATTCTGAACATATGTATTAGATTGTATCAGAACCCAACTGATGTACAGGCAAGATAGATTCATCTAATAAAAAAGGCTCGGCAAGGGTGTAATATATACACACCAAGAAAACCAAAATGAAAACTAAATCAACGTATGAATAATACTCTGTGCAGGACAATATCATACTTCTTCTTAATATTGCATTGAACTACAAAAATGTTCTATTGAAATTTTATTTTAGAAAATGAAGAGGCACAGACCAACATCGTATGTTGGTAATAATACAAAAAAGGGAGAAAAACATTCTGATATAAAATTGTGTGCTAAAGGAATATTACCCACATCTTTTTGACATTTTCCCATTCGACTGTTTAAATGGAGAGCACCCTACGTTAACTCCTCTATTAGCACACAACTGCCAAAAGAAAGAACCAGATCGATGGTTATATACAAAATTTCTTCAAAGAAATATCCCAAGGTATTCAATTATATGATGCCTTCACATAGAATAGCTGTTACAAGATCATATATTGATATATATTTATTTATTTTTGGATAAGTTACAAGATCAGATACAATTGATAGGGAAATAGGGTAAAAATGCAACCAGAAGCATGCTTTTAACTTAAATACTGTTCAAACTTAAAATCATTGTGCGCAATGGTAGTATATCACTTGCCATATATATGCCATATTCAAAGAAGTCTCCAAGTCAACAGGATCTACCTAAGATTGGAAATTTATCATCCATAGCTCCCCATGACCCCCTATGGAAGGAAAATCATATAGGAGCAACAACGCTGAAGACTCAAAATTCACCTGGGTGGAAATTTGAGGCATTCGCTTTTTGCTTGATGCTTCTTCACAACTCTTGGTCGGGGCATGCAAGGAAAACTCTTCATTCACTTGAAATCTCCAGATACATCTTTCTACTGTCAGCACTACGTTAGCCACCTCCACTACTTGTATTCACACTCCATGAGACTTATAATAGTATGCCTCATAAAGATATGCAACCCTGTTGATGCATGCCTAGGCAGGACAGGACACGATAAGTTACTTGAACTTGGTGCTGTGGTGATTGATTTGGTCTGGTCGTGCATCACAATACATCCCCATCATTTTTATGTCTTCAGCATAAAAGATCATCATAAGCCTTGTCAAGGTATATTGAAAGATTCTCCACAGCACTAGTGAATTCACACTTATGAGTTCACTTATATCTCTATATTCTCATTGTGTCTTCATGTGCACATTTCTCCAAAAGTAAGCAGCAATCTCAGCCTTCTAGAAGTCCTTACAATACATGAACAGCCATGGCTTGCTCAGAAACAACTGTAGACTGTAAGTCTATTATAGGTCATCGGAGAATGAATAGTTATGTTGACTACTTTGAGTACTTCCTCATAACCTCCATCACTGGAAACCTAACTATGTATATGTCACACCTCCATTGCAAGAAGCCAACATCATTCCTAATATATTAGCATTCATATTCTCCAAAAGTAAGCATCCATCTCATTATTCTAGAAGCCCTTCCACCGCATGCAAAGGTCAGATCCCTGTAGCAGCCCAGCCCCTTACAAAGAGTAAAGGATAGGGCTCGCCGGCAGAGGGAGAAAGACAACCTTTCACAGCATCTGCAAGATGAACCTTTTTTTTACTTTTAAATCAGGTGTTTAAACGGGTCTGATTATGCCAGGCCCCTGACCCTAGAATAGAGATAGATAAAGAGAATTAGAGAAAATTTTGGGAGGAAGAAGGATAGAAAACTCAGTAATTCCTATAAAGTTTATGACCCTTGCTCAAAATCTTTTATCTATTTTCTTCGACACCCACTCTTTTAGTTAGGGATAAGAGAGAGAGAGAATAAGGAGAAAGATTAAACAAGTGTCTCTTCATTTCATTAATTCATTTAATTTATAATGCTTGGAGGTTACTCCTCAATTACATCTATTTATAATCTATTTATAGAGAGAGAATGCTGAAAAGTAATATACTAACCTACACTAACTATCACATGTGCACACATGCTTACACACAAAAAGTACTACTTCTAGAATATACTAATTATTCCTTTGCTGCCCAAAATACCCTATGCCTGACATTCCTTCCTCAAAAGCATCCATGTCCTCGTGGATATTACTATTTTTTGCTTTTCAGTCTTGATAGCTTTCACCACCTTTCCAGTGTCAAAAACAAAACTTAAGAACATGTTTAGTTAAACCTTCCTATATCAATTCTTTAAAACTTCTGCCTTCTCATATTCCCCATTATCAAAAGTTAACACCAACAATTTCAGATTTTGATTTAGTATAACTTCTCCATTGCAAAAGCGTGTCTCAGTATTTTAGCATGTTGTGAGTTCTTGAATTTCTTTTCATTCAAATACAGCCACCATTGATACTTACTGGCCTCTAGTTGACTTGTAATACTTTCTCTTTGATATACAACTACAACTGCCACATTTCCAAAATGATCCAACCTTTCTTGAATTATGAAGTAGAACAAACAACCCTTTAGTATTTTTCTGTTGAGCATCAATGCACACCAATAAACAGATATTAATTCAAAAGCAAGATTAAATACTCTTGGCTACCATAGCCCAACCACAGCTTGGCTCTATAACCATTTGAAAAAACAATTGAAACATTATCTTTGTAATTTTTTCATTCTTCAAGGAATTCTCGTCAAGTATAGTGCCTAGCAGATCAGGCTAATGTTAGTAAGACTTATATAATTCAGATAGACCATGGTTGTTGTCCAACTCCACTGATATGATCTGTTAGGTTTAGAGAATTTCTAAGGAAAAAGGTTGAGGTTAGCTTCTGCATCACATATTCCTTCGTTTGATCAACTTGCCTTGCAAATGAACTCTCAAACTGAAAGTTTTGGAGGTGTATTCCATTTTTATATCTCCAAGGAATAGGCCTGGTAACCACATCCACTTTGAACTGAAAATTGTGACATACTGCATTAATACTGCTCCAAAAAAATGATGCTAGTCATAAAAGGAAGGACCTTGGTCCCGTGAGTGTGTATTCATGTTCCCCAATAAAGAGATTGACCTGTAAGAATCCTGGAGTTTTCTTGCATTTTGGTTGATGTTTGGAGAGAATGGAACTGTATTTGCTCTTTAGAACAAAATTGTCCTTAGATAAGCTATAGGCTTGTCAAATGATACCACATTAGTTGCATTATCAGCTTGTGAGAAATCTCTTAATATATATACAAGTTAGTGACATACTTTCCTCTAACAAGCTTCTCTTCATTTCATTAATTCACTTAATTCATAATGCTAGAAGGCTACTCCTCAATTACAGTTATTTATAGAGAGAGAATGCTAACCTACACTACTTTTCTTATCCTTCACTCAAAATAACTAACTATCACATGTGCACACATGCTTGCACACAAAAAGTACTGCTTTTTAAAATATACTAATTATTCATTGTTGACCAAAATACCCTCTGTCTGATAGATTACCCATGTTAGAAAAGTTATACAAAATCTTATACGAATTGCAACCCCTTTTTTATTCCTTAATTGAATTCGATAACTATTCATAAATTTTACCTTGACACCAAAGAAGAGTTCGACCTAATGCTTTATTTTTGTCCTAGCTTATCCTGAGGAGCAATATGAATGTTCTATCATGTTCCACCAACACACTAAAAGGTTTATACGATATATCCAGTGTGGAAGTAGGCCAACATTTCTATTGGAAAATAGGAGGCTTCCAAGTCCACAACCAAGAATGTCTGTTCTGATCTTCTGGAAAATGATATGTGATTAAGTGAACAATTTACAACAACAACATGACTTATCCCCACCCAATTTCTTTGGTAAGCAAATAAGTTGTCTGCTTGCTCAACCATCCCTATAAACTAAAGGCATACTCTTGATCATCATCAAGAGATTGAGACGTGATTTGACCATCTAGAATTTTTCACATTTTCAAAGTAGCGCTGATATGAATGAATCCCCTTCCCCACTAGCAAAGGTTGATTAGACAATGAATAGAATGTATAAAAACTGCGTAACCCATGCCCCAACAAGGAGAACACAAAACTCTAATTTTACTATACAACTCCTTTAAAAACCCAAGCCCTCTCTTTCTATACATCTATTCCTGTTCACATTCAAATCAATCTTTTGGTTATTTTAGATCAGGCCAGCACTAAACCCAAGGAGAGCCTAGTTAAGTTACCATATATCCTTTTTACAGTCTCAAACAATTATTATGATGATAACTGTATGCTGTTTGGTCTACGGACAAATTCGAAATCACACTCTACTTTGACCAATTTTACTAGCCAATATAGCCCAGATTGCCCAATTTTACTAGCCAATATAGCCCAGATTGCTCCAATAAAATATTCTGCAAATTTTAGACATTCGTATTTATATGCATAGTGATGCCTCCCACCTTGTACTGTTACTGTTATCTATATCCTCATACTCCCTAGTCAAACAAATGACTATCTTCATAGAATTAATAAATATAACTTATGCAGAGTTAACATGAGAACATCGAAAACACCATGTAATTTTCAACACTTACTATTAGAAGGAGGGGGGGGGAGGGGGGGGAGGGGGGGAATCATATTATTTCTTAAACAAACTAGAACAAATTGAAAAACAGGTAATCATTAGACAATCAACAGAAAACAGATATATAATCATCAAGACCAGATAAATAAGAAATTTACCGGCTGAAGAGATGATGCAGATAAACACCTAGATTCTTTCCAACCTGAGCAATTACGCAACGCGAATACTATCAGACAGTTAAATTACGAGAGACGGATATATAGATATATTAATATAATATGGAGAGAGAATTATACAGAGATGATTGACCGGAGTTGAAGGTTTGAAGAGAAAATGGTTGAACTTCAATTGATAGGATAGCTCCATCGATTGAAGCTATAACCTGTAAGTATCTAATCCAGATGAAATTCCTATCTAGTACTATTTCTCTCAACTACAAACGCACACAGTATCCGACTATTCTGTTGCTTTCTTCTTCGGCTAGGAGGGGGGTCTGCTACGCCTTTGGGTTGCGAACAAAGAATTCTGGCTTTAATCTCACAAAATAAGGATAAGTTGTTGCTTTTTTGGCCTAAACTAAAATAAATTAACCGTTCTGGTCACAAATCTTCTTTACTTTGCCTTTATAAGTTCGTTTTTGTTACAATTTCGTCCTTCTTAATTTTTATCTTTTTTTATTTTATTTTTAAAATTAAATAAAATTTTTATTATATTCTTACTGTACCCTCTCGAGTTATAATAAATTATTATTAAAACTTAATAAGTTCTAATATTATTTTTATATCTTTTTATTTTATTTGATTACAAAAACGAAAAGAAATAACTTTGACAAACATTTCCTTCCTTCAATCGAATATCCTTTACCTCGTGTTAGTTTATTAAAAAAAAAATGAATGTTGATAAAAAGATTTGTTAGCAAAATAAAAGAGGGTGTTCATCTTATTGTTAAAAAGGGTTTCTTGCAATGGAAATTTGAGTTACAGAAATATTTTTTGATTATAAAAATTTTTATTTTCTAAAATTTAAATGAATTCACACCAAGTTTAAAATTTTTAAGAAATTGATTACATAAAACTCTTTATTATTTTTTTTTTGTTGAAATTTTAACTTCTATGGAAAGGATATGGAAGTTAATTTAGATGTTCAATACATGTAGACTTCTTATGCTTATGATTCTTATATGATTCATAGTCATATAGAATAAGAAAATACCAACCTTTCTAAGTCCTATTTGCAAGGACTGGTGTGCTCTGGACCAGCGACTCCAGTGGTAACCTTAGCGAAATCCAATGCAGTAGCTTCCGTAAGACTTACGGGAGAACAAGGTAAAGTAACCGATAGCAATGGCAAAGCCACCAAGAGCTATTCTCGCAGGACAGACGGGTAATTTGGTCCTCTGGTGGTGGTGGAGAACCCCACCTGCGTTTTCGGCTGCTTTTGAGCAGATGAATTTGATCCTGCCATTGTATTCTCTTTTATCTGGTCTAGTAATATAATTTATTTGGTTCTATTGAGTGTTTTGCATGTGCATGTTTACGTGCAAGTAGAGTAGAGTAGAGGTGGTTAATTAAGAAGTTTAGAGTTAGGATGTAAATAGAAGAAATAGGGGATGAGAGGGAGGAAAGGAAATGATTCACACATGGAATGTTTGATGGTTGACATTACTCAACACCATCGAGCTCCAACGACTATTATCCCACTATTTAGGAGAGCCATTAAATTCGGGACATTAAATTATAAAAGTAGACTGATAAGAAAGGTAAACAGTTTATAAAGTGGGAGAATATATATATGGGGCTACTTGGCCTGTTAAAAATGTACAAATATGATCGGTTTCAAACATCATCATAGCTCCAAATCAAAATTAGATACATAAATTAATTACTGCCATTTCGTCGTTTCTCATGGCTTTCAAAATAATTAAAAACAAAAATCACATGAATGGCTATAAAAATCAGGAGGGGGGGGAGCGGAGCAATTGCTCTCATTCCATGTTTTACTACATACTCTTTACACTATCAACTATAGGAAGATGGATGAGAGGAGCGAAAAGAGAACAATCAAACTACCATTTCAGCTTCTCTTTCATTTGTTGGAATCCCACGTCCAACCTCATTGTTGGTTTGTAGTGCTCAGGCACAGCAGCACCGCCCTGCACACAAATTTCAACTACTGCAGGGGCCTGACCATAGAAGTTCCTAAGCTCTCTCTTCAATAGAGGTTCTTTGATATCAGGAACATGCCACACATATCTTGGTGGTATCAAGTCATCAAGCACTGCAGCCTGCCACCCGTGCTGCCCGTTCCGCTGCTGGTGCTTATGGGCCCCCACAGTTCTGCGCCTTGTGTCCGCTGGGGCCCACATGCACCTCAGGACAATAGCCACAAACCCTCACTAGGTACATCTTCATCAACCTATTGGCTCCTCTCCTCATTTTCTCCCATGCTTGAAGTGTTTCTTCAGCAAGCAAGGCTGTGTCTTCCGCATTTGATGGGGGAACTATTTCTTTGTTGGTTATCTCTGTCAATATTGGTTCCTTTGGAGCTTCTGGATTAGGGTCTAGTAATTCACTTTCATCTGCATCAACAAATTCACTTTTTCCAGTGCGGATGATTGCCTTTCTTCTTCTTTTTGTGGGAAACACCGGCAAGTCAATGCCTGCTTGAATGCAGAGCTCAACAACTGCTGGAATTCGAGGGACTGAAAACCTCTCCTCATGAGTAATACGCTTTCCCAGACGGTCAAATAGGTGGTAGGCTTCAATTGGAACCAATATGTCTTCGACAACTGCATTTGTCCACTTGTGATGTCCCTTGCGGACTGAAGCATTTGGGCCTCTACACGACTTGAATGGATGCCCAACAGGTCCCACATGAATTTCATTACACCACCTGCAGCAGTGTTGTGGAATTAATTCACCATCTCCACATTTGATTGGTACAATTAGTTAATTTGACACGGTTCTGCAGATAAATAATTTTATGACCAGCTGGAATTTCCAGTTTGCTGTAAGTTCACATGCCATGAGTAATAGTTTTAACAGTATAGTAGATAAAATCTTACTTGCAGGCATGAACAGGCACCACTTTCAAGAGCTTTTTGAGATTGTTAATCTGTGTTATTCTTGCATTCAAAACGCTGTATGCAACGGGAATTAATCTTTTGACCAGCAACCCATTCTTTGGAGGAGGGACTGATCTTTTAGGTTCGCCCTTCCTGCTCCTCCTCAGCCTCTCTCTAGCAGCTCTCCGCAACTCCACTATGGGTATAGCGAAGGGCTTCTTCTCTTTCTTTGAATAGTAACGAGGCAAATCAGCATTTTGAGGAGGATGGTCGCATCTGATAGAGGACTGGCTGTGACATAAATCCTGAGGTCGGATTTTAAAGATTGTTTGAAGTCTGAATTTACTGTCAATGTACTGCAAAAAGTACGGACAATGATTTTAATATGTTTTCTGAAATACAGTCATTGAATGAATAGAAAATTTAAATTCAACATTTTTATGACATTAACCTATCAACCATTATAGGAGTGTCAAATCACAAACTACATTTTGTACTGCTCACATTATCATATACATAGTTTGTAAAGATAAAATCGTAATTGGAGGATAGGTGAGCTCAAGTCATAGCATCTTCTTTTACATGATATTTAAAGATAAATATTTACAAATATACAGAATGTTGCAATATTGAATTGGGTTGCATTATTATTTTTACACGGAAGAGTAAACATAGAACTTGGAATATAGAGTTTAAATGTTTCCAGTGGTTCAATAGATAAGGAAAAGCAGAGGCAACGGATGGAAGAGCAATAATAAAAAGTTGTTGCTTCGTAAAGTAGGTATAAAACTCTTTTATAGGAAAATTCAGAGTTAAGGGGCCAGTGGAGGGGTGGAGTAGCAGAATCGTTCAGTTCTACAATGTCCAAGTCTTCAAGAAGTACATGTTTTTATAATTTGATGTGACACAATCATTTAGATGCCAAGTTCAAAGTTACAAAATCTGTGCATCTAGAAATGGAGAAAATTCTGAGGTCTCCAGGAAGATGAATAAAAGCAGCACAGGATCTTTAACTTCTTTTATCCTAATTCGCCTGAGTCAATGGTGTGAAATTCCTATAAAATTTATTCTATTTCATACAGGAGATATAAAGTTTTCAATTGCCCTAAATTGTACCTTTACCTCCTATTGCAGCTTCTTTACCTGTGTTTCATAATGCATCCCTGTTTCAGGAGTCTTTCGATGAGTATTATACTTGTATAAGACAACTACCAAAGTTATTCGGAAAAAAAAATAATTAAGAAAGAACTTAAAATAAAAGATACAGATGTGTTTGTTTATGGCATGACTGTTGTGTCTCATATCCATACAAACAACTATGTTTCTGATTTCCTAGACTCCAAAATGCTGGTTTTTCATTGAATAATTGATACAACTTTAGCAACAATAACAGCTTTAACAATTCAACATCCTTGAGGTCACCAAGCATCCTCCTAGCTGAACCCAAAAGGTCACCTATGTTCATAATATACCAGTTCCAAACTGTTTAAAAGATTAAAAAGCAGTGCCCTAAATATGGAGGAAAGCTCTGGGGGGCTTCAAGACCATTACTGTATAATTCATCAATCATAAACACACAATATGATAATCAGTATATTCATAACAATTGTTGCTTCAGTTAAAACTTAAAAGGTCACTTAATGTTAAAAATATGATCATAATTAGCAAGTTTATCAAGGTAAATACAAGGCGCAAAAAAAAAAAAAAAAAAGAAGCAAGCTCATACTTTTACTCACAACCAGTTAGTGTATTAAGTTAAATGCTTAAATGCACTGAGATAACTATACTTTATTTATTTATAAAAAAAAAAGACAAGAAACAAAATTGAACTTAATAAACTTTAGAACTTCCCATGAGAATTAAGGTAGAACATCATGTTTACCTTCAAAGAATCAAGAGAACCCAAAACATGTCGTGGATTGCATTTCAAGAATACCGATTAGTAGGGAAAGTTGTCCTTCCTTCAATATCCAATAAACTTGTAGGACCAAACTGAGAGTAAATGCAGCCACAGTTCATCCCTGAAATGAAATGAATACGTGTAGAGAGAAATTTATATTTGCATTGTATAAGGGATGATTATTTATATCATGTAGAATTTGCGAATAATTGTGCGTGTATATATATATATAGAAAAGAAGGTACTTACCGCAAATGGTTGAGGATTCTTTAATTAATGAAAAACGATGGAATTTTAGCTACAGAACCTCCCAAGCTCCCATCTGAAACGATTACTGTAGTTCCAAGTGTGCGCGTGTCGAGTGAGAGATATAGTTGGGCTGGGCCCTGTTTGTTTCAGCTTTTTCAGAAGCAGAAATGGTTTGGGCTAACCGTTCGCAGATATTGCTAACTGCTAAGAGAGGAGAAATATCCACTTCTCTTTTTCTAGTTTTCACATTTTGGTCTTTTTATTTGGAGTTGATATTAAAAAAAAAAACAAAATTATGAAATCTGGTAATTATTATTTCTAATTGTTTTTACAAATTATTGGTACTCGTAAAATCACTACAATTGTCAAGAAATTAATTTTTGTCAAATAAAAAATTACTACATCTTGTATGTGCCCATAACTTTGTCTGTTTTGCATGTTACTCCATTATTGTTGATTTTATGCTTATATTGTCATTGTATCGAAAAAAGAGTGTTATTTATTGGACAAAAAATAGTAAGAGAGTCAAAGTTATATTTAATACTTGGGGTAATATTAAAAACTAAGCAATTAATGCTTACTTAAAATTTATTAAGAGACAAAAACAGTCTTCTAAAACGACTTATATTTATAAGATTTAAGGAACGGAGGGAGTACTTTCTTTTTTATACTATTTGTGGTCAAAAAATTTGTGTTACTTAAATTACCTTGAGTTCTTCTACTCTTGGCACCTTATCCAGATTATCTTGTGGGCTACTTAAATTGAAATGTAATAGTATGGCATGGATTCTCAAGTTTCCACTTCACTCTCTTAAATTCCACCTATATATATCCCTAAATTTGAAATATAATAGTGTAGATTCTGCAAAAATCAGTAAGAATAATCTATAGTGTATTTCACTGCCTCTACAATGCCTTCTTCTATTGTTTGATGCTGCTGCTGGTGGGTTATCTAGTTGTTGCTATTTGGCAGCTGCATTGTATTATTGGCATTGTTGGGTCTGTCTTGTCCCCAGGCTAGCTCATTGTTTGATTTATTTTCAAAATTAGGTAGGGTTGTTTGTATTTGCAATCTGTAGCTCCTTATGCAGCCTTCTGTGTTTATGTTTTTGCTTTTGGTTACTGTTGTCAGATAATCACTGTATGGGGTATAATGCCTCATTATCTTTGTATCTCTCTTTTTTTTAATGAAGTTTAAATTTAGCGAAAAAAAAAGTGTATTTCCATTTTTTAATTTTAGTGACAAAACTTGGTAATTACCACTAAGTAAGAATATATATTTAGGTTACTGTTATTGATATAGACAGCAAAAACTGGAGCAGGAGTTCATATTTAGGTTTGAATAAGATGAATTATAAAAATGATGATTTCACAAGAATACTAGTTAATGCAGGAACACTTTATTACATCCATATTCGGAATAAATATCAATTTGCTTCCTCTGCTTAACAAACAATGAATGAATTGCACTCTAAGAAACAATAATAATATAATAATGTTATTATGTTACAACAATAATTTTTTTTTGAATAGTAAATATATTTTTAAACTAATTTAAGCGTCAATCAAAACTAAATTCTTTTTCGAACGCTTTTAAGAACTATATATATATATATATATATATAATAACAATTCAAATAATACTAATTTATTACTAATTTGGATGTAAATGAATGGTATCTATTCTAATCATTTCACCCACAATTTTTGTGGGTATTTTGATGGTTCGAATTGCCTGGACACGTCAGTGCTCCAAAGTCCAAACTATATATATATATATATATAGAGAGAGAGAGAGAGAGAGAGAGAGAGAGAGAGAGAGAGAATTTGTCATGATGATGATGATTTGGTTAAGTATTTGCCATCCAAAAATGATTGGAAAAGAAGGAAAGCTCTTTTGGGCTCAAATAAAGGAACTTCATGACCAGCTCCTCTGACTGTGGCAAATGTTAATCCATCATATACCTCTGTCCAACCTCCTACCTACATACATAACAAACTTAGATTATAATCAATCATATCAAACCTTTTCTTTAATTTCTTCCAATTAACAACATTCATTCATTCCTTTCTATCATCATATATATATATATTTTAATTTCTTAGACAGACCAATTAATTTGTCAAAAAATGAAATAATAAAAAAAAAAAAGAGTTTTTATTTTTTGATAATAGTATAAAATAACTAAATATCCTATCGTATTTATAGCATACCTTTTTATAAATCAATCATAGAGTTACTATTAAACTAACCAGCCTATAAAATATATATACTCTTAAAATTACAAATATAACTCTTTAATTTTGGAAATATTGAATCTTAGAAGTGAAATTATTTTGTGCATACATACCTGGCCGTCTGTATACCATGGATACCAACGAGTTTTAACGGTGAGATTGAGACCGTTAAGGGAAAATCTTGTGGCTGTCACCGGCACAACTGAATCTGTGTCCCCACTGCATGATTTTGACAAAAATAAGTTCATTAATTCATTTTTTAATTTCTCTTTCTTTTTTAATTTACTTTTTGTTAAAAATGTATGGTTTATGAAGAAGAATTAATGTATATACCCTTAATTTTCAATATCATTTTTTTATGCTTTCCACATACTATATAATTAATTTGAACAACATTCAGTAATATATATATATATAAAATTATCCAGTAATATATATATTCAATCAATTAAGAGGTTTTTGAGTAATTAATTTACCTGAAAACCCATATTCTGAGACCACCTTCAATTAGTTTCTTGTACGTGGGTAGCATTGAAACTTCAGAATCGTTCCAGTTCCTTATCAGTACATCACTGTCAATGTTGAACTAACTAAACTATCATCAAAATATTCATTAATATATCAAGAATTAATTATATTATAAAACGAAATTAATTAGTAGAGTAATTATATATATATATATATATATATATATATATAAGAAAAAACGGAAAGACATGCAGCAGGTTAATTAATTACATTATATTATATTATACACAAACAAACAAACCTGCATGCAGTCCATTTATAAGAAATCCCCGTAGAATTTGCATGCAAAGGCTCTTTGCACGTCTGGTCGGTTGTAGTATTTCTCAGCGTAATTCTCAGTACACGGGTCGTATCCAGAAATTCTTGGACGCAGAAGAGTGTTCTTGAGCCTTAAATTTTGTAGAGAATTACGACTATTATTTGCGGATGCATTGCAAAACGGAGTGTAAATGCTGTACTGATCAATTTGGCCAAACTCATGGTTGATTGCATAATTTACGGCATCATCACACTGCTTAGAAGATTTATCGGATTTGAAATTGCATGAACTCATGATTGATTTATAAGTGGTGTCTGATATCATTGAATGGCTCCACCAGTATGAAACTGTACCAATGCTGTCGTAGTAGTTATCTGTTACAGCATTCCCCACCTATACATTCCATATGTCATATATCCACCAAGTTGAGTATATATATATATATATATATATATATATATATATATATATATATATATTGCAAAATTATTATAGACACAATTTGGCC
The DNA here is from genome assembly GCA_020205615.1 of Panax quinquefolius. Lineage (NCBI taxonomy): Eukaryota > Viridiplantae > Streptophyta > Magnoliopsida > Apiales > Araliaceae > Panax > Panax quinquefolius. The sequence goes on from CM035168.1 coordinate 124,105,309, forward strand.
TGTGCACTACTATTAGATGGGCATCTGAAATCGATTTTTAGAGACAGACTAAGTTCCGTCTCTAATTTAGAAATAGAAATACTTAGAGGCGGAATCAAAATTCAAAATATTTTAAAAAAAATTTAAACTCATTTTTGAAAATGATTTGAGAATCACGTCTTTAAATCATCTCAGATTAATAATAATAAAAATAAATAAATATTTATATTTGAAACGAATTAAAGACCGAAATTGCTACTTTTATGTGGAACTGATCCACAGTTATTGTTGATTATCAAGGCGTTAGATATATGGGGAAAATTCAATTCATTATTCAATTCTTAATGATAGATCATAAGCCCTAAAAATAATGCTAGCAGTGAATTAGTCATATATATATATATAGGCGGATGCATATAACTTACAATAAATCCTTTAAGATTGATGTCAGGATGAGAAATTGCTTTATTGTAATCATAGATTTTTTTTGCCAACTGAGGAACATAATGCCCTGTATAATATACCAGAAAAAAGTGTTAACAAAGTTAGTCAATCCGTCAAGAAACTAACTAATTATTATTAAGTAATAAAATGATTAAAATGGAATAAAATGTCAAAATTAATGTAGCCAAAGTACGTAAATTGATGTAAATTACCTGCATAGCTCTCCCCAGAAATATAGAAGTCCCTATATTTGTACTGCGGAAATCTTGACATCCATCTTATGAGGAAAACTAGAGCATCCTGAGCTGCGTCACAAATGACATACGTATACCCAAAATTAAGGCTTAATTAAGTGACCGCAACCTCTATAAAAATCACATTTAAATACAATAATTAATTCACGGATCATAGTTAAAATATGTGTATATATATATATATATATATATATACGTATAGTTGATGATTCAACCACATATATTTTACCTGTCCTTTTATCACCCGAGTCGGTAAGATCCGAGCTTGTATTTGTGTATGAGAAGCCAACACCAGCCGGTGATTCAAGAAATAGGATATTTGCTTCTGTAAGCATGCATAAAATTAATAAGAGACAGAAAATTAAATTTATTTATCACACACACACACATATATATATATATATATATTGTTGCAACAAAAAAATTACTATAATTAAATGGTATCATTTTTGAAAGGCGTGGTTTGGAAAATATTGTGATCATGAGTTTTACTAGAAAAGATCAAGATGGTCCATCACCATGTCAGTTTAATTAATTAATGATTGTACATAGTTCATACGTACGGACCTTTGTTCCATGAGTATTTGTTGAGATAGAGAGATGAAGCAGTTTTGTTGAGTCGAAATGGTCCAATTTCTTCGGAAGCTCCATAGGCCACTGATGAACAGCCTGGTCCTGTATTCAGTTTTCACCATGTTAATTTAATTATCAGATATAACAGATGAGAGACATAACTTAAAACGGATGATTTGAACTCCGTTTGACTATATATCCACATGCAATTTGGTCGCCCGACACGGACCTTATTGTAATATTAATTGTTGAATAAGTCAGGTACACCTACCTACCTACCTACCTACCTATAACCTACACACTACTTGCATTGCATCTATCTACAAATCTCCTCTCCGAGAGAAATGGCGCAGTTTACGTACAAGACATTATTAGCACAGGAGTAGAGTGGGGAAAGAAATCAACATGCATTACATTACATTATGGTCGTAACTAATGAATGTCATCTCACCCACCCAGTGAGAATTGAGACCCACTAGCTAGTATTTGCGCTGTGCTCATCCATCATTTTCAAATCAACACAATTACTCCATGCCCAATTCTTCAATCCAATCAACACTAATTAATTAATTAAGACTGTCAATCAATATGTTCGATCTAGTGTCATGTTAAGCATATTCCTATATATATATATATTCTTTTTCTCATAATAAAAGTCTTTATTATTAGTTAATTTTAAATAATTACAAATTAAATGTCTATTTATTTTAAATAATTTATTTTTTATAATAATTTGTTTACAACATAATACTCTTAATATTAATTATCATATTTCTATTCTCTATTATCTCTATGTATATATTATTATGTATATAAACTATATAATTAAATAAAAATTTAAATTTCAATAATTTTATTATTTTATTATCTATTTTAATATGCTCATAAAGTCAATCGAAATTGAGACAGATGGAGTATTTACTATTTAATATAAATATATAGGTCAAAATTATCACGATCGTGACTATAACAATCTCAACTACAATCAAGTGGAGTACCTATTACCGACACGACTATAACAACCCGACTAAAACATACCAAAATATTATATTTTAAAAATATATATATAAAATTATTATTGATTTTTTAATTTTTTTAAAAAAATTAAAATTAACATGAGTTTTTTTAAATTTAATCAATATAATACGATGATAAATATTATATAAACTTTCTAAAATAATAATGTTACTATCACATAAAAAAACTTACATAATCTTTCAGCGTATACACACATACATGCATCTAAATTTTGACTGCATGACATGTGTCATTATGTGATATAGTAGTAGCATTATTTTTTCTAAAAAGATACGTATGGAAACATTTATAGTTTTATACATATGGAAACATTTATAGTTTTATAATTTTTAATGAATTATCTCTAAACTGAGTTTAAAAACGCATGGAATGAACTTTTAAAAATTAATAATACTTTTATAATTTAAAATGGAAAGAAGTACGTATAACAGTTTATAAAGACCCCACATTTGGATTAAGTGAACTGAAATAGAAATTAGAATGTGGTAAATTAATTTTATATAATAAAACTAATTAGTAGAACTGACCTCCATTGAGCCAAAGAACAAGAGGTTTGTTCTGGGGATTCCTTGTAGCTTCAGTGAACCAGTAGAAGAGAGCTCGGCCGTGTTGCTCGTTGACAGTGACATAGCCGGAGAACTGGGAGAATGTAACCGGCGGTTGGCCCGGAAGTGATGTTATTCTATCCAGCTCTTGTTGTTTGGTTAAGGCAACAACAAGGGTAGTGTGGATCATTGAAGAGAAGACTAGTAGTAATGAGAAGAAAAAGAGTAAGGAAGCTTGGGTTTCCATTGCACCCAAGCTGCAATGGAAAAATGAAATGATCAGTGGCCGGCCGGGTTTCCTCCTCTCTCTCTCAAAAAAAACTAATGGATGGAGTCTATATATAAAGGTTGTGATCGAGTATGTATTAATAGAGGGAATTAAGCTGAGCTAGTGATGCACCAATAAAAATATATTTATATATATGTTGTATATATGTAGGGACGTTCCTCTCAAGTCTAACTAATTAATATTAATTGTTTCTAATATTCCAACTCTTGTATCATGTCATATCATGTATTATTATTACCTGTTTTTTATTCTTATTAAAAGTTAGGCGTAAATAAATTACGCCGGACAATAAACATCATAAGAGACTGGACATGATATTTGGACTGCTCGACATATTTATATAGTATTAAGGGAGAGGAAAAAATAATTAATAATATTTTAACTTTATTAAAAAAATTTAATTATGTCCCAATTTCTTATCAACTTCTATTTTTTTTCAAATATATTTTTAAGTGAATACACTTTTGTTTGATAAAAATTGAATCAATCTAAATCTAAATGAAAAAAATTATTTAATAATTGATAAATCTGAAACATCTGAATAACAGTTTTTTATTTTACTCCTCTAAAAAAATTTAAAATTATTATAAAATTATTTAATATAATAGTTAATATTATTAAAAAAACTTCATTTAGCCAAATCGTCTGAATGGGTGACTGATTCAGCTATTCAAATAAATTTTTTTAAAACAAACACACTGAATGATTGACCGATTCAACCATTCACTCCTAAACAAAATCTGCATAGTACTAACACTACTACAAAATATTAAATAGACAACAGTTAAACCATAAAAACATTGTGATATTTTTTTTTACAATATTTTTTAAAAAAAACGTTATAGATATATATGTAAAAACGTTATCTATTTAAATAAAAAGAGTATTTTTTTAATTTTAAATAGATAACATTTTTTTTTTAAAACGTTGTCTATCAATAAAAACACGGAGCTAAAAAAAAAGACGGTTAAATGTAAACTTAAAAACCGAGTGTCTTCGTCTCTCATCTCTCTCGTTCCATGTGGAAAACAAAAGCTAGGGTTTTCCTGTAACTCTCAAATCTCTAGATCCATGGCAAAGACAAGCGGATGGCACACTTTAACACCGATCGACAGTCGGTTCGTTGCACCGAATATTGGGATTTTTCAGGTACAGGATCTAACTTTTAGTTTCCTCTCTTGTTCATCATTACCGTTCTTCTTTTCTTCTTCGTCTTCCGATTTTAATTTGGATCCTAATACCGTCTCTGTCCACCATACCCTAAACCTCCTCAAAACATGTCAAAACATGGCCCAACTGTTCCGAATCCAAGCTCGTCTGCTCACGTCTGCTCTCTTCCAAAACCCATCTTTCGCCGGCCGAATTTTGAAGCTTTTTGCAGATTTCGGTGACCTCGATTACACTCTATTGATTTTTCGATGTATTTCTTTACCCGATACTTTTTGTATAAATATTGTTATAAAGTCCTATGCTTTTCAGTGAGGGATTTGGTGTCTTGGAATTCTATGGTTGGGATGGGGTTAAAGCTCTTTCGGCAAATGGTTGGGATGGGGTTTAAAGGTAATGATACGACCATGGTGACTGTGGTTTCTGCTTGTGGTAGGTCAGCTAGACTGAAGGAAGGAAAATCTGTTCACGGATCTCTTGTAAGGACATTTTTTAAGCTAAGTTTGTTTATTAATACAGCGTTGATAGATATGTATAGCAAGTGCCAAAGAGTTACTGTTTTTGAATATTCATTTCTTTTAATGTAAATTATGCACTTTAAGTGAACTTGTAGATTATTTCTTCTAGTATGTTACACTAAATATTATTTCTCCTAAAATAAAATGTGAATGCAGATGTAGTGAAGTTTAAAATATTATTTCTCCTAAAATATTATTTCTTCTAGTATGTTACACTAACTTGTAGAATTATGCAATTTTGTACACTGAAAGTGTAGTGAAGTTTGCATCGTAGAAGCATTTGGATTATACAAGTATAAAGAAGTGTGTATAAGTTTGAATAATCCTATTCAGTACAGAACATGTTAACTCTTGATGTTGTTTCCCTTCAAGCTTTCCCTTTAATATGTGAATGTGTAATTAGCAAATGACACTCTATTGCATGATATTCAGCATTTATAGTGTGTACAACCCGATTGGTATGAGTAGCATTTCCCACTTAAACATAGCAGTTATTTTCAGACTAAAAGACACCTTTAATTAGTTGATGAAAACTCTTCTAATCCTTCGTTGACTGCTGTTTCTATTTCAGTTTGAATGCAACTGACTTTATGGAAAGACTCAAAGGGAAGAAACTGGTGTTTGTTGGAGATTCTCTCAATAGAAATATGTTCCAACATTCTTCCCAGTTCCCATTAATAGTCTTTGGGTATGTGCTATTCATTGAATCCCATCTAATTATATAGAATTTTATAACTATTAATTTTATGGCAAACAGCCAGCTAGTAATGACCAAACAGATGCAGGCAATGCAGGCTTTGGCACTTGAGCATAATATTGATCTATCACTTCCTGCAAATGCCAATTTGATGGTGCAGCTTATTCTGCTCATGCAGTCCTGGATGGTTTCTCAGCACAAAGCGACTGAAAGCAATATGGATGGACATTCCTCATCTGTCCCTATGACAAAGCAGCAGGTGAGAACTTTTTCTGTATTAAATGGAAAGGCTAACTCGCAAATTGAGGTGAGAACTTAATTTTGTTTCTGCTATTGGTACATTTTAAACAGAAACTTTGAATTGTTCTGTTGTTTAATAAATGGGTATTTAATCTCTATGGCAGTTTTCTTTTGCTTAATTACATGTTGAAGATAAAGATGACTTTCCTCCGAATGCACATAAGTGGGATTTGGATACAGAATTGATTTTATGGTAGAGTGTAATAGTTGTAAAATAAGATTTTATTCCTCTGCTTGGCTACACATTGTGCTGGTTAAAATTACATTCGATAATATTCACATCTACTGTCTGCCATCTACTTGTAGCAGTATGTTATAATAAAACAAAATATTATACTGATTTTGTTGCTAAAACCTATGAGAACTGGATTTGATTTATGCGGCAACTATAGCATCTAGCCTGGCAGTACAAGGCCATTTGATGTTTCAGTTGGTCGATCTTAGATGGAATATAATATTAACACTTTAAGATAATCGTTTAATAAGCATGGATGTGAATATTAAAAGGATTGTTAGACTTGCTAAATGCTACAATTTTCCTAGTGTAGAATTAATTTGTGATCAGTCTTCATATTTTTGTACTTATAGTGCATTTAATAGTCTTCTAACTATCGGTAATTGCTGACAGTTGGAGGTGATTGGTATAGATGAAGCTCAATTCTTTGATGACCTGTATGATTTCTGCCGCAAGGCAGCTGATAATGATGGTAAAACTATAGTAATTGCTGGCCTAGACGGTGACTACTTGAGGTGCTGTACAAAACGAATATCCTTGTTTTTCCATAACCTTGTAATATCTTATAAGAATTACAGGCGTGTCTTCATTTAATGATGCTTTTCTTTTGTTGTTCATGCTTTGGCATGACATTTGTTCCCAGTTTAGTAGACACCTCATAAAGCTTATTCGCAGAAGGAGCTTTGGGTCGGTGCTTGACATAATACCCCTTGCTGATACCATAACAAAGCTGACAGCTCGATGCGAACTATGTGGCAAACGGGCCTTTTTTACCTTAAGGAAGATAGATGATTCACAGACAGAGCTTATAGGTGGCGCTGATGTGTACATGCCTGTTTGCCACCAACATTATGTCAATCGACAAAGCTGTCAAGGAAGCTGCAAGAGTTGTCTTAGAGTCTCATCAAAAAGTTCAGAGTGATCACACTCTTGAGGCAGCTGCAGTTATTTAGTAAAATCTCTGGTTTGTTTTGCATCCTATTAATATTACCAAGGACTTTTTACTTGTTTGAATTGGTTTTATTGTATGTGTTATGTCAGATTTGGACCTTCATTATTGAGTTAATGAAGACTCAGGAATCGACTGGTGAAAGCAGTAGTACAGGACGAAATGATATACTAACAATATCGGGCCAGCATTTGTTGGAAGGTACAGGAGTAAGCTTCAAAGTTACTAACCCAGTTTGCTAGTTATGTCCATGATTTTGTTGTACATATCTTTGTGTCGAGTAAGAATTGATTTATGTTATATTGTTGCAGAGGTCAGAGGGTTCTGCCAATTGTGATTGACCCAGGGCTTTACTTAGCTAGGAGAGTTCAAATGGGTCTAATCACTGAGCAGTCATTTACTTATGGGTATTATTTTGCATTGTTTACTTTCAGCAACTTCCATATTGTTCATGAGAATGTTACTATATTGATGGATTCTGCAATTTTGTTCTTTGGGGTGTTGCCCTTGTTTTGGAAGGTGAGTGTTTCAGCTTTGTTTTTGACAACCCTGCTGCCAGAGGGTTCCTTTTTCTGATTTACTTCTTGATTGCAGAAATCAGGGGAATTTTTGGTGGTCACTGGCTTCAATGCGGAGATTAGCTTTTTTATTACCCTAGAAGATAAAAGTAATAAAAGGCTCATTATGTTTATGATTTTGTTTATTTCTTTCTTTTTTTAGTAAATATTTTTACTCAATAAAGATGTTAAATGTAAATTTATTAGATCAGCTATAATTTGCACTCAGGTTCCCAGTTTGGCTACCTTGTCTTATTAAATTTATTTGATCAGTTATGTTGTGTACCATTTGCAATGCCAGATGCTTTAAATAGCTAGAAGTTTATAAAGAAAGAATGCCTATGTCTTATAGGTCTTGATATAATGTTGCATTGTGGAGCAGCTGAAATGTTTAATAGTTTCTTAATCTTTGGGTCTGATGTGACTTAACAATGTTCAGCTCCTTGTTGGACTGGATTAGGTTTACTAGATTTGCACTCAGGTACTGGTCCTTACATGTGTTGGTGTAGCTGAAGTATTTTACTTTCTCATGGTATATGAAATTGTATAATACCATTTGTTTATTTACAGTTGCTGTATAGGAAGTACAGTGGAAATTTCTTGGTAAATCTGTTGGGCAAATGGCAAGAATCTGAATATTCGGGTCAATCAGTCCCGGTTGGTGGTCTTGCTTACTATGTGACTGCACCGTCAAGGTAATAAAGCTCCTTCTTTTTGCTTCCATTTTAGCAAAAAAAATTTGTTGGTATATTCCATTTTAGCAATTTGAATCAGGTCGTACACTTGCTACTACAATATGGCCAATGTGGTACGCTCACCAGTACTATTTATATCTATGCTCTTAGAATTCTTTCAATTAGTAGTTGGGACATACTATATTTTGTCATCAAAAAACCAATTTGAACCTGTTATTGTGACAATCATAGTTGTAGTTCAGTTTCAGTTTCTAGCTCGCATTCAATACACAAATTAGAAAGAGTTGGTTCATGTTTGTGAGTTGAAGTATTGGATGGTATATATATTCGAGTTTTGTTTTGTCTTCTTAATGCTCTTTGATCTTAAGCATGCATAATTTGTGGCAGATGGGAGAGATCGTATACACTATCCTGCTTTCTACATTGGTGTTGTGAAAAGAAGAAAATGCTTAGTTGGGAGGGATAAAGTGAGATGGATAACATCCCAAGTATTAGGGGTTTGATTCTTGTACCAACCAGTATGTGATGGTTGTTAACTCAATTTTGTTTCAATGATAATATACAGTAATCTTGCTCTTGTAAGGGCAGATGTTTCCAGGCTTCCTTTCACATCAGGTTCAGTTGATGCAGTTCATTCTGGTGCAGCGCTACATTGCTGGCCATCTCCTTCGAATGCAGTAAGTTCTTTTTATGGTTGCATATCATGCGAGACTGAGTACTTGAAAAATATTCTTTAACAGTCTGCACGAGTATTCCGGAAGTGATGGCAATGTAGCAATAAGAATTAAGGTGGAATATATACTTATGGTAGAAGGTGTACAAGAACTGGACAAATGAAACTTATATTGCTTCTTCAGTGTAATTTATATTGAAAAGTGAATTTGAGATGTATATATGGATAGTTTGGTAAATATTTTGTGGATGTAGTAATTTGAAACTGTAAACAAATGGTATTATTGGGATGTATTTTGAATGGTTGATACATTTTAGTTTTTAATTTAAATGAGAATTTAGACCTTTTAGCTATATATCATGGCATTGCAGGTGCATTGATAATATAGGTGAACCACAATATTTTTTTTTCTTTTTTTTTTCTTTATCTACAACATTTTAAAAATATTGTATAAATTGATTAAAAACGTTGTCTAATATACTAAACTACAACGTTTTTATTCAGAAAATGTTGTGGAATCATACTTACTACAACGTTTTTAAGCATCTGTTAATTTTTGAAAAATAAATTTATAACGTTTTTTTTTTAAAAAACGTTGTGTATTGTGCTTAACTACAACGTTTTTAAAACGTTGTGTAAGTGTGTCAAATAGATGACACCTTTAATCACGATGTTTTTCTGATTGAAATCACAACGTTTTTTTCGCGTTGTCTATTTACTGTTTTCTAGTAGTGTAATAGTATATCAAGAGAGATAAGGTGTGGGTCCATTATTAAGGCAAATTCCAACATATATATATAGAGTAATTAATTTACTATATATAATTGAGAGCTAGCATGGTTAGGCTCCCGTATCATAAATGCATTCAAATTAACCCACGTACCTCTCTCTATTTCTGGGGATTGTGGTCCAATAGGGTGAAATTAATTAATGCTAGTAGCTACTCCGCTGGGAAGGTGAGAATTAATAGTACTCCGTAGCTCCTAGCTTCGCCAATGGCATCAAGGTTTGGCTTTGTTTTATACTAGTACTAGTACGTTGTAATAGTAATATGCCATCAGACAAAAGGAAAAGGGGTGTCCTAGCTAGGACTTAGGAGGATGCCTCAAAATGAACATGAAAAGGTTACGACTATATGAGATTAAACGGTTCGGTGGAGTGTCCACATTTAAATAACACCAGCCAACCACTTAATTTCCACATGGACACTATCTGGTGCGTGCATCACCTCTTTTCTTATACTTCCTCAGTCTCATAAGAGTATCTTCAAGAATAGTAAAAAAATTCTTTAAATTGATATTTATTAATCTATATGGTAATTTGAAAAATTATTTATTATTTTTATATTTTTTGTTTCATATGTCTCTTCAATTTAATGAATTATACATCAAATTTATCAAGCGTAATAAATATTTTTAACCTTTAATTGTAGATTTGAATAGTGAGAAAAATGTTTATTTGAAGAGTGAGAAAAATATTTGAAGAAAGGCTTAGGTTTGGAGAGGCTATTTTTTTTTGTGTGACTCACCTATATTCGATATCTCAAAGTGGTTGAAAAGGCTGATGAAGATGCTATAATATTATGACGTGTTAGAGTTGTGCACAAGAATTAAAGAAATGATTGGAAAACATTAAATATAATCGATTGGATAATATTAAAAATTTATTATCATACTTATCTCATACTCTCTCATACGTAACATTTTCCCATGAGGGATAATTTTGGAAATATTATAATTAATTATCCTAAATTTTCTAAAGCGTCAAATAAAAATAAATAAAATAAAAAGCGATATATTATTTGGAATGAATATTGTTCACTTATTATTTGTTTTGTTGAAATATCATTTTATAGCATCTTCAACTCTCTCTTCAATCACTTAGGGATACTTTAAATAGAAAAATCTTTCCAAGGCATGATCTCTTCAACCTTAATCATTTTAGACCTCCTTCCTACCTCTCTTCAAATTTACAATTAAAGGCTAAAAACATTTATTATGCTTGATGGATTTGATGTAAAGTTCATTGAATTGAATAAACTGATGATACACAAAATATTAAAATAACTGATACTAATACTCTTCAAATTATCATGTAGATCAATAAATTTCAATTTAAAGAATTTTTTTACTACATTGGAGATATATACTCTTACACTACGTACTATATAGACTCGCTATGATATACTAGGACATCTGTTAAATTGTTAAGATCGATAATCATTTTCCAACACTTATATTTACGGACATATGTTCAAAAATTAAAAAAAAAATCCTTAGGCCATTCAATTCTGGATTAATTGAGGAAGTCCCATAATGTATTATTTATTTATTTTCTTTTAAAATTAGAGATATAATTTGATCTTTTAAGTCAATTAAACAATAATATATTAAACTTCAAATTTTGTATGGCTTGTAAAAATTTATAATGAAATAAATTTTACAATTAATAGTTTTTATTTTATAATCTATAATTACAATAATTGTATCAACTAAAATTAAATAAATTCACATCAATTTAAAATTTAAAATTTAATATGTAAATCAAATTATATATTTACTTTTGGAACGAATGGGATAACTTTTGTTAGGCTAAGTTTTGTCCAGCCTTTTTAGCAAAATTACAATTTACATGTAACATGTACATACCTAAATTAATAAAAGAAATAAACATGCAGCTGGTAACGTATAGGCGGTTAATCGGAGGTGGTGGAATGCAAAGGAGGAGGTGGAGATGGCGGTGAAAGCGACAATAATAGAGGTGGAGGTGGTCAATAGGTGGTGGAGGCGGATGAGTAGGCGACCAAAATTCAATTGAAATGGTTGAAAGTGGGTATGGGCTGCAGATTCATTATAGATGAGAGAGAGAGAGAAGAAGTTATGGGTATAACTAATCCATAAATTAATGAATCCTAATTGAATACTAAATTAAATTAAGGAAATCACTAGAATTATAAATAAATATGAAAGTGTATTAGTTGTGTAAAAGTTTTATGAAGACTTTTGTTGTAATTATTTTTAAAAGGAATATATAAAAACGGGTCCTTGTAATATACAACAAATAGAAAATAATTACAAGAAAAATCAACTAAATAATTACAAAAAGAAAGTAATTATTACAAAAATAGTACAATTCACATTAATAAGGAAACCTAAAATCAAGGATAACTAATAATTCAAATTCAAATTCAAATCTTTCTCTACAACAATTTCAAATCCATGTTTCAAAATTCAAATCAAAAAATGAAAATTAAAAATAAAAAATTATGAAGGAGCTAATGTTCATCATCCTCCTCTCTAAGCGCATGCATTCTTGGCATTCACTTTGTCAGTGAATTCTTATTATGAATTTCTTTTGGCGATTTGGTTACCCACAAAAATTGAAATGGCTACCTTTATACAATTTTGACTAAGAATTGTATCACATTTAAAAAATAAAATTGGTAATCAAATAAAATGAATTGGTTACCTTATCAAATGGTTTGGTAACCAACAATATGAAATTTGGTTACCAAGCGCATCACATCCAAAATAAATTAGTAACCTAATAAACTAAATTGGTTACCTTATCGGAAGGTTTAGTAACCAAATTGCATAAATTTTGGTTACCAATCTGCAACACATTCAAAATATATTAGTAAACTAATAAAACCTGAATTGGTTACCTTATCAAATGATTTGGTAACCAACTACATGAAGTTTGATTACCAACGCATCACATCCAAAATAAATTAAGAACTCTAATAAAACTAAATTGGTTACCTTATCGGAAGATTTCATTACAGTGAAAATAAAGAATGGGCCAGGGTGGCGGTGGGAGGCGGAGGGATCGAGGAGAGGAGGGGGAGGAGGAGGTGGAGGAGAGGCGGAGGAAGAGAGGAGGAAAGGGAGGCGTGAGGAGGGATCTGAGGGGGAGGCGGAGGAGGGCGGGGAGGAGGGAGGGGAGGCGTGAGGTGGGAGGGGTTGGACCGGGAGGAGGAGGAGGAGGAGAAGAAGAAGGGAAACAAAAAGATGGGAGAAAATCGTGGGAGAGATGGGAGAAATTGTGGGAGAGATGGGGGAGAAAATCGCTGCATAATTAAAGGGATAAGATTACACTTTTTTGTAATTAAGTATTGCACTAGTATTGTAAATAAATATGAAAGTGTATTAGTTGTGTAAAATTTTTATGAGGACACTATTGTTGTAATTATTTTTAAAAATGTAATAGAATATGTAATTGTCCCATTAATTAATTAATTAATCCGTTGACAAAAATAGTTCATTCAAATCAAATGTAGGCAAATCCAAAAGCACATGCATGCTAACAAATGTATTTGTATGTGTGAGCTTATATAAGTTATGATGATGATGATGATGATCTCCTTGAGTTGAGGATGGATCCGGTTAGCATGAAATTTATTTTTTGATAAGTTAAGAATATGAGAATGATGAATTGAGGATGATCTCCTTGAGTTGAGGATCCCATAGTACTCCATACATGAAATGAAAGAAGTTGAATATACTACTAGTACACCACATGTACTGACTGACAACAAGAGGATTACTCCCTATATGGCTATATATAACTGTACTAGTCAAGTCAGATCGATCATGAGTACTTCGACCTAGCCTAATTAATTTCACATTCCTTTAATTAATAATATTGTTTTGCTTTCAAGTCTTTTACTTACTGTAGATCAGATCTGCCCGCCCATCATCTCCGAGATATTGCTCCTCCTTCTCCAGTCCAGATATATATATCATTAAAATTTGCAAAATAAGATCTTTGGATAGAAGGAAAGGAGAAACAGTTTCGGTGGTTTCAAGAGGATAATAACATGCAAAATTAAATGAAGAAGAATATATAATAGTATATAATATTTTAAAAACAAACGGAATTATTATTAGTTATAATCATATATACTATAAATATATATATATATATATATATATATATATCCCATGTGCATCAAGTAATTAAATATACTTTCCTCCCCTTCCATGAATTAAATAATTAAGAAGAATTGCAACAGCATATGCGCATTCATCCACCACCTTCACTGGACTAGATGCAACTCTCATATATATATTCTCAAACAAAATGAGGATCGAAGTTTCCTCTCATCACCGCATTCAATATTTATGCTAACATTCATTGAATTCTTTGGAAGATATCATGTGTTGAATGAATAAATAAAATTTGTTATATATATATATATATATATATATATATATATATATATATAATTCACCCTCGAATTGTTACATATGGTAAAAATAGACGCGTGGACTCTCAAATCATCAAAATAAACATGAAAAAGGGGATAATCAGCGATTTTAATTTCCAAAACAAACCTCGATCGTCTTTATTTGAATTATCATACGGCTGGCCGGCTGGCTGCCAATCTTAGCTAAAATTCTCTTGTAACTTTGCCACGTGGCATGCATCCATTTGACAGATATATTTATGTAAAAAATACTACTAATTATATGAGCGACTTCAGCTACTTAATCTAAGTATATATATATGTATGTATATGTTAATATACGTAGTACCATGCATGCATGTTCCATATATATCCCAACGGCTACGGCAGCGGCTTAATTTGTGTTTGACCAATCTGTATTTTGGAGTACTACCGTTGGCTAATTTCTTAGATTTTCCTCTCTCCGTTTTGTCGCCACTTATAAAGCAAGTGGATAAGAGACCGTGGTGTGGCTTGCCTTGTCTTCAATATGAGCAGTTGGGCGGCCGGCTGCCTAGAAAAAAAGCAAGTCTTCAATTTTATAAGAGTTTGACTGATTGACATGTCAGGTGCTATTCAATCGCCACATTGTCATTTTAGTTGAAGAATATATAAAAATCATGAATTAACGATAAATCAACCAATCAGACATTTACACTACCTACATCAAATTAGCTATAATTACGTACACTGTAAATTTATTTTGGGTGAGGTAATATACTTTTAACTAACTAGGACATATATATACACTTATAATAATTAAACTTTTGCTACATTATTAATTGCAAATATTGTACTTGATTTGATTTGATTCTTCCAGAAAGAACCAAGACTAACGTAACTTTGGTCAAAAGATCTAATTATGTGATATACTGATTGCAATTAATTTATCCATGCATTTAAAAAATATATAGTGATGCATGCAGTTACAAATATTATAAGTATGAGATTCTGCTGACCCTAATTGATTTAGAAAGATGAACAAGTGTAGATGTTTAGGTTTGGGATTGGTTGATGATTAGGTTGAATTTTAAAGCTAATTAGTCAATGGATTGGAGCCCTTTCAGCCAACAAATTAATTAAAGCAAACAAACAAAATGTTAGAGTACGTACCTACCTCAAGGCTAGCTGAAGAGTTTAATATATAATCCAGCTATCTACCATAAATATATATATTGGTCATTTTATTGTGCCATCAAGATGTGACCTGCGACTCACTCTACTAATCATTAATTATTATTTAAGTAAAGTGACTTCTTGTCTATAGTCAAGGTTTTCCCCTTGGGAGTTAAGGTATTAACTGCTGTGGGATATTAAAACAACAATAAGTCTGGGCGGACAGGTACAATGGACCGGAATATTTGAGCGGTCAAATTTTTATTTTTTTTTGTGATTTTTAAAAAATATATAATATTTATGTCAAGTAAATTTTTTTTTAGAATATAACGTTTTTAAGTGTAATTTGGATATACAAAATAGTATTGCACAGTCTTTTCAACACTGTTTTGTATATGTATTCAAATTATACCTAAAAACACTACTCCCTCCGTGACTCCGTCCCTATTTAAATGTCGTTTTAGAGTTTTTTATTTGTTCCTAATTAATTGACGTTTGTTCAAATCTAAGAAAATTAATGATAATTTTTCCAAAACTACCCCTTATTACTCTACCTATTTTTTTGATATTTTAAACTCTTGTGCTATGATAAATTAATGATTTCAGGGTATTATAGACAATTGAGTACTATATTTAATGCTTTCCAATTATTATCTTAATTTTGTGCACATCTCTAAAATGTAATTTAATATTTTATAAAAATGTCAATTAAAATGAATATTATGCATTTTTTAAGAGTCACAAAAAAAACAAAAAAAAAATTTAATTTGACCGATCTAATATTCCGATCCATTGGACCTGTCCGTGTCCGTGTAGAACTACTCTTAAAACAAAGGTTTAATTATACTTCTGATTTTGACGGGTAATTCATAGGAATCTCATATCTGAACTCGTCGAATCAAATATTTAATTTAGAGAAAAAGGTTTTGCAGCTTTTAACAAAATAAATTAATACATCAAATTTATATATATATATACAGAGAGGATCAGATAAAGACTCCCGTATTTTCTTAAAATGCGGGATTTTTTTATTTTTATTTTTTTTAAACAACTAATTTTTTTTTTATATTTTATGGAATTGGAATTTTTTCATAATACAGTGTTTTGGTTGTAATTTGGATACATATAACAAAACAGGTCTGTACGGACCTGTATTGGTATATGTATCCAAATCACACCCAAGATACTGTATTATTGAAAATTTTCAATTCCATAAAATATTTAAAAAAAAATATAGTTGTTTTAAAAAAAAGCCAAAAAAAAAATTCTGCATTTTAGTAGCGTGAGAACCTGATCCGGACCCTCTATATATATATATATAATATGTGAATTGTCACAATCAGCCTTACTATTTAAGCTTGGAACAAATGAAAAGACAAATTTATTATTAATGAATGGGTGTATCTATAATCAAAATTAATTATAACAAGTCGCATATTCTTTTTCTTTATATATTTATTATAAAAAAATTTAGAATTATAAAAAATATGACTATTTAGCATAAAATACAACTGCTAAGACAGACAGCTCGGCCAAAGAGTCTGGCATGCGGCTTCTTCATCACCCACCAAGAAATTTCGTTCAAAACTGGAGTATCTCACAATCACTTTCCTCTTGCAAAATTAAGGAAAATGACATATATATCGATAACTCTTATGACCAAGTTGAATTGTAACCATCGTGGATAAGTGTTCAAATAGCATAATAATGTTTGGTCTTTATTTAATTTTTACATATATCATGTATCCACATACGTCAATATTTTTTATTTACATAAAATTTTCGTAATGTATAGAAAAACTCCAAAATTAATTACGCCCCACAAAAAAATTTTGACTTTGACTTTTTAAATTTTATCCGATTAATGTAAATTGTGAAAATAACAAAATTTTTAATTAGTAATATTTATTGTTAGTTATGCTTCCTGTTGCATGCGTGTACGTAGAATGGTTTTGACATGAAAATTGATATTTTCACATTATTTAATTTTTAATATTTTCACACGCTAACCCACATATTAACCAATAAAAATTCGACACATCATATAGATCCTACGTGTTCAAATATCAAAAAATGAGATTTTAGGAATTAAAAAAGATATTAACTTTGCAAAATAGTTGCAAGAGCTACATTTTATACGTCGGGTGAGTTTTATTGGGCCATGTACCTATACTGTGTTTGGATTAGATGATTGAAATTGATAAATGAATTGAATAAATAAAAGAATAAAATGGAATGGTGAGTAGAATGATTCATTCTATATCCTCACCCAATAAATAAAATTCACAAATTTTAAAAAAATAAAAATAATTCATTCTATTTCGATAAGATAACCAAATATAATTTTTTTTTCTTTCAACGGAATTTAACCATTCCACCTTGATTCTTGGGATCAAACGTGACATTATGCTCTTAGAAGCTATATAACGCAGCATACGAGAGCCTAACATCATACCCGAAATAGAAATAGTCCAACAAAATGAATCTGGCCCTTGGGCCTTGATCTGTCTGCAAGTTAAGCTAACAAAACAACTTACAGGTTTAATAACAATTTGATATTTTTTCAACTAGGTAAGTATAACAATAAATTAAAATAATTATTTTTATTTATAATTATGGTAAAATATTCATTTTATTATATTATAATTTCATTTTATAAATCAAACGAGAATTAGACCGTAATATACTTTTTTTTTTATTATTTTTACATTTTTATAAATTTCACGAGTTATAATGTTAACGTGTTTATTGTAACACCATAATCTCACATGAAAATAATTTATCTATACATAATATGTAAGACCCAGTTTTATAAATAAAGATGAATTTTTCTATAAATATTATTTTTGAATATTATGGAATAAATTTGATATAATGTTATAGTTGTGGGTAATATTTATAAATTTTGCAAAGTATGCAAGTTGTTATAAAATATTCGTTTGGTTAGGGAATATTCTTTTGTTAGGAAATATTCGTATAACTACTCAATCATTGGTGGACCTTACAATGTAATTATTATCGGATTGAGAAAGCGACAAAATTATTTTATAAAAATAACGGCGGAGGTGTTACTGTTAAAAGCTGTTGAACTACCCGGTGGTAAAAAGTACGATGTCTGGCGTGGTTGCATAGTAGACACGGTATTGATTATTGATGCTTACGTGAGAAGTCACTCACGGTATCTACTGATAATTGCTACGGTAATTCTTTGCATCATATCTCTTATATTATTGATTCAATTATTGTCACAAGATCATCTCAGTATAATATGTTATAGTATTAAATCAATAATTGAGGCGACAAGTTATAAATGATTAATAATTGTTGAAAGATTAAATATGTGTTGATGAAAAAAAAATGATTTGTGGTAAGTTTGATTATTTTATGGGGGCCTATATGTCATCATCTAAGAGTCTCTTCATCGATAGTATTTACCTTCGTCGATAGTAATTACCTTCGTCGATAGTAATTACCCTTGTGAATAGTATTTACCTTCGTCGATAGTAATTACCTTCAATCGATAGTAATTACCCTTGTGAATATAGTATTTACCTTCGTCGATAGTATTTAACTTCGTTAATAGTAATTACCTTTACCAGACGTCGAACCACTTGTCGTTTCACATTACAAAAGGCCGAACCACTTGTCGTTTCACATTATGAGCGCCAAACCACTTTTCTTTTCACATCATTAGTCGTCAAAGCCACTTGCGCTTTTCACACAAGAAGTCTTAAGCTAGAAATCTTCTATAAATAGAGGCATAGGGCTTCATTATTTTTCACGAATTCATTCAAGCTATAGAGAGAAAGTATAGAGAGAATAAGAGAGAAAAAGAAGAGTATTTTGTTACTACACTTTGCATTATTCAATCTCCTACCAAATGTAAGGGTGTTATTCTTTCTTATTCATGAAGAAGCATTGTTATTCCATCGCTTATTATTCTCTTTGGAATAACTCGTATACGCTGTGATTTACCTATACTTGGTGACATTCTTCTATTATTCTGTTGGAACATCCACATCGTGTGTTTTACACAGGACACGGTTCCGTCTTCTTTATTATTATTCTGTTGGAACATCACGCTCATGTGGTTTTACAGGACTGGTTAAAATCTTTATTATTATTACATTGGAACATCACATGCATGTGTGTTTTACGCGGACACGGTTCCATTCTTTATTATTCTCGTTGGAACATCACATGCATGCGTTTTACGTGGGACCAGTTCCCGTTATTTATTATTACGTTGGAATAACTCATTCATCTTGATACTATCGCGTGCATGGTGATTTCTTTTGTTATTCTATTCTTTATTATACCCGGTTGGTTAAAACTTTGACTTCTATACTCCATGAAATTAATGGAATATCCTCGATATTTGCGTTTCATCCGATATCTTTTCATGGAAATATTCTTACGATCATTCTTGAATTTTACTCTACAAAAGCAAGATCGTATGTTGATAATTTGGGCGTTAATAATTCCGGATAAAATAATTCTTGAACTTGTTTTATTGAATTCTTATATCATTGTCATCATCCTCATGTTTATATTATGTTGAAAGTCATCTCGTGGCTGTAGAAAATATATGTAAGACCCCATCTTTTATAAATAAAGATGATTTTTTCTATAAATATTATTTTGAATATTATGGAATAAATTTGATATAATGTTATAGTTGTGGATAATATTTATAAATTTTGCAAAGTATGCAAGTTGTTATAAAATATTCGTTTGGTGGGAATATTCTTTTTGTTAGGAATATTCGCATAAATGGCTCAATCATTGGTGGACCCCATTAATGTAATTATTATTCGGATTGAGAAAAGCGACAAAATATTTTATAAAAATAACTTGGTGAGGTGTATTCCGTTAAAAGCTGTTGAACTACCCGGTGGTAAACGACTGTGAATACGCGTGAGTTGCGACAAGTAAAGCATACTGGTATTGATTATTGATGCTTACGTGAGAAGTCACTCACCTATGCTCAATTATTGCACATGATAATTCTTGCGTGATCATATCTCTTATATTATTGATTCAATTATTATCACATTATCATCGTATAATATGTTATAGTATTAAATCGATAATTGAGACAATGAGTTATAAATGATTAATAATTGTTGAAAGATTAAATATGTGTTGATGAAAAAAAAAATGATTTGTGGTAAGTTTGATTATTTTATGGGGGCTCGTATATGTCATCATCTAAGAAGTCTCTTCGTCGATAGTAATTACCTTCGTCGATAGTAATTACCCTTGTGAATAGTATTTACCTTCATCGATAGTATTTACCTTCGTTAATAGTAATTACCTTTACCAGACGTCGAACCACTTGTCGTTTCACATTACAAGCGTCAAACCGATTCGTCAAGCCACTCGCTTTTCACATCTAAGAGGTGCTAAGCTAGAAATCTTCTATAAATAGAGGCCTAGGGCTTCATTATTTTCACGAATTCATTCAAGCTATAGAGAGAAAATATAGAGAGAATAAGAGAAAGAAGAAGAGTATTTTATTCTTTACACCTACCATATATTTAATCTCCTACCAAATGTAAGGGGTGTTATTCTTTCCTATTCATGAAGAGAAGCTGTTGTTATTCCATTGCTTATTATTACATTGGAATAACTTTGTATGCTGGTGGTTTTACCTATACTTGGTGACATTCTTCTATTATTCATTGGAACATCACATCATGTGTTTTACAGGACTGGTTAAAATCTTTATTATTATTTTGTTGGAACATCCATGCATGTGTGTTTTACACCGGACTCGGGTTAAAATCTTTATTATTATTCATTGGAACATCACATGCGTGTGTTTTACAGGACACGGTTCTCATCTTTATTATTACTGTTGGAACATCCACATCGTGTGTTTTACACGGGACTGGTTCCGTCTTTATTATTCTGTTGGAATATCCTATCCATGTGTTTTACACCGGATGCGGTTCCATCTTTATTATTCTATTGGAACATCCTGCCGATGTGAATTTCACCGACACGGTTCCGTTATTTATTATTACATTGGAATAACTTCGTGCGTGTGGTCTATCGCATGCATGGTGATTTCTTTTGTTATTCCATTCTTTATTATACCCAGATTGGTTAAAACTTTGACTTATATACTCCATGAAATTAGTGGAATATCCTTGATATTTGCGTTTCATCCGAAGATCTTTTCATATTCTTACGATCATTCTTGAATTTTTTACTCTACAAAATAGTATCGTGTTGATAATTTGGGACGTTAATAATTCCTAGATAAAATAATTCTTGAACTTGTTTTATTGAATTCTTATATCATTGTCATCATCCTCATGTTTATATTTTTTTTTAAAGTCATCTACGTATTTTGTAGTGTATAGATGGACTTGGTATGATTATGACAGAGACTATTGATTGTGTCATTAATAGTAATGTTACAAATGATGTGGTAAAATCCTCGATTGGTAGTAGTGCATTGATGGACGATTGTTGGCATGATCATGACCATTAATGAATACACAAATATTCTCGGCAGTAGATGCGTGAATAATTGTGGTCGTGATCTTAAAGAATATCCTTGGTAGTAGTGCAGGGAGTGATTCGATGATGTGGAATATTTATTAAAGTTGAGTCTCAAATATATAATGATGATGAAAACCTTTTAAAATCTAAAAGATAGTAGATTTTATTTTCTACTTGACTCTTTTAATGGATTAGATATTCATTGCAGATTAAAGCTGGTTGTCTATTGTATTTTATCGGTTTAACATTATGAAGACTATTGATAATTTATTACGCATTATCTTAGTCGTAATATTTCTTCTTCGGGCTAGATTGAGCTCACCCTTTCTTTCTTTATTCTCTTCGTGAAATGATAATATAGCCGGGACGAGTCGGGAAGCGAGTGATGGTCTGAAGATAGCATTAGTAGTCCTCACTATTCGTAAAATAGTGTGATAATAATCATAATGAGGACTTTTTGTTTGAGTTTGTATAATATCTAGTAGGCGATATTTGTATTTAAACTCACGATTTTATGTCGTATTATTACACAGCAGTTATGTTAATAAGTTGTATTTAAATTACATACCATGTAAGTATCGTCACCCAAGATGGGTGATGTATACCTAATTTTGGGGGCCACGGTTTGGTATCGAGCTTAGGATATGATCCTGGCTAAGATGTGAGAATATCTTAGGAGGGGGAGGCGGGAATACCTTCTTTTAGTATGACCTACCTAAGTTTATGTCTTTATTTTATTGGTTGGTGGAAGATAGGGATAATTTGTTACATGTCAATTAACCTTTTGTTTTCGGCGAAGATCTGAAAATGACATCCGAGAATGTTGAGAATAGCAATGGAGTATGAGCGATTGTTGATTCACCACATATCAATAATCGGGGATAATGTGCATCGAGGCGACAATCCTCATGCAAATAACAACACCGACCAAATGATGAATGATCAAATGTTCGGAGGCTTTATGCGATTTATGCAACAAAAGAAGTGAGAGGCGACTCTGCCTAAAAACGTAGGTGGAACACGGAAAACTCTCGGGCGGTCACCATTAAACAATTCAAGGAGCTGGGACCACCGGAGTTTAAGGGAGAGCCAAAACCACTTCAAGCGGAAGCATGGATAAAGCAGATTACCAAGATATTTGATGTCTTGGGATGCTCGAGAAGCAAAAGGTTCCTACTACGCTTTTATGTTCTTGCGAGAGGCGGATTCTTGGTGGGAATTCCAAAAACGTACTCAACTTCTTTGTCTTTGAAGATATCTTGGGAGAAGTTCAAGAGTCATTCAACGACAAATACTTTCCCGAAAGTATTCGCCACGTGAAGGAGGTGGAATTTATCAAGTTGGAACAAAACAATATGGCCAGGTGTCGCAATACGAGGCAAAATTTGCGGAGTTATCACGGTTTCGTCCCACAGTGGATAATGAAGAGAGAATGGCGCGAATGTTTTTAAGAGGTTTGAAGTAGGAAATACGTCAACATCTTATTTCTCATAAACCGTGTTTGTATTAGGATGTTGTAAATAGGGCTCGATTAGTGGAACGCGATAATGAGTCAACACAACTAAAAAAAGAAGCGGTAAAGAAAATTATAATACCAAATGAGAGTAGTCATCAAGCGGTGACAACAAGCGTGGAGGAATCAATAAGGCGAGATATGGTAACCACTTTGTGGTAATAAGGGCCAAAACAATAAGAATGGACATTTCAAGAAAAGGAGATTCAACAATGATGGAAAGACGTCAAGACCAAAGCACCCATTGTTAAGGAAGGAGAAAGACCACCTATCATATGCTTCAAATGCGGAGGAGAGGACACATCGATCAATGCGCCATGCCATTCAAAAGATGTTATAATTGTGGAAGAGAAGGTCACTTTAGCTCGATTTTGTCGTTTATCGAAGACAAATTCAACTAGGATGGAGGCACCAAAGGCCATCGGAAAATTCAAAGCCAGTTAGTCTGAGGAGAGCATTTGTTGTGACCTCCCAAAGAGCAAGGAATCCGAATGAGGTCATCACGGGTAAGCTTATCATAAACTCTAATGAAGTCTATACTTTATTTGATCACGGTTCTACCCATTCTTTTATTTCTCCTACTTTGCTCATCGATTAAATTTGACTCGGAGAAATTAGACTTTGACTTATCTGTGGAAACTCCGTTGGGAGAAACCTTCATTACATCCAATTGTTTATAAGTCTTGTTTGGTTCAAATCGGTACCTCACATTACTGTCGATCTTATTTCATTAAAAATACTTGTATTTGACGTGATTTTAGGGATTGATTGGTTAACTACTTATCATGCAAAATTGATTGTTTTCGTAAGGTTGTTAGCTTTCATATTCCTAATCAACCTATTATGCGAATTCAAACGACCAAACCATTAAAATCAATCACGGTCATCTCAAGCCATAAAGCTATTCGTTTATTGAAAAGCGGATGTCAAGCTTTTCTTAGCTCATGTCATGATTTAAATAAAATACGTCGGTTTTAAGCGATATTCCTATTGTTAATAAATTTCTGGCGTATTCTCGAAGAACTTCCGCTACTACCCAGGGCGTGAAATTGAATTTTGTATCGACCTTGAACCCGGTGACAAAACCTATTTCCAAAGCCCCATATCGAATAGCTCTATTGAACTTCTTGGAGTTAAAGACCCAATGCGAGAATTGTTAGACATTGGCTTTATTAAATCCCAAGTACTTCTCCTTGGGGTGCTCCCATTACTATTCGTGAAGAAGAAATATGGGAGTATGCGACTTTGTATTGATTATCGGGAGTTGAATCATGTCACCATCAAAAATAGGTATCCATTGCCGCGTATTGATGACTGTTTGACCCGATTCAAGAGAGCCAAATTCTTTTCAAAGATTGATCTTCGTCCGGATATCACCAATTGAAGATTAGAGCCACCGACATTCAAAGGCGACCGTAACTCGATGACGGGCATTATGAATTCTAGTCGTATCCTTTGGATTGACTAATGCTCCCGCTACCTTCATGGATATGATGAACCGAGTATTCAAGGAATATTTAGATCACTTTGTGGTCGTCTTTATTGATGACATCCTTATTTATTCCAAAATCCGTGAAGATCATGAAAGCAACACTTGAGGTGACACTCCAAAAGCTTCGTGAATATAAGCTTTATGCGAGTTGAAGAAATGCGAGTTCGGCGAAGAAGTAGCATTCCTTGGGCACGTGGTATCAAGTCATGGAATATCTGTTGACCAAAGAAAGATTGAAGCTATTCAAAATTGGGAACAACCTAAATCGATGGACAAAAATCACGTAGCTTTCTCGGTTTAAATTTGGTTATTATCGGAGATTCGTGGAAGGATTTTCTCGAATCGCTATTCCATTATTTCGGTGACTCGGAAAGATACAAAGTTCTATTGGAGCGAAGAATGTGAGAAGAGTTTTCAAGAACTCAAGAGGAGACTTATTTATTTTGTTGCTCGACAATACCATCGGCTCGGAGGATTTGTCATCTGATGATGCTTGAGCGCAAAAGGGTTGGGATGTGTTCTTATGCAACATGGAAAAAAGTTATAGCCTATGCCTCGCGACAACTCAAAGAATATGAGAGGAATTATCCTACTCATGATCTAGAGTTAGCGGTTATTATCTTGCACTTAAAATTTGGAGGCATTACTTGTATGGGGAGAAAGTGGAGATCTTTACGGATCATAAAAGCCTCAAATATTTCTTCACTCAAAAGGAACTCAACATGCGACAACGACGTTGGCTTGAAGCATTGAAAGATTATGATCATACCATCAATACCATCCCGAAAAAGTGAACGTGGTGTATGACGCATTGAGTAGAAAATCATACGCACGCAATCGAGTGCGATATTGTCAACGTAAAGGCCCATTTTGTGTGACTTGCAAAGGATGGAGATAGAATTAAAGACTCGGGGACGACGTGATGATAACGAGTATATGAGTAGAAGCCGGCTTTAATTGATAAAGTTAAAGTTGCTTTCAAGCTACTGACACGGAGGTGATGCGTATGAGGAAGAAAGTGCAAGAAGGTCTTTATCTTAGGAAGCAAGAATAGATGAAGAAGGAATACTTGAGTCAACTCGGACTTTGTGTTCCTAACGACTACGATTTAAAGTATAATATAATGATGGAGGCACACAACACACCATTTGCAATCCATCTCGGGAGTACCAAAATGTATCATGATATTTCGTCATACATTTTGGTGGAGCTGATATGAAGAGAGAGATAGCCCATTTATCTCAAGGTGTCTAACTTGTCAACGAGTTAAAGTGGAGCATCAAGTACCAAAAGGTCCATTGCAACCACTTGAAATTCCAGAATGGAAGTGGGAGCACATTACCATGGATTTCGTTACCGGTCTTCCTAAGGTTTCTCAAGGCATTGATGCGATTTGGGTCATTGTTGATAGGTTGACCAAGTCCGCTCATTTCTTACCGTCACGAGAAACTTATACACTTGAACGTCTTGCTCAGTATGTACATAAGCGAGATTGAAGATCGCATGGTATCCCGGTATCCATAGTTTCGATCGAGACCCAAGATTCACTTCACGATTTTGGGTTAGTTTTGCAAAAAGCTATGGGCACAGACTTACGATTTAGCTTTAAGATATCATCCTCGGACGGACCGGACAATGGAGAGGACTATTCAAACTCTTGAAGATCTATTAAGACTCTGTGTCCTTGATTTCAAGGGAGTTGGGACAAGTTCTTACCATTGGTGGAGTTTTCCTACAACAACAGCTTATCAAGCAAGTATTGGCATGGCTCCATTCGAGCGTTGTATGGAAGAAAGTGTCGATTTCTCCGGTATCTTTGGGATGAGGTGGGTGAAGCAGCGTTGTTGGGACCAGAGTTGGTACGTATGACTACGGAAAAGATTCAAACGATCCGACAACGTATAAAAAACCTCACAAAATCGACAAAAGAGTTATGCTGATCTTCATCGAAAGGACGTGGAATTCGATATAGGAGATCATGTGTTGTTAAGAGTTGCTCCATGGAAAGGAGTTACAAGATTTGGAAAGAGAGGAAAACTTAACCCTCGATTCATCGGTCCATTTTAATCCTCGATCGAGTAGGAAGCGTGGCTATAGACTCGCTTTTTCTGCCAAATATGTCTCGTGTTCATAACGTTTTTCACATATCTATGTTACGTAAATATGTGAAAGACCCGAACCATATTATTGAGTTAGAACAGGATGAAATAGCGGAAGATTTGACGTATGAAGAGGGTTCTGTTCAAATTTTGGATAAGAAGGAACATATTCTACGCTTCGAGGTTATACCTCAAGTCAAAGTTTTGTGGAGAAACCACGATGTTGAGGAAATGACTTGGGAGTTAGAATTTGAAATGAAATCAAGGTATCCTTACCTCTTGACATACCAGTATCGTACCTAATTTCGAGGGCGTAAATTTCATAAGAAGGGAGGTTGTAAGACCCCATCTTTTATAAATAAAGATGATTTTTTCTATAAATATTATTTTTGAATATTATGGAATAAATTTGATATAATGTTATAGTTGTAGGTAATATTTATATAAATTTTGCAAAGTATGCAAGTTGTTATAAAATATTCGTTTGGTCTGGGAATATTCTTTTGTTAGGAATATTCGTCTACAATGGCTCAATCATTGGTGGACCCCAGCAATGTAATTATTGTCGGATTGAGAAAACGACAAAAATATTTTATAAAAATAACGGCGGAGGTGTTACCGTTAAAAGCTGTTGAACTACCCGGTGGTAAAGTAAATGAATATGTCTGGCGTAGTTGCGTAGTAAGACACGGTATTGATTATTGATCTTTACGTGAGAAGTCACACAATTATGCTCAATTATTACTCTGATAATTCTTTGATCATATCTCTTATATTATTGATTCAATTATTATCACGATTATCATACGTATAATATGTTATAGTATTAAATCAATAATTGAGGCGACAAGTTATAAATGATTAATAATTGTTGAAAGATTAAATATGTGTTGATGAAAAAAAAAAAAATGATTTGTGGTAAGTTTGATTATTTTATGGGGGCTCATATGTCATCATCTAAGAGTCTCTTCATCGATAAGTAATTACCTTCGTCGATAGTAATTACCCTTGTGAATAGTATTTACCTTCGTCGATAGTATTTACCTTCGTTAATAGTAATTACCTTTACCAGACGTCGAACCACTTGTCGTTTCACATTACAAAAGCGCCGAACCACTTGTCGTTTCACATTCTGGCGTCAAACCCATTCGTCGAGCCACTTGCCTTTTCACACACGGCGGTGTTAAGCTAGAAATCTTCTATAAATAAAGGCCTAGGGCTTCATTATTTTCACGAATTCATTCAAGTTTATAGAGAGAAAAAATATAGAGAATAAGAGAAAGAAGAAGAGTATTTTGTTACTTACTACGCCGCAGTATTCAATCTCCTACCAAATGTAAAGGGTGTTATTCTTTCCTATTCATGAAGAGAAGCTGTTGTTATTCCATCGCTTATTATTCATTGGAATAACTTTGTATCTGTGATTTACCTATACTTGGTGACATTCTTCTATTATTACATTTGGAACATCCTCGTTCGTGTGTTTTACACCGGACTGGTTAAAATCTTTATTATTATTTTGTTGGAACATCACATCATGTGTTTTACACCGGACTGGTTAAATCTTTATTATTATTACATTGGAACATCACATGCATGTGTTTTACACCTGGGACACGGTTCCGCTCTTTATTATTCTCTGTTGGAACATCCTCGCATCATGTGTTTTTTACAGGACTGGTTAAAATCTTTATTATTCTGTTGGAATATCCTATACATGTGTTTTACACCGGATGCGGTTCCATCTTTATTATTCTATTGGAACATCAGCCGCTTGTGAATTTCACCGACTGGTTCCGTTATTTATTATTACATTGGAATAACACTCGCATATGGATCTATCGCATTTATGGTGATTTCTTTTGTTATTCCATTCTTTATTATACCCGGTTGGTTAAAACTTTGACTTTATACTCCATGAAATTAGTGGAATATCCTTCGATATTTGCGTTTCATCCAAAGATCTTTTCATATTCTTACGATCATTCTTGAATTTTACTCTACAAAATAGTATCGTGTTGATAATTTGGACGTTAATAATTCTAGATAAAATAATTCTTGAACTTGTTTTATTGAATTCTTATATCATCATCATCATCCTCATGTTTATATTTTTTTTAAAGTCATACGTCACATGGCTGTAGTGCATAGATGGACTTGGTATGATTATGACGAGAGAGACTATTCGATTGTAATCGTGGCCGTAATGTTACAAATGATGTGGTAAAATCCTCGATGGTAGTAGTGCATTGATGGGCCGATTGTTGGCATGATCATGACCATTAATGAATACACAAATATTCTTGGCCCGTAGTGCATGAATAATTGTGGTCGTGATCTTAAAGAATATCCTTGGTAGTAAAAGTGCGAGGGGTGATTCGATGATGTGGAATATTTATTAAAATTTGAGTCTCATTTATAACTTGATGATGAAAAACCTTTTAAAATCTAAAAGATAGTAGACTTTATTTTCTCTTGACTCTTTTAATGGATTCAGATATTCATTGCAGATTAAACCGTTTGTACATTGTATTTTATCGGTTTAACATTATTGAAGACTATTGATAATTTATTACGCATTATCTTAGTCATAATATTTCTTCTTGGGCTAGTTGAAGCTCACCCTTTCTTTCATTGTTCTCTTGAAATGATAATATAAATTTGGGACGAGTCGAAAGCAGTGATGGTCCCGAAGATAGCATTAGTAGTCCTCACTATTCTGTAAAATAGTGTGATAATAATCGTAATGAGGACTTTTTGTTTGAGTTTGTATAATATCTAGTAGGCGATATTTGTATTTAAACTCGAAAGTTTATGTCGATATTATACTGCACGACGATTATGTTAATAAGTTGTATTTAAATTACATACCAGTGTAAGTGTCGACCCAAGATGGGTGATGTATATACCTAATTTTGGGGCGTCACAAGATAGATGGACTTGGTATGATTATGACGGAGAGACTATTCGGTGTAATCATCACCGTAATGTTACAAATGATGTGATAAAAATCCTCAAATTGGTAGTAGTGCATTGGTGGACGATTGTTGGCATGATTATGATTATTAATGAATACACAAATATTTCTTGCCAGTAGTGCGTGAATAATTGTGGTCGTGATCTAAAGAATATCCTCGTAGTAAAGTGCGGGGGTGATTCGATGATGTGGAATATTTATTAAAGTTGAGTCTAAATTTATAATAAATGATGAAAAACCTTTTAAAACCTAAAAGATAGTAGACTTTATTTTCTACTTGACTCTTTTAATGGATTGCTTATTCACCGTAGTTAAAGCTGGTTTCTATTGTATTTTATCGGTTTAACATTGTTGAAGACTATTGATAATTTATTCTGCATTATCTTAGTCATAATATTTCTTCTTGAAATTAGATTGAGCTCACCTTTCTTTCATTTGATATCTTCGTGAAATGAGAATATAAATTTGATGCAGAGTGGGAAAGCAGTGATGGTCCCGAAGATAACATTAGTAGTCCTCACTATTCACATGAAATAGTGTGATAATAATTGTAATGAGAATTTTTTTTTTTGAGTTTGTATAGTATCTAGTAGAGCGATATTTGTATTTAAACTCACGGTTTATGTCGATTATTATACTACGAGTTATGTTAATAAGTTGTATTTAAATTACATCTTTACTATGTAAGTGGCGACCCAAGATGGATGATGTATACCTAATTTTGGGGGCGTCAAATAATAAATTAAATTACTAATAATGGTACGATCAGTTATGATTTTTTAAGTGAACCTATTATCTTCTCTAATATAAACTTAAGACTCTTGTTAGAATTGATATTTGACCCAAGTTGTTATATTTAAGTATTTATAAATTTAATTACTACTCATATTGTTGTTATTTACTTTCTTATAAATTACTCCTTCTTTGATTTATTAGTATATCTTATTTATGTTTATTTATTTTTATTAAAAGTATACTTTTTATTTCTAAAAATAAATAATATTATGTAACCCAAATTCACATACAAAATAATACTAGTATTCTTTTATATTCCATTCCCTTAATTTTATTTTAGTTGTATACAGCTGGCCACACAAAAGTGGGAAAAAATATTTTTGATTTAACA
Organism: Panax quinquefolius; assembly: GCA_020205615.1. Lineage (NCBI taxonomy): Eukaryota > Viridiplantae > Streptophyta > Magnoliopsida > Apiales > Araliaceae > Panax > Panax quinquefolius. The sequence goes on from CM035168.1 coordinate 124,136,285, forward strand.
CAATTTTGGAACCTTTAAATTACAAATATGTCAAAAACAGAACAAAAGTATTATTAACAATTCCGAGTTTCTGACCCGTCATCCATATATAAACAGTACTAAATTCGCATTTTACCAATCTTCATTCCGTTTTTTTTTAATTTTTCTTTTTCTTCTCAAAATTTATTTTCAAGTTCCAATTCTTTTTCTTACGGCTGATGAACGTGAAAAAATCAAACAGGTACATATTGAATCTTTTGCCGATCGCATGCGTTTCAATTTCATGAATTTGTTTCAATATTTTTTTTTGGTTTCAGATCTAAAAGAATTTATGTTTTGATCGTAACAATTCCTTTCGATTGAGCTCAGACTTCAAAACTTATTCCGTTTCATTAAGCTTTTACTTGATTGTGATGGATGTGTTGCTTGAATTATAGGGTTTCTCATTTAGATTACAGTTTTAAGACGTTTGAATTTTTTTTATTTTTTCTAATTTGCACGAGAATATAAGTTATGCTTGATTGAGGAAATTTATTTACAGGGCTTTACATCTAGTTTGCAGTACTGAGATGTTTCATTTTTGATAAATTCTAATTAGATGGTATTATAGTTCTCGATTGTGTTGGTATTAATTATTTAATTTCTAATTATACACAATTAGTTGTTTTCAGTCTTCGGGATATAAATATAATTATGTAGGTTAATCCCAGTTCCGTCACGTTTGAGGAGTTAAGTTTAGTTCAGCTTTTGTATTCTTCTCTTCCACAAACTTTTTGTTTCTTAGGATCATTTTCTTTATTTTGGTAAAAGAAAATTGCATTATATTTTTCCTCAGCTTGGATATGCAATTGAACTATGCTGTTTCATTACAGGATACATATCTAGACTCTAAAGATGTTAGAACAGTTACTGATTTTTACTAGAGGAGGACTGATACTCTGGACATGTAAAGAGCTCGGGAATGCTCTCAGAGGATCACCCATTGATACCTTGATTAGGTCTTGCCTTTTGGAGGAAAGATCTGGTGCCTCATCATACAATTACGATGCACCTGGCGCCGCATACACTCTGAAGTGGACCTTCCATAATGAACTCGGCCTCGTATTTGTTGCTGTGTATCAACGGATTCTCCATCTGTTGTATGTAGATGATTTACTTGCCATGGTCAAGAAAGAGTTCTCGGAGATTTATGATCCTAAAAGGACAGTGTATAATGATTTTGATGATAAATTTAGGCATCTTAGGAAGGAGGCAGAAGCTCGTGCTGAAGAAATGAAAAATTCAAATCAGGTAGGTCTGGCAAAGAAGCAAGGAAAGGTGCAACAGACTTGTCTTGAAGGAGGAAATAAAAAAAAGAGTAGCGGTGACTTGGGAAATGATGGTGGGGATGGTGAAAAATCAAAAGGTCGCAAGTTTGAAAATGGCCTTGCTAATGGTAATTGTGTTGGAAATGTGGAAGTGACTGCAAGGGGTACTGTTAACGGTAAAGAGAATGAGGGTTCTAATACTGTGGCCTTTGATGTAAATAAGCTAAAAAAACTAGGAGGTAAAAATGCAAAGAAAACTGATACTGTTGTTAACAAGGTTCCCAAGGTGGAATCAAAGAAAAAGATTACAAAGAAGAATAGAGTTTGGGACGAGGCACCACCCAAGTCGAAGTTGGATTTTACAGATCCAGTGAGTGGGAATGGGGATGAGAATATTGTGGTTGTGGCAGCTAATGAAGGTGAGAGTATGATGGACAAAGAGGAGGTAATTAGTAGTGATAGTGATTCTGAAGAGGATGAGGACATGGAGACGGATAGGAAGGTAGATACGAAGAAGGGTTGGTTTTCTTCCATGCTCCAAAGGTAGACACATTTATCTCATTCTTCAATTTCTATTTACTTTGATTAGTCTTTCTTTCTTTCTCTGGGTGTGTGAGTGTCTATAAATTAAATCATCAACTAGAATTAAGATCCCCATCCTATGCACTTCGCAAATCATCTTTCACAGCGTTCATGTAACAGAAGATGATTTTGGAGCATGTGATTGTTTATAAATTGTGCACAGGACTCGGTAATCTATGTATAGAATTAAAATTGAGAAAATTGTACTATTAATAACAAATCATATTTCTATTTGATATAAAATATTTCTTATGTGTTTTATGACTGTATAGGAGCATGTGATGCAACAAAGTACAATTCGAAAAAATTAGTAATCCTTTCTTTCACTTGCGTTACCTCTCACAGGCACGGTAGTAATTTAAGCTTTGTTTGCTGTTGTGATTTGGCATTTTATTGAGGGCCAGACTGAGTTGAATGCTACAGGGCCTAGAACTTTATAAATACAGTACACGTAGTTCAAATTATTGGGTATTCTAACAACATTTGGTGCTTCCATGTTTCGTGTTCCATGTTCCATAAACTTCATATTTTGGCATGTTAATATCAAAATAGTGGCTAAATAAGTGTTTTAGTTATGAAAAGGTTACATGTAACTGCTCTCTACTTTGTTCATCTATGATATTTTTTGGTTGTGTAGATATATAGTTAAATTCTTTGTAAAAAGCAGCCTGAACCTTTGAGGATTTCCATCTTCACTCGTCCTGTGCTTCTCTTCTGAAGCATATTTATTTATTCATTCTGCAACATGTAGAGTATTCTGGAAGAGTTTTTAATTCTGTATTTGCCATGGTTGCCATAATAGGCATGACTCTAACGAGTGGTTGAGATAGGGTTGAACTATAGTGCAGTAACTAGTCAAAATTTTGGTAACAACAGCATTTGTCAAGATTTTTGAATTTGGCAGTTTCTTATTGGTTGAGGGGTGCAACTTTAGTCTTAAATGCAATATAGCCTGTACTCGTTTTCACCCCTGCTTTGGAAGTCTCTTTACCAATCTACCTAATTGACAATGTCAAGGTATACAAAGAGCTTTGACAATCAAATACTTTTCACTTTAGGGCCTGAAAATTTGTGAGAAAATTGTGTTTATTGCTTCTTTTAACTGGATCCACTGATCCTGTATGAAAATGATCATGTTATTATTATTTCTTTTTGTTCCTTTTCTATGTATTTGTTCTTTCTTGAAACAGCAAAAGTGAAAATAATTTTGACTTGATGATAATTAGATTGCTTATTATTAAGACGCCGTTTCTTGAGGATTGTGGAATCAACTGTTGTTCAGTGACCTCTTGCATATTTATGGATGCAATAGGATTTTGGTTCTTTCGGGTTGCTTTTGGATTTAGATGCGACATATTTTACCCTTGCCTTCTAATTTTGAAATTTGTTGATTTGAAATTAGATGTTGATTGTCATTGATTAAAGTACTAATTAAACCAGAATAGAGTTTCACTTCCGTTTCTTAGTCATTGAAGTTTCTGCATCACATATTTCTTGTTGTTTACCCTGCTCAGTATTGCCGGGAAGGCAAATTTGGAGAAGACAGACCTGGAACCAGCTTTGAAAGCTCTTAAAGATAGGCTCATGACCAAGAATGTGGTACGCTTCTCTCAGGCCCTCTGATTATTCCTTTTAATTTTGAAGTTAGTTTATATTTTATAACTATTTATTGTGCTTCCTCAAGGAGCTCCAGTTTGTTTTTATTTCTTCTTCCTAACCCTGACATTAGTTTTCATGTTGTGGATCCAATAGGCAGAAGAAATAGCTGAAAAACTTTGTGAATCAGTATCAGCAAGTCTGGAGGGTAAAAAACTTGGATCATTTACAAAGATATCATCAACAGTGCAGGCAGCGATGGAAGAGGCTCTTGTTCGCATTTTAACTCCCAGGCGTTCGATTGACATTTTGAGGGATGTTCATGCTGCCAAGGAACAAAGCAAACCATATGTTGTTGTCTTTGTTGGAGTTAATGGAGTTGGAAAATCTACCAACCTTGCCAAGGTGATGCTTAATACAATATTATTGGAGTCCTGCCTAAAGCCCTATTTATTCATCTGATGAGCTATTCTATTAATGTCATTTTGCAGGTTGCTTACTGGCTTCAGCAGCACAAAATCAATGTAATGATGGCTGCATGTGATACATTCCGTTCTGGAGCTGTTGAGCAGATACGTACTCATGCCCGTAGACTCCAGGTATTTTGTTTTTGAGGCAAAGCCCTCTCTTTATATCTCACCCTCTTAAAATCAGTCAGCAATGTGGCTGAATAATGTCCTTCTAGCAAGGTTCAGTGATGTAAGTTGACAGTGATTTGACCTGTAAAAACTTCTGTCATCAGATCCCCATATTTGAGAAGGGTTATGAGAAAGATCCTGCAATTGTGGCAAAGGAATCAATCCAGGAAGCAGCCCGAAATGGTTCTGATGTGGTTCTTGTTGATACAGCTGGTCGAATGCAGGTAACACAATTGATATATCTCAAAGCTTTTGCATTTTGACATATGTATTTGATTGTTTAAAATGCAATATTTGTCAATATTTATAGGGTTGGTGTTTACTGCTAAAAATGTTAAATGTAGCATGATGGGAAAGCTTAAGCAAGCTTGTTGCAAATAGTATTACACCCTAATTCTACGTTTGGATTGAAGGAATGGAATGAAGAGTGGAATGATTCATTCTATTCTAGTTGAAATGAGTTATTCCATATGTTCTCCCTCCCCCAAAGAATCAAACACAATTTTTTTCATTCCAATTGCAACCAAACACAAAATTTTTAATTCCATATGAATGAGTAATTCCATTCCCACCTTCATTACTCCAATCCAAACGTAGCATAAGCGTTAACTATATATTTGGCTGTTGGTTCTCACTGCTCACTGCTCACTGCTCACTGCTCACTGCTCACTGCTCACTGCTCACTGCTCACTGCTCACTGCTCACTGCTCACAATCATCTGCAGGATAATGAGCCATTGATGCGTGCACTGTCGAAGCTTATTTATGTAAACAATCCAGATCTGGTCCTTTTTGTTGGTGAGGCACTAGTTGGGAATGATGCTGTGGATCAGCTATCGAAGTTCAACCAGGTACAGAACCTTTTGATGGTAAACCATAAGTATTTGTATATTGTAAAATTCGAGTATCGTTGTAATTGTAGGCGATAGATTTGAACCCCTGGCCACTATCCTCCCTGCAAATGCCATGACAGCACTTAACAATTTTGTGGACAGTTTTATTATTTTTATGAACATTTTATTGAGATGCTCGTCTTTGTTCTGCTGCAGAAATTAGCAGATCTCTCACCGTCTCCAAATCCCAGATTGATTGATGGAATCCTGCTCACAAAGTTTGATACCATTGATGACAAGGTAAACAAGCCCCCGATTGAATGGAAAATAGGTGACTATTAGAATGTTTTGTTGTGTTTATAATTACTTTACATTACCCAAGTTGTGTGTGTAAGTGGGAGTGATAATTGGACTGTAGGTTGGAGCTGCACTATCAATGGTTTACATATCTGGATCACCTGTCATGTTTGTTGGATGTGGACAATCCTATACCGACTTGAAGAAGCTCAACGTGAAGTTCATCATCAAGACACTTCTCAAATGATAGTTTATGTTTTGTCTATCATCGTCTCATCAGTGACCTTCAACTTGTGAACAACTATGCTTTCCATTTTATAACTTTGGTACTGGCCCCATGTGGTTCATTCTAGTTCCTTCATGGCCTGATGAAACAATCAAAATTCAAGACTACTTTCCATTAAGCACCAATGACTAAAAAAGAGCTCTAGCTAGTTTGCTAGCATAATTGGCTGAATCTAACCTGCACGCTCGCTCTTTTGATGTGCATCCTTGTAGGCCGCAGTAATCAAAAGTGAAAATTAAGCTTCTGCAGGTAAAGGTAATATATACTATGAAACATCCAGATTTCCCAACCAACATTGCAAGCCAGTATAGTTTAGAAACAAGGCTGGCTGTTGTAACCCCGGCCCCTTGTAACCAATTAAAACTTCACTAGAGATGCATGTTCCCAAGACCTCAGTGGAGGAGTATTACCTGTGCCTTGAAAACTTAAATATCCCTGCACACCGTACTATGTTAACACGTACGTGATGATCGAAACAAAAAGGCCAAACAGAAAATACACGTATTAAGATGTTTGAGACAGATAGTTATTAAACACATCATTTATATTTTATATTCATATCTTCTAATTAATTCAGTTCATTCAGATTCTCTTGTACATTTAGAATTTTTCATTCAATTTTATCAAATAACACCTCAGTAATTAGTAAATATTTTTTTTATATAGTAATAAATTTAAAAAATTTGGTTTTTTTTTGAAAATCTGTAAATTTACACAAAAAGGTTAAATATCCTTTCTTTCTTTATTTCCTACCGCGTCGAGTCCCACGTCTGTGATACGGGAGGGAGGGACAAGGGACGGAGGCTAATATGGCAATGGGGGCAAAGACATTGAAAAATGCACCCCTAATAAGTTGACCCCACCACTATCTCTTTCTTATAAAAGCCAAACCAACCTCCCTATTTCTTTGTAGAAAAATTGAAGGTCTAACAGGGACAATTGTGACCCATAAAATTGTGAGGGGAGGCCGGGAAGATTCTAAGTTCTAAATACCACCCATTAGACGTCCACAATAGGTCGGTCAGATCTGGTCTGACTTGAGCCTCTCAAGCCTTATGCTTTGATCAGGTTGTTGATTTTTGACCTTCAGGTCAGACCTTGGTCGCTGGCCTGTGGTCACCAGACCCAAGTTCAGTCCAGGTCAAATTCAAAGTCAGGCCCAAGATCAAGATCAGGCTATGCCTAAAGGCCTTGGCTGATCTGATTTTTTTTAAATATTACATATTAAATATTAAAAAATTTAGTAAAAATAATGTAAGATTTTTGAAATTTATTTTATTTTAACATTCTACTACACACCTATATAAGTTGAATGATTAGAACAAAAATAAATATATTCCTCTTAAATTAAAAGAAAATGTAATTTAGATGTAACTGGAATATAAAACAAATTGATTTCCTAAATATATGTCTAATTGTCTACTTTGCACTTCGTAAAAAAAATTGTAGATTACCTAAATACTGTAGATTATACTTTTATTTTTTGAATATAAATTTTTAGTTTCGATTTTATTTTCTTAGTCCTAGGATCGATTGGACATATATTTTATAAAGTTTAAATACACATATATCTTTTAATTTATGGTCATTAAACATTTTCATAGTTATATCTCAAGTATTATTTTTAATTAGTTTTCTAGTTTCTTTATGAAACTTTTATTTAAATTGGTATTTACAGAATATCCGAAAAATAATCAAAATCATAAATCCCCTAAGAATTTAGCATATCCAAATTAATGAAAAACTTGAATATTTACAAGAAACTTTATTAATATTTAACATTGAAGTAACAAGGAATATTAATAAAATTTTATTGTTAAATATTAGTAATTTAATATATACAATAAATTAACTTATTATTAATATTTAATCAACTAAGTAACTAACTTATTATTAATATTAAATATAATAACTAGTTATATTCATTGAAGATGTATATTAATTAAATGTATCTACAAGAAATCAAGAATAAATAATTAAAATTTTAAACTTTATTGATGTATTAATTAAAACTAATGTATTATAATTTATAAATTATAATAATGAATAAGTAAAATTTATACTTTATTGATGAATAATTATAAATTTAAAATTTAAAATTTTTATATAATTAAATAAAAAATCATGTAATCACGCGCAGATCTCAGACTAGACCCAACCAGGCCAAGGGCCAGTCAGACCCCAGATTGACCAAATTTTTGACTAAAAATAACGGTCTTTTCAAGTCTTTCGGGCCAAATCTGATCGTTTCAAACTTTGACCAGGCCGGACCGAATAAAGAACAGACTGCAAGCCTTAGGCCTAAGGCCTTTTATGCATCCCTACCACCCGGCACCCACTATAACAATTAATAGCTTTATCTCTCTCTCTGTATTTAGTACTCCTATTTAGTATTTACCGGGTGGAGTGGAGCTCCTATTCATACACTCTATACACCTAGTAGTAGTTTCTACCATGGTGGACATATGTAAGATATATATATATATAGAGAGAGAGAGAGACCAATTCCATGTTTTATTTTACTAGACTTTATTGCCCTTTTTCTAAGCGGGTAAATAAAATTAATTTGGATTTTGGCTCATTAAATAAATGTTTAAAAATTCTATGTAAACATAAAAATTAAACTTGAATGTATTTAAATTTTACTTATTTAAATTTTAATTTTTAATAATAAATAAAAATTTAAATACATTCATATCTAATTTTCATATTTATTTAGAAGAGTTCTTAAATGTTTAGAATGATTTTTTACCGGTCAAAAAAGAGTGTCAATATTTTGTTGCGAGTTGCTACGCCAGGTGCGTGGGGGATGATGGTGTCGCGCAATTCCACAAGCTAATCTAATCTAGGTATATGGATATGTTGGGTGGCTGGCTGGCTGCCATTTATTCTTAAATACTAACAAGAAGGGTATTTTTGTATTTTCACGCGCTGCCTTTTACTATAATACTCCATCACAAACTCAGGCCTAGAAACAAGGTACTCCACTACCAACAACTGCAACGCATCACAGAACAGCATCCCTATCCCATTAATCTCTCTCTCTCCCTACATCTACATCTATATCTACATCTATATCCAACTACCATATATATATATATATATATATATATATATAAACAACCCCCACACAGAAAAGAAGCGAGAAAGAAATATAGAAACTATACGCACCTTCCTCATCAAAAACAAAGAAAAGTCCGCACCACGCAACCCTCTCTCCCTATAATGGCCCAGCTGGACCAAAATTTATGTACAAGAAAAACAAAACAAAAGACCAAAGGAAATACATTGGAAAGACAGAGGAGATGTCTTCAAATGTCCTCCAACTACACAAATCAAAAACATGTTCCCACCTTTACCCTTCTGCAACCCCTAAAAAATTCCCATCTTCATCACTTTACTAACTCAACACATGAAAGTTTTTTGCCCGATTTATGTGGGCTTTTTGGGCTTTGTCTTGGTCATACTTTCACAGAGAAAACAGGAAAACGAGAACCTTTCTCACCTCCTCTCCTCTTTCTTCGTTTATTATTCCTTGCCTACCTCTCTACCTTTCTCACAAAAACTCTCTTTGGACCCTTTCTTTCATATTTATCCATCGTCTATTTTTGACTATTAGGCCGTTTGTATTTCGTTGGATCTTATGTCTAAGAAGATGAAAGGGGTTGCTTTCGATTCCTCACCTTATGGTGTATATGGCAATTCTAAGACCATGTTCAAGAATCAGACTCTGATGCAAGATTACCAAGAGTTGCACAAGGTAATTTTCCCCTTTTTATTTTAAGATCTGTTCGTTGTTTTCTTGAGAATATGTTCCTGGGTTTTGAGTATGCTTCTTGTTGCTAGTATCTCTTTTGGGTATTTGCGGTTGGATCTCTTTTTGGGTAAATCTGAATTTTTTTTCTTCCATTCGATGGGTTTAGAGTTTTGATATCCTGGGTATTCTCACCTGTTTTTCTTCCTGAAAGCATCTCTTTTGGCCACCTGTTTTGTGTTGTATTTTATTGGTTTGATATGTTGTATTCAGTATTCTGATCGGTTCAATCTAATTGTATATTAGTTGTGTTTAGATTAGTCTTCAATGAACGAATCTTTTGGCTATGTTTTTGTTATAAAATAAAATAGTTATCAGCATGTATTTTAATCAACATGAGTTTTATTAGAAAATACCAATATATAGATCCCTTGTTATGGGATTCATTTTTTCCTCTGTTCTACACTTCTATGTGCACATCCTTCGCTGGTAAATATTGCTAAACCTTTTTGTTTTTTCCACCTTCAAATTGTCTAATATGTGGTCTAAAAAAGTAGCCCTTTTGCTGGTAATCTGATATAAAAAAAAATATATTACCCTTCTATTTTGTGCTTTCTAAAAGTAAAAAAGAGAGAAAAAAAGGTTAAGGGGTAGCTTCTTGGGATTTTTTGACCTCTTTCTCTTCCCCCCTCATAAATTTGTTTCTGATGACTTTTATCAGATGTTAGTGGTTTTTCAGTAGTTTCTTGATTTATGTACATCATCAAGTTGTCAAATTTATTTGTTTTTTTCCACATTCTAACTAAATTTTAATCCTTTGGAGTTATCTATCACATAATTTATAAATAGAAACATTTTGCAGGATGTGGAAGCCTCAAGGTACAAGTTGGGGAACCTGAAACAGAGGAAAGAGACATTATTTGCAGAAGTCCGGTATATATTAACTTACTTTGAGATTGTTTTGTGCTTATAGAAAATATATTCCACATGTACAGTAATAACTTGAAATCCTGCATCCTTTTATTACATAATTTGTGTTATAAGTTTTTCTGTCCAATTTAATTCTAGTAGAAATGAAAAAGTCTCATTCATATGTTGTAAACCTTTCACATCACTGGTTTGGTTTATGTATTTGTTCTTTCATCCAATCTTTGGAAGAAATCATCCGTTTGGAATTTTTGTTTGAACATATTTTCTTATTTTTGATACTTGTGAATATTACTCCACTGTTGAATTTTAATACACATCCAACTATTGGTAAGTTTTTCTATCTTTTGTTTTTTCTTCGTAGCAGATTTCTGCAGCAAAGACACAAATTCCTATTGAAAAGCAAGTCTGCGAAAGTCCCACAAGATCGAGTAAAAGAACACTTGCAACCACATTATGCAAAGATTAAGAAATTTCAGATTTCCAACAAAAAGGAGGCTACTCTGAGAGTTTACAAACCAAACCAGAAAGGAAGGGTACATATGGGAAAGGAAGTTTTAATCCAAAATACAGTTCCAAGTTTTGATCTGAACTATAAAGGAAAGAAACATACTGGAAAGAATGCAGCTCGTGCCAACTCTACAACGGCCTCAAATTTATATCCGAGTAGAAAATTGTACAAGGGAAAGGAAGTGGCCCATCAAAATTCTATGGCCATCATTAATTTGAATCAGGAAAGAATATACAACGGAATTAGTGCATCTATGCGTAACACAGCTCCAAATTTTGATTTAAATCAGAAGGAAACCGCATGTTATGGGAAGCAATCCTCTTTCCAAAGCCAAGCTCCAAGTTTCGACTTGAACCAGATCTCGGTAAAGATTTAGAGTGCATGTTGAATTACATTATTCGACTGTTATAAATTTGTTTTTACTGGTCATCACTGATTTACTGTACTGAATATTAACAGAGGGAAGAAGAAGAATTCCAGAATAATTGTGAGCTATTGAGGTTCGAAGAGCCAAAGAAAGGTTTGATCAACGAAGACCAGCTTATGTTATCTGTGTGTAGAAATATTGGAAATGGTTCTAATCATGCTGGGAAGAGAAAGATCTCATGGCAAGATCCGGTTGCTTTGAGGGTATGAATATTCATTTATACCTCCAGATCAAGGTCTCATAAAAGGAAGAATAGACTATCAAAACCATAGAGGAGGGTTTAAAAAAGTGCACTGCTGCTTTTACCCTTTGGTTTGTTCTATGTTACTACTCATTTTTGTAAAGAAACTCTTAGATATATGGTATGTATTAAAACAGTCTCCAGTAGTCGCACCCCTGTTATATGAAATGAAATATTCTGGCGATGATCAAAATTCCTAAATTTCTAGCACAACATTGTTCCCCAAATTTATATATGGATAAATCTATGGAAACATCAATTCTACCCCAACGGCTTTTTTTTTAACACTTATGACAAAATTAAAACGGCTTTTTTTTAACACTTAGCCAAAAATTTTGGAACAAAACCCCCCTTATTAGATCCATCTCTCTCCTTCCACACACATGAATATGGGTTACCTGTTGTTGATAACTAAATCAAACAAATTGATATATGTATATCAAATATATATACATATATATAAATGAGGGAGTAACTTCCTTGAGTCAAAAGGGGCAGCTATAAATCCGGAGTACAAATTTTGAATACCATGCAAGAGGAGAAACATTAAAAAAAAAAAGGGGAGAGATGTGCACGGTAGAGAAGCGAGGGAGCGTCTACATCCTAACGCTCACCGGAAACGATGATCACCGTTTGAATCCAACTCTCATCAACTCTGTTTCCACCGCCCTCCGCCGCATCAGATCTGAAAGCACCACCATACCCGCCGCCGCCCTGTCACCACCGCATAGGACAAATTCTTCTCCAATGGTTACGATCTCGAATGGGCCGAATCCGACAAAGAATGTTTTCTTCTCATGTCCTCCAAGTTCAAATCACTCATCACCGACCTCATCTCTCTCCCCATGCCCCAAAAAATATCTATGATGCTCCTCTGTTTTGGCAAAAGAGTTTAAAAAAAGAAGAAGGCAATCTTAATTTTATCAAAACGACATGAGAAGTTGCGTATCGAGATAGTTGGTGTAGAATTGATGTTTCCATAGATTTATCCTTTATATATTAACCTTCAAACTGTGTAAGGCAGTCAATTTTAACAAATCCAAATAATGGCCAGTTCAAAGCTAATTTTGCCAAGTCTTCTGTAAAAGTTAAAGGGATAATATAATTTTTGGTCACTGTACTAAGTTTCGATTTTCATTGTGATTGTCGAAATATTTTTTGTTACAATCGAGTATCATTAGTTAAGATTTTTGTCCAAAAAATAGACGGGAGTGCTGAGTAGACTAAACCTTTGCCAGGTGGTGGATGAGGTGGCACTCCTATGTGGATCTGGAAAAAATGTCCCTATCCTTGCACTGATTAATCAGTTTCTCTCTTAATTAAATTATAACTCGAACCACAGTTGAGAGCAAAAAAAATATCTAGGCCAAGTTCTGAGAGATTTCGTCTGATAGAGTTGTGCGATTTCTCAGAGATTAGTCGGTTGAAGAAAATCTCAGTTCTTCTACAAGTAAGTAAATTCTAGTCTCAATTTCTTCTCATCTCAGTTCTAGGATTTAAGTAAAAGAGAGTTTTTAATTTTTTGAAATTTCATTAGATGTATTTGGGTCAAATTCCCTCAAATTCATGTTTTTTACTCAATTTGTGGTCCCGATGGTCCTATGTTGTTGTTTTCTTGTAAAAAAATTAGATGGTTAAATTATTTGATGGTGGCCCTAAGTTTGTCTGCTGATGGTGGCACTTGTTTGTTTGAAATGCGTATTAGGTTATATATAAAGAATTATGTCGTGGCCCTGTGTTCTCCCGTTCTATCTATTTTGTATAAAGTATTCTATGTATTGTCTTTCATTCTATGCATATTTGGTTATTACTTTGTCTGACATGCATATTAATTTAATGTTTAAATATTATTTATCTCCCATTCTATGCTTATGTTGTATTTTGTATAAAGTTTAAAGTAATTACTTGTCATATGTTGTCAGTGTACTCTTTCTAGTTATAATTCTTCCTGTGTTTTTGTAACTTTATTAATTTCATTATCACAAGATGTCTTTGTTGCTATTAAATATACATTATGGTGGGAAGTTTAAGTCGGTGCCAATATATGAGTATGATGGTGGTTTTACAAAAACAACAAAAATGGATATTGATTATCTTTGTCCACAAATAATATGTTTGAACATTTTAATTATCATAAGAACTCTATAGTTTACTATATAAAGAAAATAGGGTTCCAATAACACATGGACTTAGAGAATTGTATGATGATAAAAGTATTAGGGCATTGCAGGCAACATCCATAGGTTATGATTCAATTGATTTATATATTGATCATGGGGATAATATAACAGAGTATAATGTAGAGGGTAATATTGATGGGGCTAATAATGAAGGAGCTGATGAGTCTAATAATGTAGAGGCTGATGATGAAGGGTATTTAGCTTTGTCATCTGATGACATTGATTACCATGAAAGTGATGTTAAGTACTGATGAGGCGTATATTGAGGCTAGAGAAAAGTTAAGAGAAAATAGAAGAGAACTGAAAAAGAATGGGGAGACTAATGCATTAGAAGATTCAGATAATTTAAATGAGAGTGAACATAAAAATAAAAATGTTGAAAATGCTCACCAACCTCCAAATGAACAAGAAAAAATAGAACAAGTAGTTGAAAATGAACACGAAGGTAATGGTGGGTAGTGGGAAAGTGAAGATGAGGATAGTGACAAACATTGTTCACCAAATGAGTAGAGTAGTGACGAGGAGCAGGATGAGATGGAAGTGGTAGTTAGGGATAGGATGAGTAAGAAGAATGAAAAATCTAAGTTTGCAGTTATACCTTATGACCCTAACACAAAAAGAAAAAATATTAACTTTATTGTTGGCCTGCAATTTAGTTCTAAAGAGCAGATGAAAGAAGTTGTTAGGAATTATGAGATTAGTAAAGGGTAGGGCAATTAGATTTAAACTAAATGTTGGGAAGATGTTTTAGGTTGTGTGTTAGCCTGGCTGTCCATGGAACATGTGGCTGTCCATGGAACATGTGGATTAATATCATTGGAAGATCTGAAATTTTGCAAGTTAAAAAAATTAATAATGATTATACTTGCATAAGGGCACTAAAAAACAAATGTGTCAAAACTCAATGACTTGCAAACTTTTATGGAAACAGGATTAGAAAGAAACCAAATTGAAAATTAGTTGATATTTAAGATGAAATAGCCAGAAAATTAAAGGTGAATGTGTCTTTGACAAAGTGTCACAAGGTAAGGGAAATAATTTTGAGAAATGTTAGGAAATTATTAAAGAAATATTATGAGAAAATGTGGGATTATGAGGCTCATTTGATAAAGAGAAATAAAAAAACACAGTTGATATTAAAATTAGAAGAGACAATCCTAAAAATAGTATACATACTAAATTTACTATTTAAACAAAAAATTTATTTATATATTCACACAACTAAATTTATAATTTACTATTTTTAAATGTATACATAGAACAAAAATATTGTTTAAATAGTTTCAAATGTAATTATTTTTTAGAACAAAGAGTATTTTTCTTGCAAAACAGAAGAAATAATATTGATGCCAACATTTTCTGGATAAAGGGAATAACTATCGGATGGATAAATATCTATTAGTGCTAATTTCATTTGCCATTAAGACTCCAACTGTTCCACTTCCACATATTCTCTCTCTCTCTCTCCTCTTTCTCTTTCTCTTTCTCTTTCTAAAAGCATCAGGCTCTGTCTCTGTCGCATACTACAATGACATCGGGATGTGCGCTCTTCTGCGAAATTATAATCGCCATCTTGCTTCCTCCCCTCGGCGTTTGTTTCCGTCACGGCTGCTGTAGCGTATGCCTAAATCCCTTTCTCTCTCTCTCTCTCTATTCTATAGATGTTTATACTTGTTGCAACTTAATTGCAGGTGGAATTCTTCATTTGCTTGGTGTTGACTATTTTAGGTTATATTCCTGGTATTATCTACGCTCTTTACGCTATTCTCTGTGTTGATGGTGAGATGTCTGTGGCGATCACTATACTCTTGCCTAGTACTACTACTCTTCTCTCTCCCCTTTTCAGTTCTCTGTGTGTTTTTACTCTTATCAAATCTCGAATTATATTTGATCCAATCGACCATGTATTGAATCATTTTCTGATTTTAAGTCCTCTATGTCTGTTGAATTTGAAATCATATTCGGTATTTTATTTTTCTGCTTGATGTGGAAAAGTATAATATAATCTTTGTCAACAAATTGGTGGAGATGTTCAGCATAGTAAGTAAGGTCTTGGGCGACTTCCATACTAGTTTTGATGTCTCTGTAATTTTTAGTTGGTTAAGCCTTTGTGTTGTGGAAAAGAAACTGGAGATGCATCTAAAGAATGATTGTAAATTTGTAATGGACTGGCTCTCGAAAAAATGTTAACCTCAATAAATTTCATATAGTTCCTCAAAATTATAATTAAATAATTAGTTAGTGTTGGGTCATAATCTTTTTTTCTTATTAGGTATTTGAGACTTAACGGCCTCCTTGGATTATGTTATCTTTAGTCCATGGTTATCCAGGATGGTTTTGGCCAAGATTCTTGATTATTTCATTTAGGTCCTTTCGGTTGGATCCTATTCGTTGGGGTCATTTAAGTTATTTGGGCTTAATCATTGAATTGGCCCATTATATAAATTGTCACTTAATCCAACTTTGAATTAGGTAATCATTATATCAAGTGATAGTTGATTCATCGTATTCGCCACCTTTTCGCATTTACATTAATAAGGATGAGACTGATTTCGCGGCGGTGCAAAAGCAGTGGTAGATAGAGGTGTGGAAAGAAGTTTATACTTTCTATTTGAAAAATGGGAAGTGGGGAAAAAGGTGTCGAGGGAAATGATGAGTGGTACTACAGAAACCAAGGACCGGAGTATGTATGGGCCAAGATCACATAGAAGGTAAGTAACACACATTCATTATTATTATTCTCTCTCGGATATTAGACATTATTTTTCTCCATTGTTGACCTTGTGATCGCTGACATCTTGACTCACTCCATGGAGTTATCCTCGGCCTGGCCGGTAGTTAAGCTTTTGGTGTTGACTTGTGAATATGCGGGATATCTGGACGCGTCTTGGTGATTGGGACGTGGAGAAAGATCTTGGCGTTAACATTGGCGCTGTAGAAGGAGGGACCGACGATAAGTGTTCAATCGACACCACGAGTGTCTGTCAAGGATCGTTGGGACCTAAGCAATAAGTGTTCATGCTAAAGACAGTCATTCAAACGATCACCAAGAGATTTTTCGATTCAAGCGGTAAGGGCAAGGCTAAACGTGAAAGCTAGTCTTCCGACGGAGAAAGCGTCGTTCCGCCACTAGTCGGAAGCGGGTAGAAGGCACTTCGCTGGGAACTCGATAATGAGAGGACCAAGACGAAAAAGCTTCACGACGGCTAAGAGATGGCGGATGAGGCGGATAGAGCTATGGAAGTACTCGTGAAGCAACGACAGGATATAAATTGAAGCGGATGACCGGATGATGGGGTTGAGACGAAGAACTTCGATTATGATCGGGCCCAAGAGCAAGAACACCAAGTAGGAAAGAACACGTTCATTCGGGGACGAGAGTCTCGGTAGAACTCGAAAAAAGAAGAAGATCCGAAGCCCTACCTCAAAGATCAAAGAGGTACATCACCCCGCCGATTCTAAGGAGCAAGGTCGGGGAGAACGAAGAGGTCGATCCGGATATCACACTCCGAGACCACAAAGAAAGCCCTTATTGTTGCACATTCTCGCCCATAGTGTCCGAGCTCGAGACGGAAGTATATCTAGAGATCGTACTCCGAGAGTCTATTGAGGGTACACCACCCCGTGGACACTCACATCGTAAAAGTCCTTCTCAGAGTCAAGGCTCTATCAGAAGAAACCTATTTACTCGGAGGAGGAAGGAGTCATGGAAAAAGAAGCATCATCTCAACCGGAAGGTGTGGAGTATCCGGTTAAAGAGTTAAAAGAACTTTGGAAGCGAACTGCAACAAGTACAAAAAACGAAGGATACTTGGAAAGAAGGCATCCCTTTTTCGCGGAGATTTTTAAAGAAAAAGTCGACCCTACCAAGAAGTTGCCCATATCGAGAGTTATGATGGATCGGGATCTCTATGACTACGTCAAGCGCTCGACCAATCGATGGATTATTATGACTTTAGCGATGTCGCTAAGTGTCATATTTTGTCACAACACTCGGAAAGGATGCCCGGCGGTGGATGGGGACTTTGCCTCAGATTCAATTTCATCTTGGCGCGACATATGCGATAAATTTCATGCTCGCTTGGGAGCAACAAAGAAGGGGAAAACCAAGTGGTTCGTTGGCTCAGTTCGGCAGTTTTGAATGAGTCTTTGGGCCATATGTGAAGCGGTTAAGAAGAAGCGATCGGCTGATGGCGGACCTAAACGATCTACAAGCCGTTGGACTTTCGAGAATGGGTTAGATCCGTCAAATCGAGAAGTTGGTGAAGAAGTTAATGTTTCATCACCCGAAGAGTCTCATTGAAGCCTTCGACAAAGTCAAGGCTATATCGTGGTGGAGGAAGCCATGGGATGACCTCAAACGCCCTTCTTCGACGGATCGGCTTAAGGAGACAGACGGATGAACCGATAGAGACCCGTAAAAAGAATGAAGGAATAAAGACCGCCACTGGCGGGTCAAGAAATATAACAATTGAAGACAAAGGGGGAGGACGTTCGTTCGCTTCCAAGAGAGTGAATAGGACGAAGACGACGACACAAAGACTCAACATGCATGTGGTACATTATCTTGGATCAAATTAAAATCAACCTATCTTGAGCCACCCGAGATAACATTAAGCCCGGAAAGGGAATTTCGTAAGTATTGTGATTATCATCAAGCTTGGTCACGATACTAACGATCGTGCTAGTTTGAAGGACTTTATTGAAAGAAAGGTACAAGTGGGGCTTTAATTCAAGATGTGGTCGCTGTAACTAATCAACAAAGCAGGATAGAGGGCCTGTTCCAGCAATTTCAACCAGTTCAAAGAGCGTTGCCGCTACCTCGTAGCGTACTGCAAGGCACGTGGTAGATGTCGTGGACCGGGGTGCTTCAGCAAACTCGTTGGAAAGAAGTTACCGGTTACTGGATTCGATCATATCGAAGGGTACCTCCCAAGACCGGACAGAGACCTTATTCGAGTACGGTAATCTCCTTTATCGATGAAGATTACCTTTGAAGTCATCGAACCGCGACGAGGGATCATTGGCCTTGTTGCGCACAAGTGGGTTGGTGGATATGAAGCGGATGATGGTAGATAATGAGTCTTCAGTAGATATTCAGATGCCCACGCTTATCGGAAGATGCACCCAGACGAGCGAAAAGATGGAGATAGGACAGGAGGCTCCTTTATATGGTTTTAGTAACGACCCGGCCAAGGTGGTGGAACCATTGAACTATCATCATCTTTGAACGGCCCCCAACAGTAGAAATTATTTGCAAATTTTATGTTGTCGTATGTAGATTCTCGCTTATAATGCTATTTTGGGAAGGCTACTTTAATTGCTTTTCTAAGTCGTGACCTCTATTCCTCATTTCAAAATCAAATTTCCTATGGCTCATGGGGTTGGCGAGGTGAAAGGGATTTGGATCTGGTAGAAGGTGTTATAGAACGCCTGTGATCACTTCGGAGAGGGAGTATCAAGGGAAGCGGCACATGGCGATAGAGATCGAACCCTTCACATGAGAGTAGTTCCAACCATGGTCATGCCTTTGGTCAAGAAAGCGGAGGAGATAGAGCTCATCCCGCAAAGAGAACAAGACAGTGACAAATAGGTTGGGTCCGCGAACCTCTCCGGACGAACCTCATGGAGCTCTGCAATGCTATGTTGACATTTTCGCACGGGAACCTCGTGGATATGCCAGAGTAAAGCAGGATATCGCCGAGCATCGGTTGGAGGTGGACCCACAAAGAAGCCATCCGAAGAGAGGAGGATTTTCGACCGAACGCCAACGAATCATTGATGAAGAGATTGCAAAAGCTGTTGGCGGTGACTTCATCTTTGAGATCGACTACCCACAATGGATGGCGAATGTGGTGCCGGGTCCAAGCAAAATGGTAAATGGCGAAGTCCGTGATCGACTACACCGACCTAAATAAAGCTTGTCCGAAGGATTTCTACCGTACCCCACATCGACCAACTCATCGATGCCACTTCGGGTATGCTTTGTTAAGTTTCATGGACGCGCGTTCTCCGGATATCATCAAATTTCTATTTCAGAAGAGGATATACAAGACGGCGTTCATTACGCATCGCTCAAAGATATGCCTATAAGAAAATGACTTTTGGCCTCATCAATGCCGGAGCCACATACCGCAGAGGATGATGAACCATGTCTTTAGATATCACCAAGGCAGAATGTAGAGTGAACACGTGGACGACATGATTGTCAAAAGCATGTTGGTGCATAAACATCCGGATGATTTAGAAGAATGCTTTCAGATAATTCGTCATCACAATTTGAGATTGAACCCCACTAAGTGCACCTTCGGTCTAGGGGCTGGCAAATTTCTGGGTTATCTTATCAGTCAGAGAGGAATTGAAGCCAATCCAGAGAAGATTCAAGCGATCCTGAATATGAAGACTCCTCAGTCATTTAAAGATGTTCAACGTCTGACTGGAAGGATTGCAGCTTTAAGGAGGTTCATGTCCAAGTCGGCAGAAAGATGTTTACCGTTCTTTGATACATTGAAAGGGCCGAAGAATGCAAAGACGTTTCAATGGACTTCGGAGTGTGAGGACGCCTTCCAGAGCATCAAGTCCTACCTATCTTCGGCACCTTTGTTGGTGAAACCCGCTCCTGCTGAACCCCTATATTTGTACTTAGTAGACTAGTTCGTTGGCGAAAGAGAGCGCTTTTGGTGCGTGAAGTCAAAAGAAAGCAACCCGGTTTATTATGTAAGCCGTGTCCTTGAATCTTTCAAACAAGGTACCCGAACATTGAAAAGTTTGCTTTTGCTTTAATAACCATGCTAATGAAAGCTTAAGCAATACTTCCATGGTAGATTGGTAATAGTATATCAGATCACCTTTTGAAGAAGATTATGGGCAAACCCGAGGTATCGAGGAGATTAATTGCATGGACGATGGAGTTGTCACAATTTTTCATTGAATATCATCCCCGAACCGCCATCAAAGGGCAAGCCTTGGCCGATTTTGTAGTTGAATGCTCGTTTTCAAGTCGATGAATTTGTGGCGCGGTCAAGGATCGACAGCGAGAGCGATTCTGATTCTTTCAACAAGCGAGTTCGTGGGACGCCAGATGCAGATGGGTCTTCTACCACGGACGATGGAGCAGGATTATTCTTACGAGTGGGAGGGATTCAAGGTGCAAAGAAAGCCATCGATTTCAAGACCAAAGCGACAAACAACGAAGTTGAGTACGAGGCGGTACTTTCGTAGGTTACGATCGCAAAGAGCCTTGAAGTGTAAAGAATAATCATCTTCAAATGATTCTCGTTAGTCGTTAACAACTTTCGGGAATACTGGCTCGAGGCCCAAAATGATCAAATATCTAGCAGAATTGAAGGAACAACTTCAACATTTCCAATCCTACGAAGTTTTGGGGTCGAGCGTAATAACAATTCAATTGTCGATGCACTCTCCAAATTAGCCACTACGGATGTTAACGTCTTTGATGGGTCGGTTTACTTAGAAATTTTGCAAGCATTCTAAAGGTCCATCATGAATCGGTGATGTGCATCAACCAATCAATCGGCTATTTGGTCGATTCCATATATGTAGTATCTGGCGCAGATGACGCGCCTTACCTTTGGACGGATGCTCGCCAAGAAAATCAAGTATAAGAGTGCTAATTTTGTTCGATTGATGGGGATCCTGTTCAAGGGCTTTCTCATCTCCACTACTTGAAATGCCCGACTCCATCCGAAAGTCGAATATGCTCTCCGGAAGTACATGAAGGCATCCGTGGCGACTATATGGGCGCTTAAGTCATTAGCTTTATAAAGTACTTCGACAAGGGTACCATCGCCTACCATCTTCAAAGAAGCGAATCGAATACGTCAAGAAGTGCGAGAAGTGTCAACTCAACGGTCCGATCCACATCACCACCGTAAGAGCTATACTCGATCTTATCTCCTATACCCTTTCACCGTCTGGGGTTGATATATCGGGTCCATTACCGAAGGCAAAAGGTCAAGTCATTTTGTTATAGTTGCCATCGATTATATGACCAAGTGGGTAGAAGCAAAGCCACTTAGGTTAATAATGTAACAGAATGCTTGAAATTTTGAAAGAATCGATAGTATTTCGTTTTAGGATTCCTAAGGTGGTAATATATCGGACAATGGACGCGGTTACCAGGATCGAAATTTGAAGCATTTTTGAAAGAACTGGGATTCAAAGACAGAAAGACTTGATGGCTCATCCTCACCAAATGGACAAGTCAAGTGACCAATGAATCGTCTTGAATGGGATCAAGCGCAGACAGACGAAGCCAAGGCGGATGGCCGGAGGAGCTACTTAGCGTGTTATGGGCTTATCGAACTACTCCGAGGACTACAACGAGGATTCACCTTCAGATTGGCCTCATGTAATCGATGCCTTAGTCCCATTAAAATTGGATCTCCAAGTCTTCGAAGTCACCATTTCAGAGAGATCTACAATGAGGAAGGGCTAAGGCCAATCTTGATTTGCTTGAGGAAGTAAGAGAAAAAATTTTAGTGGTGGCAAATTTATCGTGAAAGAGTGGCCAAGCATTATAACAAAGGAGTAAAGTTTCAAGGTTCAAGTAGAGAGATTTTGTCCTCGAGAAGTTCAAGCATCTACACCTCGAGAACTGGGAAAGCCGATGCCAAACTGGAAGGACCGTATGAAATCATTGAAAGTGCCAAGGGTTTAAACTTATCGGTTGAAGGCATTAGATGGGTCAACAATTAAGAATACTTGCACTTATTTGGCAAAGCTTAGAAGTACTTTCAAGAAAATGATGTCAAGACATCGAAGTCTCAGAATATTTATGTCATCATCAATAAAAGTTCCCTCTTTTCTCAAACAAATCTTGTTTTCGTTGCTGATCAGTTCATTGGTGTTAGGAGGTTCGGGTGGACTCGCTGGCCATTCGATGGCAGCCTTTTCGGCAGGTGGTCCTTATGAGTTTGTTAGCCCTTCGTGGTAGGCAAACGTGGTGTTGGTGTTAGGAGGTTCGGGTGGACTCACCGCCATTCGATGGCGAGTCTTTTCAAATGGTAGTGGTCCTTATGAGTTTGTCGTGCCCTTCGTGGTAGGCAAACGTCGTTCGGGTGTTAGGAGGTTCGGGTGGACTCGCTCGCCATTCGATGGTAGCCTTAATGGCAGGTGGACCTTATAGGATTGTCGCCCTTCGTGGTAGGCAAATGTCATCCTTGAGACCTTGTCGGGCCCTTCGTGGTAGGTGAGTTGTCACGAAGTGTTAGACTTAGACTTTGTCGCCCTTCGTGGTAGGAAAATGTCATCTTTTGATTTTGTTAGGGCTTTCGGGGTAAACAAATTCTAATGAAGCAGATCTTTCTCACACTTTAAGAATCTAATAAGTATCCCTTTACTTTATTGCACGAAAATTTTTCTAAGTGTTGAGTTCTAATGCCTCATTCTTTAATTTCATCTTATCTCGTTATATTTATTACATGTTTAGTTGTTACTTAACAATTCGGGTTTAGTCCATGAAAGAGTTTTGTGCATCTTCCAAGTTAAATTAATATCGAGTATCGCGTAAAATAAATACAATCAAGTCATAAGGAATGAAACCATTTTTCATTGATATTCAATCTAATCACAATATTAGATAATTTTTTACAAGTCCTATAAATTAAAGAAAGAAAATAACAAAAACAAGAACATCGCCTTCAGCACCATCTTCGTCATCTCGAAGAATCGAGTAAGGATGGATCCAAGTTGGTCGCAATCGACTTCTCTCTTGCCACGACTCTAAGCAGAGCTCGTAATCTCTCGTAATATATCTTCATTATCTCCCCATTGATTTCATCCGAAGTTCGTACTTTTCACATATTTGTTTCGAAGGTCATTTGTTAGAAAGTAGGCCCAAGGTCCCAAGAGCCTTGAGTTCTGGATTTCTTCTTCGAGCTTCTGCCTTTATTCGGATGACGAGTCTCTGTCATTCTAGTTTGTGGATGGTCTTGGTCGATTTTAGCATCGACCTTTAATTCCTCGATCTTTCCATTCTTATCTCGCTTCCTCCGAACCAAGTCAATGTTCATTTTGACGATCTCCTCGTCTGGTCAGACTTTGATTGACTTTTAGCTCTTCATCGAGGCCTTCACATCTCCCTTGGCTTGAAGCTAACTCTTTTGAAGCCCTTCATTTGTATGAAGAATGCATTCACGTTGAAGTCTTTTCCTTGTGGGCGCGACTTCGAAGGGCATTCTCCTTCCTCGAGGCCTCTTCTCAGATTCGACCCGAGGGACCCTTGACGCAGACGCTCAACACAAAGATTTGCCTACGCGTTTCCAATATTATTTAATCGGGCGGTTGTATAAGTATGAAGATAAAATCGGAAATAAAGGGAGAATCGTTTACCTTCTCCAAGTAGCTCATGCCTTCATTGAGTAAATTCCCATTCGAATCGTTCGAACCGATGATCATCGGTTTCACGAACGAAAGGTGTTGAGCAGTTGAAAGGGAAAATGGGCATGAATCGGGGCCACATCGTTGGAGAGGCCATGGCGTCTCTTTGAAATTCGGTAGTTGTTTTCTTGCGAGGAGAAGGTGGGGTTGATTCATGAATCGGCAAGAGTCCACATGAATGGTTTCAGAGAGAGAGGAGACCGAAAGCGAGTGGGTTCGAGTCGTCGTGAAGGTGCGAGAAGATGTACTGGGGGTGGTATCGATGGATGTTTTCTTTTTTCGGGATGGAGTGGGGACAGATCCGATTCGGTTCATCGTCAGCACTTGAATTTCGTGGACGTATCGGAGGAACGATACCAAGATGTGGGAACCTCTGAGCTCTTCTACAATGTGGGGGTTATCTTAGTCCTTATTTTCTTTACACGAAGGACCTTAGCCCGATCGTCTGCAAAGGAATGTCGAAAGGTGCTCCTCCTCACCGTGGGTAGGTTCTGTAAGATGTAGGATCGGGGTCGGTTGAGAGGGTCATTTGTGGGGTTGTTTTGAGAAGTGTTTAGGATCACTTTCGGGGTTTGTTTCGGTTGGGTGGATTTGGATCTTTTGGCGGATCTTTTTCTTGGCGAGGTCCGAGGTTTTCTTCTGTATGTTGGGCTGTGATTCGAGGTTCATCATTTTGAAGGGAAGTAGTTGGTGGATCGATGGTGGGGGATCAACCCGGGAAGATTCTTCACCGGATGTTTTCTTCACTCGCATCCGTATTCTTCCCTCGCCAAAAAATCTTCCGTGTCTCTCACTTCCAAAGAAGTTCGGTTTGATCGAGAGACACCGTAAAAAATCATGTATCGTAACCCAGACATTTATATATCTCAAAATTATGTTACAAAGTTGTTCGAAACTTACACTTGTGGTCATATAGCCAGGCTTGTTTGGTCAGAAGTGTAAAACTCCATTCTTTTGGAGGAATCTTCTTCAAAAATCCTGCCATCTCCCTCACACGCTCTTCGGAGATGTCTCCAAAGTCAGCAGAGACCCGATCAGAGGTAGTCCAATCTGGAAGAGAAGAGATCTCGGGTCCCGTGACAAAAAACCACTTCTCGTGCCAACCCTTGTTCTTTAGAAGGGGTATCCATCGTGGGTCTCCTCTCGAATTTGGTGTTGGCCTGGGAGACCGCTTGCTCAATATTTTGAAGCCTCGTTCTCGAGACCTACCCAGAGAGAAGAGGGTGAAGAAGATGTCAACGGAGGAGCAATCCCCATTCTTCAATTACGTAAAGCAATGAATGCGGGATGTGAATGTAGGAATTGGGCACTAATCGAGAAAGCCCACTCCTATGAACCCTAGGAGGTAACGACAAAAGCATGGAGAGGTAGCGAACCCCTTTTCCAAGAAGGTGGTGGCATGGCGACCCAACCGTCTCGGTCGGCCGGTACATACGCTTCTTCGGAGCAGGGCCCCTTATAGGCGATATGTCGTGGAATCGATAACGAGTCCCGAGGATACATATTTCAGATTCCGTGATTGGAGGAAGGATGTTGGCATGAGGAAACTGTTCTCGCCCTTGAAGAAGTCGGAGGCGAGGTGAGGGAGGGGATCGAGAAGGATTTCCCCATGGTTGTTGATTGGGGTTGGAACTCGAACCCTCTTGGTTGGGTTCGGGTTGGGAGAGACGATACTAACAGGAGTCGCACGAAGGGGAGAGTTTTGGCTAGAGTTCACAGTAACCATTGTTGAGATTTCGTGAAGCATAGAAAGAAGTTTTGCAAAGGAGAAGAAAGCTCAAAGGTTCAAATTTCAAATTAGCAGGTAAAACCGTCATAATTGGTAAAGTTTACCTTTTATACTGATAGTTACACGGTAATCGAGGGCGGCACATTTAATTCACTACAATGATGATGAATGGGAAGAGATTTCGTCCGTTTTTGGGTCTAAATATCTTCACCTGAGTGGGCTTCAGGCTTCATCGGGCCTCCCATTTCTATTTCGATATCAATTTGATTTGGTTTTGTTGGACTTTGGTGAGTTTCACTTTGGACCTCTTGTGATTTATCATAATTCGTTATGTCACGAGCCTTTATCTTTTGTTTATAGTCTTTCATTAAACACCTGCTTAATAAAAGACTAGGGGGGTAATGTCAGCCATAATCCTTTTCCTTATGGGCCGGACTTAATGGGCTCCTCCTCTTGGATTATGTTATCTTTAGTCTGGTTGGTCCAGAATGGTTTGGGGCCGAGCCATTTGATTATTTCATTGGGTCCTTTCGGTTGGATCCAAATTCGTTGGGGTCATTTCCGTTATTTGGGCTTAGTCGTTGAATTGGCCCATTATACAAATTGTCACTTAATCCAACTTCGACGTAATCATTATATCAGTGATAGTTAAGTGATAGTTGACTAATGTGTCCGCACACCTTCGCACGTGGCATTAATGAGGATGGGACTCGGATGGCCGGTGGTGGCAAGCAAGTGGTAGCAGTGTGGAAATAATAGTGCATACTTTTAATTTGAAATGAATAGGAAGTGGGGAAAAGGTGTCGAAATGATGAGTGGTACTAGAACCGGACCTGAGTATGTATGGGGCTAAGATCACATAAGAAGGTAAGTAACACACATTCATATTATTATTCTCTCTCAGACATTAGACATTATTTTTCTCTCCATTGTTGACCTTGTGATCGCCGATACTGACTCTCACGCCGGAGCTATCCCCCGACGGTCATGCCGTCAAGCTTTTGGTGTTGACTTGTTGAACTGTGCAGGATATCGGACGCGTTTTGGTGATTGGGACGTGGAGAAAGATCTTGGCGTTAACAGTTAGTTTTCTGGTTAGCGAACGTTATTACTCTGCAATTGAATTGAGGGTTTTTGTTTATTGACTTGAAATATACAAGTCATCTTAATTATTTACATAGTGAAGTTTTTGTTTATCCTATCTGCTACTGTTAGCCACTGAACCAAAACGTGAGGGGGGAAGATTAGGAAAAAGAAAAGATAGAAAGGTTGGAAACTACTTGTGCAGTGCTTCTAGGATTAGTGTTGATTTAGAGGTCTGTAGATAGCCCCTATTATCAGTGTTGGGTGTAGGATTTGGCTTTAGAGGTCTGCAGATAGCCCCTATTATCATTATACTATGAGTCACTCATGGTAGCAAATTCCAATCAGTGGAAGGATTGTGAGTAGTTACTCTGACAAGCTTGACTATATGTGGCTTGGAGGGGTTTAGGGCTTTTACTTGTTATTGGTAATAATTTGTTAAGTGCTTCTACGAAGACCGGTCAATTGGACCGATTTATTGGACAGGTGGATTTTTTTTTTTTTTTTTGCTGTGACTCAAAAAAATGTAAAGTATTTATTCAAACATGAATTTTTACAAAATATAGTGTTTTAGGTGTAATTTGGATACACATACAAATACAGGATTATACAAACTGTATAACCCTGTATTTGTATGTGTATCCAAATTACACCTAAAACACTATATTTTGTAAAAATTCCTGTTAAAATAAATACTATACATTGTTTTGAGTCACACAAAAAAAAAATAAAAAAAAATCTCCTGTCCAGTTTTCCTGTCTCATAGACCTGTCCGGGAAGACTTATTGTAATTTGTTTGTCTGAATTTCTCTAGTGGGGAAAAGTCTTGTTTGAAAGAAAATTTGTGCTTTCTAAAGAAGAGTTAATTTATTGAGTTGGCGCACGACTACTTCCGTGTTGAATCGATCAGTGTCACACTCGTAAAAAGTCCATTTCCCTAAGGCTGGTGATGAGAGCTGGGGTCTTAATGAGCCAAATCTTGATCATCATCTGCTCCAAGATAATTTATTAGATCAAACTCTTATTTGTGAAAAATTGATCATGGTTCTGATTTGACCAAAACAAAAAAATATCCCACCGGTCGATATCTGCCAGG
This sequence comes from Panax quinquefolius, assembly GCA_020205615.1. NCBI lineage: Eukaryota > Viridiplantae > Streptophyta > Magnoliopsida > Apiales > Araliaceae > Panax > Panax quinquefolius. The sequence goes on from CM035168.1 coordinate 124,164,151, forward strand.
GGGAAATTGATTTATTTTTTGGGGATTATCCTCGAGCATTTCATTATATGGCTTAATTAAACTCCCAACACTGATGCAAAGTTAATAGACTTGGGCCCTGTTTGTTTGGGTTTGAACAAGGCTGAATGGCTGTGAATCTGAGCTATTCAGTCATTCAGATTGTTTGATTATCATTTTTAAAGATCTGAATGGTTCAATCTACCGAATAAGTTACAATTTTTGGGCTGAATAGACAAGCCAGTCATCTGAATGAATTTTTACTGATGTTGCCCCCAAAGGCCAAACCCACAACAAGATCGTGATTGAAATAAAATTTCAACAACAAAATCTGATTTGTTCGAATACTCTCTCTACCCACAACAAGATCGTGATTGAAATAAAATCCCAACTTTTTGGTAGATCTGATGGAAATGGAGGTGGTGTTAAGAAGAGAGTTTTTGAAGTGGGTTTTGAGAGATGGTGTTTGGGATGATGTGGATTTGGAGAAGGGGATTGTGAAAGAGGTTGTTTCCATGGTTGATTTGATGATGGTGGATGAAGAGAGAGATCGTGATAATGTTTGGGATGATGTGGATTTGGAGAAGGGGATTGTGAAAGAGGGTTGCTTCCATGGTTGAGTTGATTTGCTTCCATAGTTGCTTCCGTGAAGTTTTGAGGTTGAGCTTTTGAGGGATTTGCTTTTGAGCTTTTTTATCTTATCTGTTTGGTTATGTTAGCATGTTGCCAATTTATTTTCCTCTATCAATTACAAATAAAGAATATGGGTCAAGTACGTTGTACTATAAAAGAATTTACTTTTATTATGTATGTGTACAGTGTACACACAAATATATATATATATATATATATATATATATTATATTGTGTTATTTTATATTATTATAAAAAATTGAGATCATGCTTTATGTTTTATATATATTAGTTTACAGGGATAAAATAGTAAAACTTTGTTATTCAGATGTTTCACACATGACAATTATTAAATAACTTTTTTCATTCAGATTCGGGTCATTCAGATTCAAATTCACTAAATTTTTATCAAACACCCCTTTATTTGTAGTGCATTCCTTGTTTGATCAGGAATAGCCTTGTCGTTTGTCATTTTTTTTACACGAGAAAAAAAGAGAGCCTAATTTATTTTCCTCAAAAATGACAGAGAATGATTTTTAGTAGGCGAATTAGGTGATTTCCCCCCTCCCTCCCTTCTTTTACTGAAATGGTATTGCTAAGCAATGCAATTTTATTTAAAAATAAGGAGCATCGCAATGAATTCTATTTTGCATTCAAATAATCACGAAAGTATATTACATTAATTTAATATTTTCTAAAACAATTGAATTTTATCCACAAAAGTATAACGAACACAATATGATTGTTTTGACAAAATGAAATTGTTTAAATTAATTTGTAGTTCTTTTCGTTTTTCTTTTTTTTTTTTAATGAAAAATTACTTTAATAGTCACTTCCAACGAGAAAGTAGTGTATTTCTGAGTTCCATCGTAGGAAAAATACACTCTCCATTCCGAAATAGTAGAAGATCAACATAATTATAAAGATATGTTAACAATATTTTTTGGTCGCGGGGAGGGGAGGGGGGGTCACTAACGCCTACTGTTTGGTGCATAAAATATTAACACAAGTTAATATTGAGAGATTAAGTGATGTGATGTTATTTCATAAGTTAATATAATTTATAAATAATAATATTTTATACATTAATATAATTTTACAAATATTTTTTTAAATGGATCAATTTGAATTATGATTTGTATTGTTAGATTAAGTGTATGATTAGACATATCAATGATCTATACATAATAAATTAAATCATTGATTCAATATCACATTTGGTGGAATATATTAGATCAGAGTATAATTTGTTATGATCCGAACTCATTGCCGTGCCTAATTGTATAGAGATTCGGCTCCGTCAGGCTAGGTAGTTCAGTTTTCTTTTGAAGCCAGTGGGAGAATCTTGATCAGGAGATATGGTGAAAGCATGCATGTCCCGAGTTGGATTGGAATTTGGAAGTAAGGTGAATTATTTGTTTTTGCTATTTGTTCGGTGCATCTTTATGCGAGCAGTGGTAACTTAGAGGTAGATGGATTATTCAGTGCAATGTATTTAGTTTATATGACATTAATAAATATCTTTTAGTCTTTAATTTTTCTAATAGTTGGATTATCTTGTGTACTATCTCGTAAACTATAATATAAAAAAATTAAAATAATCAATAAATTTAAAAAAAAATCCAACGGTTATATTTTATAGAACAAACAATCTCTATAAATATAAGGTACATATCAAACAATCTCCTTCTTCACGGTATTCCATCCCCCTTTTTTTAAATATATTAAAAATTATAGTCCATCAAAATAAGATTCCTTAATATAGTCTTTTGGATCCATCGTAAAATCTCTTGGACTATATTTAGTCTAGCGGCTGGAGAGAGAGCATGAGTCCTATACTATATTTAGTCTAAGATTGATGGAGTTCCGACCTGTTGGAGATGGCCTTAGGATATACTTCACTCAAACTTCGACTATAAATCTAATGACAAGATTCAAATACTTTTGGATACATATCATCGACTATAATTAAAGACCACAACCCAAATGGAAGAGCAAATTCTCTGTCCCCATTTTTCATGTCTCTCTTGTCCTCCCACTTAAATTTTGACATATAACTTCTTACTTAACACTAATTAAATTTAAAATTAAATAAAAAATTAGGTGTTAAAATTTAAATAGAATGACATAAGAGGTCAGAAAAAATGGGTACAAAGAATCTTTTGATTTATAGGCAAAAGTGCAAAAATACTCCTGATGTTTACACGGATGTCCCACTTTCACCCTAAACTAATTTTTTTTTCTAAAAGTACCCTTAACGTTATAAAATTCAGCCCAATTATGCCCCTCCCGTTAACAGACTTGCCACCGAGGCAAACGGAGGCGGAACATCGTGGACAAAATTTCTTGTGAAGCAAAAAATAAATTATTATTTTTTCTTTCTCTCTTTCTCTTCCATTCTTCTCCTCTTTTTCTCTTTCTCTTTGTTCATTCTTCTTCCTCCGTTTCTTCACCAATCTCCAAAGACCAAAGATACATGACAAGAGTAGCAACAAACGGTCATCGAACCACCATGAGAATTTGGTAGTTCACAACATAAACATCACGTAAATTACCAATTAAACCCGAAAAAAAATCTAAGAATTGTAAGACCCCAACTTGTTATTAATGAAATTTAATTTTCTCAATTTATTATTTTAAAATAGTAAGGGTTGATTTGATTAATGTGGATAGTTATGGGTAAAATACATAAATATTTCAAAATAAGCAAGTGGTTATAAAATATTCATTGTTGTCGGGGAATATTTGTTTGGTCATAGAATATTCATAATTGTCGGGGAATATTAAATTATTTGACGCAAATGACCATGTATGGGCCCCATAACTGAAAGCGATTGGATGAAAGCGACAAATATAAGTTCTTTAAAAATAACGACATAGTTATTCATCATTAATCTTTGTTAAAATACCGATTGGTTAACCTTGCGAAGATTTAGCGGTATTGCACCAATTATTGATTCTTACGTGAAGGCACTACTCAATAATGGTTACTGATAAATTCTTCGATTATTTTATTTTATTGATTTAATAATTGCTGCGTTGATATTTTATATTCTTGTTGTTTGATAATTGTCATTACATAGTATTTTTCATTATCGAGCAATAATTCATATTATCCGAATAATATTATTAGATAACATTATTGGCAATGTCTAGAAAGTTACATCAAGGAGAGGTTTGGTCACCTAATCAAGGCCAAGAAGGAGAAATTCTTATTGGAAAGCCCCTCTTTCCTGAGGCTGCCTGGTTGTCAATATTGTGATTCTCTGTAATATTATTTGTGAATAATTAATTATTGATTCATATGATGAGGAAAATATTAATTTTATGTGGATATAGATGGAGAAAATTTTAATGTGACAATTGTTGAAAATTGAAATTTTATCTTTTACGATAAAATAATTTATTTAAATATATTATTATATTTTAAAAATATAATAATGATGATATTTTTACGATGAATGTGGGATATATGAGTATATGTGGAGGAGGAGTATTTTTGTTACCAAAAATATTTAAAGCATGTTTTATGTGTCGGTGGACCCCATTTCTTGACTGAAATTTGATTATAGCCTATAAAATCGCCCATTTATGGATTTCGGTCAATTTCTGTTTGGAATTTGGAAAAACTTTCTTCTGTAAAGTTGTAGAGAATTGAATTTCTTATAAAAATTCGCGAGTTTTGAATTTTCTGACAAAAGGGCTATTTATTGTGAATTATTGAAATTCCGAAGCTCCGAAATAATTGATTTTTGGAAGTTTAAATTATTTTAAATTAGAAAAACGTTTTTTCTTACTTTTTCTAGAAGGTGGCATATGCTTATTGAGCTGAAATCAGATTTCAAGAGTGGAGTAGGAATTTTGATATATATATTTATATTTTATTAAATTTTCTACTTTGGTGTTCTAAGCATTTTCCTATAAATAGGGTGCTTAGGTTAGAATTGAAAATCACACCAGAAACTGAAGTTTTCTCTCTCTATATTATCGAGCGTATTCTTGTGAGTATTTTGAGTATTACATATACGGTGCAAGTTCAAGTCATAGCCTATATATCCGGTGTTTCATTTATAAGATCTTGATCTTTCGAGGTAAGGGATATATTATTTTTTCGTAATGATATTATTTCTTCAATATCATTATCAAATATTGATCTGAAGTTTTATCAAATTTAGAACTTTTGGTGTCGGTTCTTATTCACGCGTGTACGACTAATTATTCACGAATACTAAGACTATTCATCGAAAAATGAAAATTTTCCTTTTCGCCTAAAATATCTATTGTGGATACTAGCTTTGATTGTATCCATGTTCGATCATTCTTGAATTTTACACCACTATGATTATTTTTGAGGTATTTTTGGACATGGATAAAATAAAAGTACGAATCCTTAATCCTTGTCATTTTGTTTCATTGGATTCGTTTCTTTAAAATATTTTTCATCATCCCTCGGTCTTAAATGATGTTATTATTGAATATCTTTGGCTCAGTAGTGCAAAAAGATGAATGATTTCGATAAATATCTTCGCCCGTAGTGCAAAGATGAGCAGTGTTTAGATGAACATGATTAATCGATGAATATCTTTGGCACAGTAGTGCAAAAGATGAATATTTGATTCCAGATATATATTGATTGATGTTACTGAGGATAAAAGATAGGCGATGAACTTTTAAATTCATACATAGAAGATAGTAGTTTGCATTCTCTACTTAACTCTTTTAATGAATTATTATTTCATTGCGAATATTGATTTAAAACTTGTTGTCTATTGTATTCTATTAGATTTTTTCCTGTTGAAGACTAACGATAATTTGTTGTATATTATCTTAGTCATAATATTTTTTTCCTGGCTAGTTGAAGCTCACCCTTTTCTTTTTGTTCCATTTTTCTTCTCGAGGCGAGAATATAACGAAAGTACGAATCGGGTATGGAATGAAGGTTAGAGAGAGTTGTTTAGTAGTCCTCACCATTTTGTAAAATAATGTATCAATAAATGTGATGAGGATTTATTTGAATATAGATATTGCCTCAGAAGTTAATATTTGTATTCAAACTCACGCTTTTCTTGTTGTAATAATAAAGATGTAGTTGTTTACGTACCATGTATTGACAACTCGGAATGGGTGATGTATACCTATTTTGGGGGCGCCACAAAGTGAGTCTTAAAAAAAAAAAGGCGAAGATTCCAACCCCATCGGCTAAAAGCAGATCCGGGTACTATCAACTAACGTAGCAAAGAAAAGACCCAAGAAATGAAATCAAAATCATCCATTCGAAACACCCATGAACAAAATAAGCGACAACAAATGGGTTTATTGGGTGACCATACATGCTCTCATCCACTGTGTGAATTCCAAGGGTTTAGCCTCAGGTTCAAGATCTACCGACTTCATCCATGACCTTTTCAACACTATATAAATCACAATATGTATATATATGTAAAGCTATCACGGATTCATCCACTCAATCATGGGATGCATTAATCTTTCGGTAAATTCATTGGATGACAACAAGACCATCTCCATTATTGGATGACAAAATCCAATAATCGTTGTTGAACAAAAAATATAAATCAATATTAAAGAGGGCCACCGATCAGAATCGGAATTGAGATTAAAATTCACGGCAAGAAATAGGGTAAATAACAATTTAACGATATTCAATGCGTATGAATTCGCCGGAGAGATAGGATGATTACTATGCACAATGGCCTTGAAAAATCCTTTGAAGTGAGTAAAGGGGGTGCAGTAAATGTGAGACCCCAGATTTTATCAATAAAGTTTAAATTTTGTCGAAATAATTTTTTTATATTATGGTGTGAATTTAAGATAATATTATAGTTGTGGGAAGTATTTATAAATTTTGCAAAGTATGCAGATGGTTATATTATATTCGATTGGTCGGAGAATATTCGGTTTAGCGAGGAATATTCGTACAACTACTCAATCATTGGTGGACCCCACAATGTAATTATTATCGGATTGAGAAAAGCGACAAAAATATTTTATTGAAATAACGGCGGAAGTTTTACCGTAGTTCTTGTTGAACTACTTCGGTAGTAAAAAAACAAGATGTCGTGTGGTTGCATAAGTAAGACACGGTATTGATTATCGATGCTTATGTGAGAAGTCACTCGGTTTGATTCCATTATTGTCGATTAATAATATGAATTATTATAAAGCGATAATGACGTTTTGTTTTATTCGTATTATTAACGTAATAAAAGCGAAACATCTTTTATATAAAATGTAATACTTTATTAAAGTTATTCATAAATAGAATATATTATATTTTATTATGCATAGTGTTGATAGTGTTTTTGTATAGTGTTTTTGCATAGTGTTGCATAGTGTTTGATAGTAAAATGTTTTATATAAATAGAATATATTATATTTTATTTAAAAGATTTTGCTTTAAATATGGACCATCAAATTAAAGTAATCAAACTGGACCGTTCATGGATTAATTACTATGTATTCTATTTTCCTATAAATAGAAGCTCATTCCTTCATTATTTTCTTACGAATTCATTCAAACTCTACAGAGAGAAATTATAGAGAGAAGCTTATAGAGAAAATCCATAGAGAGAAAGAAGAAGAGTATTACGGTACTTTATTTACTTTGATATCCAAAGTGTCTTTTACTAGTAAGGGATATTATTTGTTGTACCCATAAGGGATATTAAAGCGTCAGATTCATGAAGAGAACCTCTGTTATTCCATTCATTATTATTCATTGGAATAACTTTGTAAAAAGTGGTATACCCTATACATAACCTGTATATGCGGCATATGTGAGACCCCAGATTTTATCAATAAAGATTTAAATTTTGTTGAAATAATTTTTTTAATATTATGGTGTGAATTTAAGATAATATTATAGTTGTGGGTAGTATTTATAAATTTTGCAAAGTATGCAAGTGGTTATATTATATTCGATTGGTCTGGGAATATTAGGTTTAGCGGGGAATATTAAATACAACTACTCAATCATTGGTGGACCTAATAATGTAATTATTCATTCGGATCGAGAAAACGACAAAAATATTTTATTAAAATAACGGCGGAAGTTTTACTGGTTGATCATTGTTGAACTACTTTCGGTAGTAAAAATACGAAGAATACGTGTGATTGCGTAAGTAGATACTGGTATTGATTATTGATGCCTATGTGAGAAGTCACTCGGTTTGATTCCATTATTGTCGATTAATAATATGAATTATTATAGCGATAATGATGTTTTGTTTTATTCGTATTATTAACGTAATAAAATGATACATCTTTTATATAAAATAGAATACTTTATTAAAGTTATTACATAAATAGAATATATTATATTTTATTATGCATAGTGTTGCATAGTATTTTTTGCATAGTGTTTTGCATAGTATTGCATAGTGTTTGCATAGTAAAATGTTTTTATATAAATAGAATATATTATATTTTATTTAAAAGATTTTTCTTTAAATATGGACCGTCGATTAAAAGTAAATCAAACTGGACCGTTTCATGGATTAATTCTTATGCATTCCATTTTCCTATAAATAGAAGCTCATTCCTTCATTATTTTCTTTTAATTCATTGAAACTCTAGAGAGAAATTATATAGAGAAGTTTATAGAGAGAAAATTATAGAAAGAAGAAGAGTATTCTCGCTACTTCACTACTTCTATATTAGGTTCTTTTTTACGGTGAGGGTATTATTTATTGTACGTAAGGGTGTTATTCTTTTTCTTCGAAGAGAACTTACATTATTCCATTCATTATTATTACATTGGAATAACTTGTAAAAAGTGGCATACCCTATACATAACTTTGTATACGTGGCAGATACCCTATACTTGGTGAAATCCTTATGTTATTCCATCGCTTATTATTCATTGGAATAACTCGTGATGTCTGTGATTTACCCTATACTTGGTGACATTCTTCTATTATTCTCGTTGGAACATCCATGCTCATGTGTTTTACAGGGACTGGTTAAAATCTTTATTATTCTGTTGGAACATCACATGCGTGTGTTTTACAGGACTGGTTAAAATCTTTATCATACATTGGAATATCCTATCGTGTGTTTTTAGGACCGGATCCGGTTCCATCTTTATTATTACATTGGAACATCCTCATCGGTGTGAATTTCACGACTGGTTCCGATTATTATTATTACATTGGAATAACACATACGCCAAGCAATCGCGCGTGCATGGTGATTTCTTTTGTTATTCCATTCTTTATTATACCCGGTTGGTTAAAACTTTGACTTTATACTCCATGAAATTAGTAGAATATCCTCGATATTTGCGTTTCATCCAAAGATCTTTTCATGGAAATATTCTTACGATCATTCTTGAATTTAACTCTACTGAAAGCAAAGATGTCGTGTTGATAATTTGGACGTTAATAATTCATGGATTAAATAATTCTTGAACTTGTTTTATTGAATTATTATGTCATTGTCATCATCCTCATGTTATATTATGTTATCTTTGCTTACGTGCGTAGATGAACTTAGTATGATTATGACTAGGGATCATTCTTAAGATAATCGTGACTTGATATAAATGATGTGACAAAAGTCCTCGGTGGCTGTAATGCGATGATGGATAGTTTTGGTATGATTATGACCGGGGTGATTCGGTATAGTCATGACCATTGATAATTTGATGAAAATCCTTGGCCTGTAAGTATGGGGATGATTAGATGTGGTGGTTTATTTATTAAAAGTGAGTCTCGTGATAAAAATTGATGAAAACCTTTTAAAACTTAAAAGATAGTAGACTTTATTCTCTCTTGACTCTTTTAATGGGTTCTTATTCCACCGCAGATTAAACCGTGGTTTTCATTGTATTTTATCGGTTTAACATCGTTTGAAGGCTAATGATAATTTATTCTCGCATTATCTTAGTCATAATATTTCTTCTTTGGGCTAGTTGAGCTCACCTTTCTTTTTCAATCGTTTCTTCGTGAAATGAGAACATATTTGAGACAGTCTGGGGAACGAAGTAATGGTCGAGATGATAAGATTAGTAGTCCTCACTATTCGTGAAATAGTGTGATAATAATTGTAATGAGGACTCCTTTTGAGTTTGTATAATATCTAGTAGACAAAATTTGTATTCAAACTCACAGTTTATGTCGTATTGTATACTTACAGTTATATTAGTAAGTTGTATTTGAATTTATGTACCATGTGAAAGTGGCGACCCAAGATGGGTGGACGTATACCTAATTTTGGGAGAAGTCATGGTTGGTATCGAGCTTAGGGATATGATCCTGGCTAAGATGTGAGAATAGTACTAGGAGGGAGAGCGGGAATTCTTCGCTAGTATGACCTACCTAAGTTTATTTGGTATTTGATTGGTCACGAGTATAGTGATAATATGTTGCATGTTAATTAACCCTTGTTTTCATGGCGTGTGTTTGTATTTAGATGTTGTGAAATGGGGCTCGGTTATTGGGAGCGATAATGAGTCACTCAACCAAAAGGTAACGACCAACAACACGATAATAATCATACCTACAGTAACGACCATCGGAACAATGATGACCATCGTGGGAGAAACTATCATGCCAAGAATGGTAACCACTTCCGGTGGTAATCATGGCCAAGATAATAAGTGGAAATTTCAAGAAGAGAAGGTCATTTAGCTCGATTTTGTCGTGCACCAAAGTCAAGTCCATTTGGGACGGTGGCACCAAAGCGGATACTGGATAAAACAAAGTCGGTGGTTTTTCGAAGAGCGTTTTCATGACTTCTTAAAAAAAGCAAGTGACTCGAACGAAGTTAGCACGGGTTAGTTAATTATAAATTCTTGCGAAGTCTATACCTTATAAGATACCAGTTCTACCCATTATTTTATCTCACTTGCTTGCGTTCAACGTTTAAATTTGATTCCGAAGAAGTTAAACTTTGACTTATTGGTTGAAACTTCGTTAGTAGGAACCTTCGTTACCTCCACTGTTTATTAATCTTGTTGTTTCAAATAAACACTTTCACGTTACCTGTCGATCTTATCTCTTTGAAAATACTTGCCTTTGAGGTAATTTTTGAAAACGATTGATTAACTACTCATTATTCTTTTTGTAAGGTTGTTAGCTTTCATATTTCTAACCAACCTCGTTATACTTAATTCAAAGTAACCAAACCCTAAAGTTAATCACCGTTATATCAAGCCATAAGTAAAGAGCCCCGATCCTTTCATTGTTAACTTCCTTGTGTGGAATGCCAAGCCGGACTTTTCATGGCGACATCGTGAATGAAGATGGCAAGTTTATAGGTATCATTGTGAGGTGTTATCTAGGTTAAGGGATAGAAGTCACAGTTGGTATCAATGTGACGTCTTATCCAAGTCTTGGACGAGAGTAATGATTTTGAATGATATTTCTATCATTAATAAATTTCTTGACGTATTCTTGAAGATTTCTAGCCTACCCTAGAGCGTGAAATCGAATTTTGTATCAATTTCAAAGACAAAAAACCCATTTCTTAAACCTCAAATATTTCTTCAACTAAAAGGATGCATTTACGAGGATTATGATGAAAGTCATAATAAAAGCATTGGACTAATGAAAATTATGGGTATATGAAGTATTAGTAAGTGTTATGATGAGTTATGTTGTTATTATGTGAAAACATGAAAGTTTCTTAGAAATCACAAAAGTTGAAAATCAAATTTTGGTGAAAACGTAATATGAAATTCAATTGACCATATCTCCTATTATATTTTGAATTTTTGAGTGTGGTCAAGTCCTAGAGTTAAATCTACGAGTTACCTAACTAATCCAAGTGGAATTACTGGAAAAGGTGTTGTAGATTTTGTGTGGACTGATTTTAGCAAAGGAGGCCAAAGCTGTAAATTCGAAAATGCTATCTGCTTAGAAACTTTAAAGGACTGTTTCAGCCACTTAAATTATGAGAAAAATTCTGGGTTTTGGGACATGAAGGTATATGGTATAAAGTACATCCTGTCCAAAAATGAGCTCATTCTCGACTTAAAATGAGCAAGTTATTACGACTCTTTCAATATTTAGGTTTTTCCGATTTAAAAACGCTATAACCGTGAGAGTTCTATAACTCAGATGACCATGAAATTTAAACTAGAAGCTCACGTTAACATGTGTAAGGTCCTGCCAAGATTTGGGAATTTTGGAGTTAAACTTGAGGTAGCTAATTTCTTAAGGAATTAAGTGGAAATTGATTTTTGAAAAATAGTAAATGAATTTTAAAATTCGAGAAAAATATATTTTCATTATGGGACTATATTATGCTAAATCCCAGAAAAGAAATATTTTTGGGGCTGATTTGGTATTTTCATGAAAATAGTTTAATTACTTAACATATGAGTTAAATATGTTATGTGAAGTAACAAAGTTGAAAATAAGATTTTATGGCTAGAGAATCCTATATAGAGTATATGCATATTTTTTTGATGAGGATTTGATAATTGGTGATGATATTTTATGAGTATGACATTTTGAATGATTAAATGCATTATATGGTAAAGCGTAAACAATTAAGATAAATTGTTTATAAATTTAAGAAGTGATTAAAATATTGTTATAATATTAATGATATTAGATTATGAGATTATTAAGTGATTGAAAACATGGGGATATTCTTGAATCCTGGATAAATTATATTATAAATGTTTAATATTTATCCTTTATCTCATTTGATTGATTCTTTATATCATTATCTTCATGCTTATATTATGTTGAAAGTCATCTGTGGCCTGTAGATGGACTTGGTATGATTATGACCAGGGATTGTTCGGTATAATCATAACCGTAATTGAAAACACAATTATCTTTGGCCGTAGTGCATGGATAATTTGTGGTCGTGATCTTAATGAATACACAATTATCTTTGGTAGTAGTGCATGGATAATTTGTGGTCGTGATACTTAATGAATACACAATTATCTTTCGTAGTAGTGCATGGATAATTTGTGGTCGTGATACTAATGAATACACGATTATCTTTGGTAGTAGTGCATGGATAATTTGTGGTCGTGATACTAATGAATACACGATTATCTTTGGTAGTAGTGTATGGATAATTTGTGGTCGTGATACTAATGAATACACGATTATCTTTCGCCGTAGTGCATGGATAATTCGTGGTCGTGATCTTAATGAATATCCTTGGCACGTAGTGCGGGGATGATTCGATGATATGGATTAATTATTGAAATTTGAGTCTCGTGAATGAAATATTAATTCATGGATGTGGTAAAAAGTCATCTTTGGTCAGTAGTGCATTGATAGACTTGGTATGATTATGACCACGGATTATTCGGTATAATCATGATCAGAATTGAAAAACACGAATATCCTTGGCCGATTGGTGCATGTATAATTAGTGGTCGTGATACTATTAAGTTACGTCTCAAGATTATTGGTTTTCTGATTGTATATCTTTGGCCTGTAGTGCAAAGATGAATTGTTAATGAATATCTTTGGCCGGATTGCAAAAATGAATTTAATGTTTTCAACGATAAAGGTATTCAAGGTATCCTCACCTCTTTATCATATCAGGTACGTACCCTAATTTCGAGGGCAAAATTCCATAAGGAGGGGAGATTGTGAGACCCCAGATTTTATCAATAAAGATTTAAATTTTGTTGAAATAATTTTTTAATATTATGGTGTGAATTTAAGATAATATTATAGTTGTGGGTAGTATTTATAAATTTTGCAAAGTATGCAAGTGGTTATATTATATTCGATTGGTCGGGGAATATTCGGTTTAGCAGGGAATATTCGTACAACGGCTCAATCATTGGTGGACCTAATAATGTAATTATTCATCGGATCGAGAAAACGACAAAAATATTTTATTAAAATAACGGCGGAAGTTTTACTGGTTGATCTTGTTGAACTACTCTGGTAGTAAAAATGCAAAGAATACGTGTGGTTGCGTAGAAAGATACCAGATTGATTATTGATGCCTATGTGAAGTTTCACGGTTTGATTCCATTATTGTCGATTAATAATATGAATTATTATAGCGATAATGACGTTTTGTTTTATTCAGTATTATTAACGTAATAAAGCGAAACATCTTTTTATATAAAATAGAATACTTTATTAAAGTTTATTCTATAAATAGAATATATTATATTTTTTATTATGCGTAGTGTTGCATAGTATTTTGCATAGTGTGTTTTGCATAGTATTGCATAGTGTCAGATATAGTAAAATGTTTTATATAAATAGAATATATTATATTTTATTTAAAAGATTTTTCTTTAAATATGGACCGTCGATTAAAGTAAATCAAATCGGACCGCTCATGGATTAATTCTTATGCATTCCATTTTCCTATAAATAAGCTCATTCCTTCATTATTTTTCATTTAATTCATTGAAACTCTAGAGAGAGAAATTATAGAGAGAAAATAGAAAGAAGAAGAGTATTCGCTACTTCACTACTTCTATATTAGGTTCTTTTTTACGGTAAGGGTATTATATCGTGTGTTTTACACCGGACCTGGTTCCATCTTTATTATTCTCGTTGGAACATCCTCGTTGGTGTGAATTTCACGACTGGTTCCGTTATTATTATTACATTTGGAATAACTTTTGTCTGCCAAGTACCGCATGCATGGTGATTTCTTTTGTTATTCCATTCTTTATTATACCCAGGTTGGTTAAAACTTTGACTTCTATACTCCATGAAATTAGTAGAATATCCTTGATATTTGCGTTTCATCCAAAGATATCTTTTCATGGAAATATTCTTCCGATCATTCTTGAATTTAACTCTACTTAAACGAAGATCGTGTTGATAATTTGGGACGTTAATAATTCATGGATTAAATAATTCTTGAACTTGTTTTATTGAATTATTATGTCATTGTCATCATCCTCATGTTATATTATGTTATCTTTGGCTTACGTGCGTAGATGAACTTAGTATGATTATGACTAGGGATCATTCGGTATAATCGTGACTTGATATAAATGATGTGACAAAAGTCCGCAAGTGGCTTCTGTAATGCAGATGATGGATAGTTTTGGTATGATTATGACTGGGGTGATTCGGTATAGTCGTGACCATTGATAATTTGATGAAAATCCTTGAACCGTGTACGAGGATGATTAGATGTGGTGGTTTATTTATTGTCGAGTCTCAATGATAAAAATTGATGAAAAACCTTTAAAACCTAAAAGATAGTAGACTTTATTCTCTACTTGATTTCTTTTAATGGGTTGCTTATTCCACCGCAGCTTAAACCGGTTGTCTATTGTATTTTATCGGTTTAACATTGTTGAAGGCTAATGATAATTTATTTCGCATTATCTTAGTCATAATATTTCTTCATTGGGCTAGTTGAGCTCACCCTTTCTTTCATCCGTTTCTCTCGTGAAATGAGAACATATTTGAGACGAGTCGGGGAACGTAAGTAATGGTCCGGATGATAGCATTAGTAGAGTCCTCACTATTCTACGTGAAATAGTGTGATAATAGTATTGTAATGAGGACTCCTTTTGAGTTTGTATAATATCTAGTAGACAAAATTTGTATTCAAACTCACGGTTTATGTCAGTATTATACCACAATTATATTAGTAAGTTGTATTTGAATTTATGTAC
This sequence comes from Panax quinquefolius, assembly GCA_020205615.1. Lineage (NCBI taxonomy): Eukaryota > Viridiplantae > Streptophyta > Magnoliopsida > Apiales > Araliaceae > Panax > Panax quinquefolius. The sequence continues at coordinate 124,179,377 of CM035168.1, forward strand.
CACGTATGTAAGTGGCGACCCAAGATGGGTGGCGATACTTAATTTTGAGGGGCGCCACAAAGATACCCTATACTTGGTGAAATCCTTATGTTATTCCATCCTTATTTATTACGTTAGAATAACTCAGTATCTGTGGAATCCCCTATACTTGGTGATCTTCTTCTCGTTATTCCATTCTTTATTATTCTCATTGGAACATCCTCGTCTGCATGTGTTTTACATGGGACTGGTTCCGTCTTTATCATTCACGTTGGAATATCCTATCGTGTGTTTTACACCGGATCCGGTTCCATCTTTATTATTCATTGGAACATCCCGCTTTGTGTGAATTTCACACGACTGGTTCCGTTATTATTATTCTATTGGAATAACACATACATCTGCAATCACCGCGTGCGTGGTGATTTCTTTTGTTATTCCATTCTTTATTATACCTGGGTTGGTTAAAACTTTGACTTCTATACTCCATGAAATTAGTAGAATATCCTCGATATTTGCGTTTCATCCAAAGATCTTTTATGGAAATATTCTTCCGATCATTCTTGAATTTTACTCTACAAAACAAAGATCATGTCGACAATTTGGACGTTAATAATTCATGGATTAAATAATTCTTGAACTTGTTTTATTGAATTATTATGTCATTGTCATCATCCTCATGTTATATTATGTTATCTTTGGGCTTTACGTGCATAGATGAACTTAGTATGATTATATTAGGGATCATTCTAAGTATAATCGTGGCTTGATATAAATGATGTGACAAAAGTCCTTAGTGGCACTGTGAATGCGTTGATTGATAGTTTTTGGTATGATTATGACCGTGGGTGTTTTGTATAGTCGTGACCATTGATAATTTGATGAAAATCCTTGGCCGTGGTATAGGGATGATTAGATGTGGTGGTTTATTTATTAAAATTTGAGTCTCAAATGATAAAAATTGATGAAAATCTTTTAAAACCTAAAAGATAGTAGATTTTATTCTCTACTTGACTCTTTTAATGGATTGCGATATTCATCCGCAGATTAAACTGGTTGTCTATTGTATTTTATCGGTTTAACATCTGTTGAAGGCTAATGATAATTTATTCTCGCATTATCTTAGTCATAATATTTCTTTACCGGCTAGTTGAAGCTCACCTTTTCATTCACCGCTTTCTTCGTGAAATGAGAACACATTTGAGACGAGTCGGGAAGCGAGTAATGGTCACGAAGATAGCATTAGTAGTCCTCACTATTCGTGAAATAGTGTGATAATAATTGTAATGAGGACTCTTGAGTATGGATATTATCTAAATGACAATATTCCTATTAGAACTCTCGATTTATGTATTGTCGTATGTTACACTACGGATGTATAATTAAGTTTGTATTTGGATTTACGTATTATATAAGTGGCGACCCAAGATGGGTGGCGATACCTAATTTTGGGGCGCCACAAGTAAATGTACTTATATGCTCAACAAATTTGGGTACTATCAACAAAACGAGCAAAGAAAAGACCCAAGAATTTGCAGGACAACAAAAATTAAAAGAGAATTCAAAGCAAGCAAATATGAAAAGGGTCAAACAATCCATGAATTTGCAAAGAATAAAGCAGAGGAATTTACGATTAGAAGGAAAATCATAGGTAACAATCGGTCGATCAAAACCCCACCACAAATCGGAAGAGTGGTAATCGACGATCCACGAAAATGAACCTCTCCCGTCGGGCACAAGACTCGATTATTAAACCAGACACGCCTAATGTCCGGAACCAAGAATTAACATTGTTCAAAGCCAACCGAAGTGGTGCCCAGATGATCGACGACGCCGAGAAACGGATCGTGTTCATGGCTTTATCCGCTCCACGCGATGACGGCGATGTGTGGTGGGGTCTTGGAATTATTGGTGGCGCGCCTAGGGGTGGTTCCGGGAGTTTAGAGAGAGAAATGAGCATACGAAAGGAAGAAAGGAACCCAGATCTGTTTTTTATTTTAGAACAGAGGAAGAAGAACGGTGAGAGAGAGAGAGAGAAAAAATAGGGAGAAGAAAGGAAGAGAAAAGGGAGAAGAAAGAAAAAAAGAATTAAAAAAAATATTTTTGCCACGTGTCAATCGTCTAGTAAGTTCGTTTGTTTAGTTGGATTTTTTTTAACAGGAGAAGCATAATTGATCTTAAATTTGAAACGTCAAGGATACTTTCAAAAAAAAAAAAAATTTAGAATGCAAGTGGAATATCGGGATAATACAGAGGGGATTGCAATTTAATTTTAGTGCTGCTTCTTTGGCAAAATACAAACAGGAAGGAGGACGTATTTAAATATACATCACTACCAGAATATGTATATAGTTTATTTATAGTCCGGCTGCTTTAGACACGTGTCCCCTGGCTGAATATAAAAAGGAATAATGTCATGGACAAATCACAAAGGAAAGGCAACAAACACCAAATGGATATAGATGATAAAGGAGGAGGGGTAGGACAAGGAACGGAGTCCGAGTCCGGTCTCCGATCTTATTGGGCCGAGTTGACTCACGAGTGTCTGATCAACATCTTCTCCAGGCTTACCTTGGAACAACGATGGCGACGAGCTATGTTCGTCTGCAAATCCTGGCTACAGGCTGCCGGAGACCCATGTCTCAACACCGTATTCGATCTCGAACCCCAATTCGACTCGGTCAACGAGTCACCACGCTGGTGGGACCCGAGTTTCGAGACAAAAATCGACACCATGCTTCGATCTGCCGTCAATTGGAGCGATGGCTCTCTCACTGAAATTCGTGTCAGACACTGCTCGGATAGATCTCTCCGTTTGGTGGCTGAAAGGTATTAAATTTTGAATTCTAGGGCTAGCCTTTGATTGATTAATTGGTACAGTTTTGTTCTGTTGGGTGATTTTTATTCTTCATTTTAGATGAATTGTAATAGGTGTTACTGGGTTTGAAATTTGGCCTGAATAATAGCGCTGTGTTTTGGATTATTGGCCGTAATTTTTGCTCTAATGCGTTCCTGCATTTCTTTCAGTTAATAATTTTATGGATATGGATAGGCTTTTCCTTACTTTGCTATCGATTTTTTGATTGGATGGAATGCATTAAATATGTTTTTGAGTTGGATTTTGGACTTCGTTTTTTATATGGTTGAACTTCGATAAATTAAAATTTATAACTGAGTTACCTTGTTTTTTTATATAGTTGAACTTTGATAGATTAAGAATTACAACTGAGTTACCTTGTTTTATTTCCAAGGTTAAATTGTGTTGTTTTAAGTGTTGCAATTTATTATTTGTTTTTAAATATTTCTGTTTAAGTTGATTTCTTTGTTTGCTTGTTTCATAAAATGGTGAGGATTGTTAATGACCCCCCCCAAACCCAACAAAATAAAAAAAAATTAAAAAAAAAAAAGAAAAAGAAAAGAGAGAGGCCAAACTGACTCCTTGTCCCAGCTAGCAGTTGAATACTTGAATGTTGTATAGCTTAGTTTAGGGGCTCGTACTATTATCACACAAGCTGTAATTTCTGGTTTAGAATTGTTTTCATTGATTATTTTATCAATTATTTGCTTCTTGAAGTTTGTAAGTTTCATCTTCTATTGTTGTATGTTTGCGAAATTTTTGAATGGCTGTTCTTAATCGATCCCTTTTTCTCTCTTTTCCTTATAACAAATGAGTCTGATCTGAGTTCTCACGGGATTAGCTGGTGGACTAACTATAATTGATCTGGCTTAACTTCATCTACAGGTGCCCAAACATTCAAGTTCTTTCAATTAAGAGCTGCCCCAATGTTACAGATGAATCCATGACTAAGATAGCTTCCAGGTGCCCCAAACTCAAGGAACTTGACATCAGTTATTGCTATGAAGTATCGTACAAATCTTTGGCATTGCTTGGAAGCAATTGCCCTAACCTCAGAATCTTGAAGAGGAATTTGATGAATTGGCTGGATCCTTCCCAACATGTTGGAATTGTCCCTAATGAATATCTTAATGCCTGCCCTCAAGATGGCGATTCAGAAGCTGCTGTAATTGGAAAACTTATGCCTCAGATTCTGCACCTTGAAATTCGCTTCTCAAAATTGTCAACTAGAGGCCTTTCTTTAATTTCTGAAGGGTGCTTGAACCTTGAGTCTTTGGATTTGTTCGGGTGTGCAAATGTGACTAGTCGGGATATTGCTAATGCATCCTCTCAACTGAAGAATTTGAGAGATATAAAGAAACCCAATTTTTACATCCCCAGGTCAGTCTTTCACACCGACAGGTATGGTCATTGGAAGTTGTACGATGAGCGATTCCAAACTGATGTTTTCCGAATTTGATCAAGCAAGGAAAGAAGAAGGAAGATAATCAGTTGAAGTAGTATATATCCAGGGGAATATTGTAGCTAAAGCTTTGTTCGTAGAGCTTTCATGTAGTGACTTCCAATGTTATGTTTTGTCTTTTGCTAATAAAATTTGTAATGCTACTTGGTGTCCAGTTTCTATGTTGTATCATGTTGTGTAGTCGATGCTGTAACACTAAATTATCCTTTGTGTTTACTGATCTTCTAAAGGGTAGAAGATTATATTGTACATTCTTTCCCTTTCAAAACTCTATTATATTTTCAGTAATGCATGCCTTCCCAATTCAAAATTTCTACTCCTTTTAACATTTCATTTCCTGCAATCCTCAATTTAAATTCCACCACTTCATTTTCCCTGAATATTTAGGCCCTCGGTTTGTAATATTTGTACCTTTGCTTGGATTTATGGAAGTCAAGTGAAGCATTGGGTCTCCTCATATCTTCCCTATATTATCAAAAAATAATTCTATGTTCACCAAGTGTGATTTTGTGTTTTTCTGTTCTTCATTCTTTCTTGTGATTTAGTAAATCTTGCGGTAACATATATGCCAAATGAACATGGGGTTGCCATTATTCCTCGTCAGAATTTGTGAGCACATATCATTATTCTAAACAGGTGCACCCGCCTTGCAAAGCCATTCTTTATAGTTCAAAAGTAGACAGATTGAATACAAATTATGAATTCAGGATAACGTACATTCATAATTTGTTCACACTGAAACTAGTAAGGCTGTTTTCTACATTTAAGCATTTTCTTAGAAATCATATAAGAACTTTTGGAAGAGCTCCATGTGATCCGCGTCCAAGCACACTGACAACAACACGCTCCTATCGTTTGTCGGGCTAGATATTATGTAGATTGTCCCCTCATACAATATACTCGCAGGTCCCATAAAAATGGGTCGACCCCAGCCGAAATCTGAATCATATATCGGAAGCCGAGTCCAGCTGTTGATGTTGAGGTTAGGGCTTGCGAAATACTGTGGCCCTCGGACAAGAGCTGATAGATCAGGTTGCAACTCCAGGTAGTCGAGTGCTGATTTCAAATATTCATTGTCCATCTTTATCAAAGCATTGTGAATCCTTTTCGCAGAGTTTGTTATTGGCTCTGATTTAAGGTCACCTGCAGTAGAAATTGGCGTAGCTGTGAAGACTACATTGCCTAGGTAGCCCGGGGGAAGTGGAGGGCACAATCTGGACCGACCATCAGTAGCTATGAACAGTTTGGTCAGTTGATCATCGGAAAGGCCACGAGCCTTGCTTGCGCAACGCCACAGGTGCGCTGCAAGGACTTCGTAGGTGCTGTGGTCCTTTGTGTTTGAATCATTCTTGGCGGAAGATTTGAGCTGGTTAAGCTGATCTGGCGTGAGCTTTAGAACAGTGGTAGAAACGGCCTTGGTGTCTGATTGGGATTTTGCAGCATGGACTGGGGTGTTCAGGGAAGGAGGGGGGTGGTATTCAACATGGTCAAACATAGGAATGGGTGGGTCGCGAGCTCGGAGAAGAGTCCGATCAATGAATGGTGACATTGCGATGGAAAAACCGCGAGCAATGTCTGACCATGTGTTGATGAAATGGAGGGCGGAAAAGCCATCAGACAAAGTATGGTGCACGCCAAGTCCTAGAGAGACTGCTCCACACTTAAAACGAGTTACCTATCGATTAACAGGAAAAGTTAGTCAAGATAATTAACTCCATATTGCACCACCCACATTGACAATGAGGCTTGAACCATGACGAGTAAGAGCTCTACGTACCAACTAAACTAGCAGGGAGTATAATGATTATTGACTACATTTTTGTGGCTAAGTTCGGTATAAAAAGACAACGTTGTAACTCATTATTTTACTTTTTCTTATGTTTAGTTATTTTTCAAAAATAAAATAAAATTATATCTTACACGGCATAAATAATTGACCATCTTATATATATATATATATATATATATATATATTGTATAATATACTCTATAATACATATAATGCCATATTGTATAAGTTGAGTGTGACATAAAAGCTGCAAGGCACGTGTACTGACGTGCATACATAACCCCTCTTTCAAGTGCTCAATTGACAAATTAATTGCACCAGTCAAATTAAACCAAAATGTGTTCATGTAGACAGACTTGTGAGCTTGGCACATAGCCATTGAGCAGACTGTGATGTTTTGTGGCTAAACTTCACATCATCTTTTAACTAATATCTATAGTAGTTTCTTCTCATTTTTGTCCAAGTATTATTAAGAAAAAAATTGGCAAAAAGCATCTTTTGGCCATTGTGGTTATAGTGATTTGACGAATTAACCACTGTATTTTTAAAATATTCAATTAGTCCACTGAACTTTTTAAAAATTTCAATAAGCCCATTCCGTCTATTTTTCGTAACTGACGTTAAAAATATCCTACGTGGCATTTTTGAAAAAAAATAAATATTATGTGTATTTGCTGACTGCGCGGCTTTTCTTACGTGGCTTTTTCAAAAAAAAAAAAAATATTACGTGGCTTTTTTGAAAAAAAATAAAAAAAAAATATTTTTATATAGTAAAATACTTATAAAAAATTTTAAAATAAAAATATTTTATATTTTAATTTCTTTCTTTTCCTTTACCTAAATTCCCAAAATAAAAGTTAATAATAATTAATAAGAATAAGAGATAATTAATAATGTGACAAAAAAATAATTAAAATAATAAAATTAAAATAAATATTTTAATTCATTTTTTATATAATTTTTTTTCTCTTTCCTCTTATTCATTTTCTCTTTTCCTCATTCATCTTCAACCCATAAACTTCTCGATTCTTCTTCATCTTCAAACCACTTATTTGATTCCATCAGAAAATATGGGTTGATTCACTTTTATGAAGTTAAGCACATGGGCTAAGTTTATAGTGTTAATTTCAAGACCCCTTCTAATTTTCTAAATCTCATTAAAGCTGTGTCATTTTTGCTTTAAATTCCAGAGATTCAATCATCTGCCCATTTTTTTCCAGCCAAAATCAAGCCTCTAAATTATACCCAAATTTGAACTGAAAATGAATAGATCTAGCATCATTCTCACTGAAATGGAATCCTACAGTCCTTCAATTAAGGGAGAAGGGATAGCCGCGAAGATGGTGGAAGGGTTGAAGAAATAGATGATGAGAGAGAGAAAATGGGTCTCACTTATGATTTTCTAGTGTATGCTTCTCTTCTATTGACTTAATATTCCGATCTATGCTCTCCGATCTCAAATAGTTAGTTAAGACGAGCTCCAATCTATGCTCTGCAATCTCAAATAGTTAAGATAGTGATGTACAGTGAATAGGAGATGAAGAAGATGTTAATTTATTTAATTAATTAATTATTATTATTATTTTGTATAAATATAAGTTTACTGAAGTAATTTATTTAATTTCTGAAAAGCTAAAATATATTAATAGATTCTTAACTAATTCTAAAAAAAACAAACAAGGTATAAGTATGATTAAAGTCAAAAAATATTTTTAATAAATTTAGTTTTTATCAACAAAAAATTTAATTAGTTTTCACATTAATTAAAATATTTATTTCAATTTTATTATTATTTTAATAATTTTTACCACGTAATTAATAATTTTTATTTTTTTAATTTTTGTAGAAATTAATATAATGTTGTAATAAATCTCATTGATACAAAAATTTTGATATATTATTTGTAATATTTGAAAAAGAGATAAAAGGAAAATAAAAAGCCACATAATCAATGAATTTATTTTATTATTTTTTGTGTTACCACATCAGAAAATAATTATTTTTGAATCTTTTCCTTTACCTAAATTCCCAAAATAAAAGTTAATAATAATTAATAAGAATAAGAGATAATTTTATATTTTTAAAGTGAAATTAAAATATTTAAAACATAAAAAGTATTTTTATTTATATTTTAAAATAAGACATACATATTATATATATTATATTATTAATTTCTATTAATATTATACATATTATAAATATTTAGGTAAAAAAAAAGAAAGAAAATTTCATTATTTCTTTATGTTTATAAATATTAATTTATTGATGTTTATAATTTGCATTATTTCTTTTTTGTCTAAAAATTTCAAAAAAAAATTTGGTCTTATACAATTAAATATAAAGTCAACATGTATTGTGCATGCCACATAATCAATGGTGTTATTTTATTTTATTTTATTTTTTTATGCTGTCACATCAGAAAATAAATTTTTTTTAATTTTTTTTTTTCAATGCCACGTGTGCAATTTGTTAACGTCCGTCCAAGAAATTGGACGGAATGGGCTTATTGAACATTTTTTAAAAGTTCAGTGTGCTAATTGAATATTTAAAAAACACAGTGACTAATTCGTTAAATCACTATAACCACAGTGGCCAAAAGGTGCTTTTTGCCGAAAAAAATTTGTTGAAAAGAATAAAGACAAAAGTAAATCTTGATATTTATAATAAAAATGAATAAGTTTCTCATCCCAAAAACGAAGTATTGAAATCGAGGAGAGGACAAAGACAGAGTATTAATAATAATTAACTAAATAATCCTATTATAATTACAAACAATACAACACAACATGAGCCCCATATTGGGCAGCCCATTTGTATTCAAACAAGCTGGGGATGCTAGCTATATAAATTACACTTAAAAAACATGTGCGGTGTCTTTAATCCCGCTAGTTAATTCTCTGGTAAGTCTCTTATATAGAATACTACACTGTTTAGTGTCGTACTCTAAGCGCTAATAACCTAATAGTTTACCACAATAATTGTTTGATCAAATAAGATTTAAAATGAATAAAGGGAAGAAAGCAGCCTCCGCCACGGCATGTGAAGGAAGACGCTGATGATGACTTAGAAAATGGACATACTCACAAACACCTGTAAAAAGGAGTCTCCCTCTCAAACACACACACACACACACACACACAGACGAGACTCGCTCACAATTCACGTACAAAAAAATATTTACCGAGTAAAATTTTATGATGACCACTTTATCATGTTAAAGTTACCAAGCACAAAAAAAAGAAGAATAATATAGAAATTATAACCTGTAATTTACTCAAATGTTTTAACTTTGACTATATGAGCACTTTTATATTATTATATTATCTTTTCAAAGTAATTATGTACTACGTAGTGCAAATTTACATTAAGCTTATAATTCATAGATTTTAATAACGTACCATTTGCCAAATCAAATAACAAAAATTGATCAATATGAACTAAAAAGCCAATTGGCCTGCCAGAGTTCAGGGAAGAAATTTAATTAAATAAGCAGTAACATTAATTATAACTACGGGTTAAGAAATGACTATTTTGAGTTACACTACGTATAAAATAATATTTTTTTTGCTACGTTAATTAATTAAATGACTGGTAAAAATTAATTTTCTTTTAAGTTATTTCATACATATTAAGATTTGTTAAATAAATATTTTTAAAATTTATGTAATTTTTAATAAAATAACCGGCATTTAAAGAAAGGTAAATTTATGTAGCATAATTTTTTTTGTGCTAATTCATAACCTTAACATGATAAAATGTTCACCACAAACCTCCACTCAATAAATTATTTAGACAAAATAGGTACATAATTTTCGCACTAAAAAAGAGAAGAATAAAACATAATACAAAAAAATAAAATAAAATAATTATTATATATTAGTGTTATATTAAATTAATGGTATGAATTAGGTCGGTGACTTTTAAATGAGGTGGTTCTTTCTTAGACCTATTCCATTTAATGTGGGAGATGAACTTGTTAAAATATTAAATTTACACTGAAAATGGTAGTGTTCGCCTATAAATAAATAAAATAATATTTTAACTTAATTTAACTATTTTCAACTTTGAATATATTAATACAATTGTATATCCAATTAAGGCGGTAAAATGAAAGCGAAAGCAGTTCGAATTGATTCGTGCTTCATTTCGATTAAAAAGTTCTATTCGAAATTTCGACTCGAAATATAAATGAGTCAAATATGAGCACATTTTAAAATTCGATAAATTACTCGAACCTCCTCAAATTATAATTTTCTATTGATACTCGAATCATATTCGTTGGAAAAATCCAAACTGTTTCGAACCGATTCGGAATCGCTTTAATTTCGGTAGCTAAATGAATTTTCAATCAAACTTTATTTTATAATTGATAAATTTTGTGAACCAAATCTGAGCAACACAATACTCGAATCGGTTCGTTTACACATTTATATCCAATCACTAAATGCCTTGTAAAAAAATTGGAGATTAATTATCTGAATAGTTTTATGTGCACTAGCTGCAGTTGTTCACTAACATAGAAATAATATGTAAATTCTTTTATTTAAATTAGTAATATAGTTTTTGAATTAAATTCTTTAATATTTTCTATCAGATAATTTACATGCATATTAAATATTCAAATATCATGCCTATTTAACGCTAGTAAGGTGCACAAATAAAAGTCATTTACGCACCTGTGACACAACCAGCGGATAGGAAGAGATGTCGCCGGAGTAATCAACTGCCGGTACTAGTCGCCGGAGCTCCAACGAAGGGCGGAAATCGCCAAAATCGTCTATCTTCGAATCCGCTTCCGCTTCCGCCTCCACAAACAAGACGCCTTGGCCATTACAGTCTATCTCAATCCGGCCTTCTTCGTCTCGCGCCAAACGGCCGGCCATCGGATAGAATGAGACGAGAACGTTTCTCAGAGCCTCCACGAGGACCCGAGATTCGAAGAAATTAGGGGATCCATTAGGCTTGTAAAAGTAGACGGTGAGGATATGAATTCGTCCGACCACTAAATCTAAGTTAGAGTTCCATAGCATCTTCGTAGGTGTTAATTTGGATGGACGAACTATTGTGTAATCTTTCATCCTAATCTTCATCTTCTCGCTTCCCATTGTTATCGTAAATTGTTTTAAGGCTAGATCAGAGGAAGAGAAAGAGAAAGGGTTGGCGTGAAATGTTCAGGTTCAGTAGGTTTGTATTTATAGGCACTCGAGAAGATAAGACCAGGCTGGTTTAGAACGGGGAGGAAATCATTAACGGGTAAGAAAAATAATACGAGTACTACGGAGAACTAGTTACGTCCCACTATAAAAATTTTGATTAACTTTTTGTATATATTAAAAAATAGATAAAATGATAAAATTATTTATATTTAAATTTTTATTTAATTACATAACTTTTTACATATTGTTACTTACTAGTGATGTTCCATAAATACGATAGAGAATAAAAATATAATAATTACGTATTATTGGCAAATTATTATAAAAAATAGATTGTGAGGCAGGATTTTATCGATAAAGATTTAAATTTTGTTGAAATAATTTTTTATATTATTATGGTGTGAATTTAAGATAATATTATAGTTGTGGGTAGTATTTATAAATTTTTGCAAAGTCACAGTGGTTATATTATATTATATTCGACGGGGAATATTAGGTTTAGCGAGGGAATATTCGCATCTACCATTTCAATCGTTGGTGGGACATAATGTAATTATTGTCGGATTGAAAGCGACAAAATATTTTATTGAAATAACGGCGGAAGTTTTACCGTAGTTCTTGTTGAAGCTACTTCGGTAGTAAAAGTACGATGTCGTGTGGTTGCGTAATAGCCTTGCGGTATTGATTATTAATCTTTATGTGTGAAGTCACAACCGGTTTGATTAATTATTGTCGATTAATAATATGAATTATTATAGCGATAATGACGTTTTATTTTATTCAGTATTATTAACGTAATAAAAGCGAAACATCTTTTATATAAAATAAAATACTTTATTAAAGTTATTACATAAATAGAATATATTATATTTTATTACGCATAGTGTTGCGTAGTGTTTTGCGTAGTGTTTTGCGTAGTATTGCGTAGTGTTTTGCGTAGTAAAATGTTTTTATATAAATAGAATATATTATATTTTATTTAAAAGATTTTTTTCTTTAAATATGAATGATCGCCGATTAAAAGTAAATCAATCCGGGCCAGTTTCATGGATTAATTCTTATCATTCCATTTTCCTATAAATAGAAGTTTCATTCCTTCATTATTTTCTTTACGAATTCATCAAAGCTGTAGAGAGAAATTATAGAGAGAAAAGTATAGAGAAAATTATAGAAAGAAGAAGAGTATCCGCTACTTCTTACTTCTTATATTAGGATTCTTTACTACGGTAAGGGTGTTATTCTTTCTTCTTGAAAGAACTTACATTATTCCATTCACTATTATTACATTGGAATAACACTTGTAAAAGTGGCATACCACTATACATAACTATGATACGCCAGTCTACCCTTTCTTGGTGAAATCTTATGTTATTCCATTTCTTATTATTACATTGGAATACTTTTGATATCTGTGATTTCTACCTATCTTGGTGACATTCTTCATTATTACATTGGAACATCGCATGCATGTTTTACACCGGGATTCCTGGCCCGCTCTTTTTATTATTACTGTTGGAACATCGCATACGTGTGTTTTACAGGACTGGTTAAAATCTTTATTATTATTACGTTGGAACATCATCGCATACGTGTGTTTTGCGGGACTGGTTAAAATCTTTATCATTCCGTTGGAATATCCTATCATGTGTTTTTAACCGGATCCTTCCATCTTTATTATTCTGTTGGAACATCCCGCTTGGTGTAATTTCACGACACGGTCTCATTATTATTATTACATTGGAATAACACATTACATCATCAATCTGCGTCGTATGGTGATTTCTTTTGTTATTCCATTCTTTATTATACTGGGTTGGTTAAAACTTTGACTTATATACTCCATGAAATTAGTAGAATATCCTCGATATTTGCGTTTTATCCAAAGATCTTTCATGGAAATATTCTTACGATCATTCTTGAATTTTTTCTCATTTAAACGAAGATCGTGTTGACAATTTGGGCGTTAATAATTCATGGATTAAATAATTCTTGAACTTGTTTTATTGAATTATTATGTCATTGTCATCATCCTCGTGTTACATTATGTTATCTTTTGGGCTACGATGCGTAGATGAAGCTTAGTATGATTATGATTGGGGATCATTCGGTATAATCGTGACTTGATATAAATGATGTGTAAAAAAGTCCTCGATGGCTCAGAATGTCACGTTGATGGATAGTTTTTGGTATGATTATGATGAGGGGGTGATTCGGTAGAGTCGTGACCATTGATAATTTGATGAAAATCCTGGCCAGTGATGCGGGGATGATTAGATGTGGTGGTTTATTTATTAAAGTTTGAGTCTCAATGATAAAAATTGATGAAAACCTTTTAAAACCTAAAAGATAGTAGACTTTTATTCTCTACTTGACTCTTTTAATGGATTCTTATTCCACTTGATTATCTTGGTTATCTATTGTATTTTATCGGTTTAACATTTGTTGAAGGCTAATGATAATTTATTCTGCATTATCTTGGTCATAATATTTTCTTCTTTGAAATTTAGTTGAGCTCACCCTTTTTCTTTCAACTATTTCTCTTGAGGAAATGAGAACAATTTGAGACGAGTCGGGGAGCGGAGTAATGGTCCGGAGGATAGCATTAGTAGTCCCTCATTTATTACGTGAAATAGTGTGATAATAGTTGTAATGAGGACTCCTTTTGAGTTTGTATAATATCTAGTAGACAATATTTTATTATTCAAACTCACGGTTTATGTCGTATTATATGCGGCAGTTATCTTAGTAAGTTGTATTTGAATTTATGTCTTATGTAAGTGGCGACCCAAGATGGGTGGCGTATACCTAATTTTAGAGGCGTCACGGTTGGTATCGAGCTTAGGGATATGATCCTGGTGAGATGTGAGATAAGAACTAGGAGGGAAAGACGGGGAATTCCTTCATTTAGTATGACCTACCTAAATTTATTTAGTATTTAATTGGTCGGTCGGAGTATAGGGATAATATGTGATATGTTAATTAACCCTTGTTTTGTGGCGGTGTTTGAGAATGATATCTGAAAATCTTTGAGATAAGCGATGAAGCACATGAGAGTGTTGATTCAAATTTCAAACAAAAAGGTAACGACCAACAATACGATAATAATCATCATTTGGTGTGTGGCAATTTATCGAAACAATGATAACCATCGCGGGGAAATTATCATGTTAAGAATGGTAACCACTTGATTGGTAATCATGGCAAAGATAATAGAAGTGGAAATTGCAAGAAGAGAAGGTAATTTAGCTCGATTTTGTTGTGCAATCAAGTCAAGTCCAAATTTGGGATAGTGGCACCAAAGCGGATCTGGACAAAACAAAGTCGGTGGTTTTTAGGAAGAAGCGTTTTTCGTGACTTCTCAAAAAGTGGGTAACCCGAACGAAGTTATACGGGTTAGTTAATTATAAATTTTTGCGAAGTCTATACCTTATTAAATCTGGGTTCTACCCATTCTTTTATCTCTCTTGCTTTGCGTTCAACGTTTAAATTTGACTCAGGAGAAATTAGACTTTGATTTATCTATGAAACTTCGTTGGGAGAAACCTTCGTTACCTCCAACATTTTATTAATCTTGTTGTTTCAAATAAACACTTTCACGTTACTGCGTCGATCTTATCTCTTTGAAAATACTTGCCTTTGAGGTAATTTTTAAAATGATTGATTAATTACTCATTATTCTTTTTGTAAGGTTGTTAGCTTTCATATTCTTAACCAACTGTATATCTGAATTCAAAGTAACCAAACCCTAAAGTTAATCATTGTAATATCAAGCCATAAGTAAAAGTCTCGAACCTTTCGTTGTTGACTTCTTGTGTGGAATGCACCAAAGCCGGACTTTACGTAGGCGACATCGTGAATGAAGATGGCAAGTTTATAGGTATCATTGTGAGGTCTTTATCTAGGTTAAGGGATAGAAGTCATGAGTTGGTATCGATGTGACGTCTTATCCAAGTCTTGGATGAGAATATGATTTTGAATGATATTTCTATCATTATTAAATTTCTTGACGTATTCTTGAAGATTTCCTAGCCTCTACCTAGAGCGTGAAATCGAATTTTGTATTGACCCCGAGACAAAAAACCCATTTCTTAAACCCTCAAATATTTCTTCAACTAAAAGGATGCATTTACGAGGATTATGATGAAAGTCATAATAAAAGTATAGAACTGATGAAAATCATGGGTATATGAAGTATTAGTAAGTTTTATGATGAGTTATGTTGGTTGGTATGTGAAAACATGAAAGTTTCTTAGAAATCACAAAGAGTTGAAAATCAGATTTTGGTAAAAAACGTAACATGAAATTCAATTGACCATATCTCCTATTATATTTTGAATTTTTAAGTGTGGTCAAGTCCTAGAGTTAGATCTATGAGTTACCTAACTAATCCAAGTGGAATTACTGGAAAAAGTGTTGTAGATTTTTGTGTGGACTGATTTTAGCAAAGGAGTACAAAGCTGCAAAAATCGAAAAAAGCTTACGCCATGATTTTAGAGAGGCTGTTTCGGCCACTTAAATTATGAGAAAAATTCTGGCCTTTTGGGACATGAAGGTATATGGTATAAAGTACCTCCTGTCCAAAAATGAGCTCATTTCGACTTAAAATGAGCAAGTTATGACTATTTCAATATTTAGGTTTTTAAAATGAAAACGCTATAAATAGGAGTTCTATAACTCAGATGACCATGAAATTTAAACTAGAAGCTCACGTTAACATGTGTAAGGTCCTGCCAAGATTTGGGAATTTTTGGAGTTAAACTTGAGGTAGCTAATTTCTTAAGGAATTAATTAGAAATTGATTTTAAAAAATAGTAAATGAATTTTAAAATTCCGAGAAAAATATATTTTCATTATGGGACTATATTATGCTAAATCCCAGAAAAGAAATATTTTTGGGACTGATTTGGTATTTTCATGAAAATAGTTTAGTTATGAACATATGAGTTAAATATGTTATATGTGAAAAAATAAAGTTGAAAATAGGATTTTATGGCTAGAAAATCCTATATAGAGTATATGCATATTTTTTTGATGAGGTATTTGATAATTGGTGATGATATTTTATGAGTATGGCATTTTGAATGATGAAATGCATTATATGGTAAAAGCGTAAACAATTGAGATAAATTATTTATAAATTTAAGAAGTGATTAAAATATTGTTATAATATTAATGATATTAGATTATAAGATTATTAAGTGATTGATAACATGGGGATATTCTTGAATCTGGATAAATTATATTATAAATGTTTAATATTTATCCTTTATCTCATTTGATTGATTCTTTATATCATTATCCTCGTGCTTATATTATTATGTTGAAAGTCAATACATGGCTTGTAGTGCATAGATGGACTTGGTATGATTATGACCGAGGGTTGTTGGTATAATCATAACAAGTAAATGAATACACAATTATCTTTGGTAGTAGTGCATGGATAATTTGTGGTCGTGATACTAATGAATATCCTTGGCACGTAGTAGTGCGGGGATGATTCGATGATGTGGATTAATTATTGAAAAGTGAGTCTCAAAGAATGAAATATTAATTCATGGATGTGTTCAAAGTCAATACGTGGCTTACGTGCATAGATGGACTTGGTATGATTATGACCGAGGATTGTTGGCATAATCATAATCAGTAAATGAAAACACAATTATCTTTGGTAGTAGTGCATGGATAATTTGTCAGTGTCGTGATCTTAATGAATATCCTTGGCACGTAGTGCGGGGATGATTCGATGATGTGGATTAATTATTGGTGAGTCTCGTGATGAAATATTAATTCATGGATGTGTTCAAAGTCATACATGAACTTACGTGCATAGATGGACTTGGTATGATTATAACTGGGGATTGTTCGGCATAATCATAATCAGTAAATGAAAACACAATTATCTTTTTGGTAGTAGTGCATGGATAATTTGTGGTCGTGATCTTAATGAATATCCTTGGCACGTAGTGCGGGGATGATTCGATGATGTGGATTAATTATTGGTGAGTCTCGTGATGAAATATTAATTCATGGATGCGTTCAAAGTCATACGTGGCTTACGTGCATAGATGGACTTGGTATGATTATGACAGGATTGTTCGGTATAATCATAATAGTAATTGAAAACACGAATATCCTTGGCGATTGGTGCATGGATAATTAGTAGTGGTCGTGATCTTATTAAGGCTGCGTCTTAGCATTATTGGTTTCTGATTGTATATCTTTGCTTTGTAGTGCAAAGATGAATTGTTAATGAATAGCTTTGGCAGATTTCAAAGATGAATTTAATATTTTTAAGCGATAAAGGTATTGAGGTATCCTCATCTCTTTATCATATCAGTCGTTACCCTAATTTTGCGGTGAAATTCCATAAGGAGGAGATTGTGAGACCCCAGGATTTTATCGATAAAGATTTAAATTTTGTTGAAATAATTTTTTTAATATTATGGTGTGAATTTAAGATAATATTATAGTTGTGGGTAGTATTTATAAATTTTGCAAAGTATGCAAGTGGTTATATTATATTCCATTAAGTGGGGAATATTCGGTTTAGCGAGGAATATTAAATACAACTACTCAATCATTGGTGGACCCTACAATGAATTATTGTCGGATTGAAAGCGACAAAATATTTTATTGAAATAACGGCGGAAGTTTCTAGTGTTTCTTGTTGAACTACTCGGTAGTAAAAGAAAAGAATGTCGTGTGGTTGCGTAGTAGACTTTGCGGTATTGATTATTGATCTTTATGTGAAGTCACTCGGTTTGATTCCATTATTGTCGATTAATAATATGAATTATTATAGCGATAATGACGTTTTGTTTTATTCGTATTATTAACGTAATAAAAGCGAAACATCTTTTATATAAAATAGAATCTTTATTAAAGTTATTCTATAAATAGAATATATTATATTTTATTATTATAGTGTTGCGTAGTGTTTTGCGTAGTGTTTTGCGTAGTATTGCATAGTGTTTGCGTAGTAAAATGTTTTTATATAAATAGAATATATTATATTTTATTTAAAGATTTTTCTTTAAATATGGACCGTCAGATTAAAGTAAATCAATACGGGCCGTTCATGGATTAATTCTTATCGCATTCCATTTTCCTATAAATAGAAAGCTCATTCCTTCATTATTTTCTTACGAATTCATTGAAAGCTACAGAGAGAAATTATAGAGAGAAAGCTATATAGAGAAAATTATAGAAAGAAGAAAAGAGTATTCGCTTACTTACTACTATTATATTGATTTTTTACGGTAAGGGGTGTTATTCTTTTTCTTGAAGAGAACTTACATTATTCCATTCATTATTATTACATTGGAATAACTTTGTAAAAGTGGCATACTACTATACATAACTTTGTATACGTGGCATACCCTTTCTTGGTGAAATCCTTATGTTATTCCATTCTTATTATTACATTGGAATAACCTGTATCTGTGATTTTACCTATCTTGGTGACATTCTTACTATTATTACATTGGAACATCACATGCATGTGTTTTACGGGACACAGTTAAAATCTTTATTATTACATTGGAACATCACATGCATGTGTGTTTTTACGGACTGGTTAAAATCTTTATTATTATTACATTGGAACATCACATGCATGTGTTTTACAGGACTGGTTCCGTCTTTATCATTACATTGGAATATCCTATCTCGTGTGACACGGATCACAGTTCCATCTTTATTATTACGTTGGAACATCACAGTGATTGTGAATTTCATTGATACGGTTGTTATTATTATTACATTGGAATAACTTTATACATGTCAATCTGCATGCGTGGTGATTTCTTTTGTTATTCCATTCTTTATTATACCCGGTTGGTTAAAACTTTGACTTATCTCCATGAAATTAGTAGAATATCCTCGATATTTGCGTTTTATCGATATCTTTTCATGGAAATATTCTTACGATCATTCTTGAATTTTACTCTCTGAAAACGATGATCGTGTTGACAATTTGGACGTTAATAATTCATGGATTAAATAATTCTTGAACTTGTTTTATTGAATTATTATGTCATTGTCATCATCCTCGTATTATATTATGTTATCTTTTGGCTTTACGTGCGTAGATGAATTAACTTAGTATGATTATGATAATGGGGATCATTCGGTATAATCGTGACTTGATATAAATGATGTGACAAAAGTCCTCGATTGCTTTGTAATGCGGTGATGGATAGTTTTTGGTATGATTATGATGGGGGTGATTCGGTATAGTCGTGACCATTGATAATTTGATGAAAATCCTTGGTAGTAATACGAGGATGATTAGATGTGGTGGTTTATTTATTAGTGAGTCTCGTGATAAAAATTGATGAAAACCTTTTAAAACCTAAAAGATAGTAGACTTTATTCTCTCTTGACTCTTTTAATGGATTCTTATTAATTGCTGATTATCTTTGGTTATACATTGTATTTTATCGGTTTAACTTATTTGTTGAAGGCTAATGATAATTTATTACGCATTATCTTAGTCGTAATATTTCTTCTTAAAAATTTAGTTGAAATCACCCTTTCTTTCTTTATTCTGAGGAAATGAGAACATAAATTTGAGACAGTCGGGGAGCGGAGTAATGGTCAGGAGGATAGCATTAGTAGTCCTCATTTTATTACGTGAAATAGTGTGATAATAGTTGTAATGAGGACTCCTTTTGAGTTTGTATAATATCTAAGTAGACAATATTTGTATTCAAACTCGCGGTTTATGTCAGTATTGTATACTGACAGTTATCTTAGTAAGTTGTATTTGAATTTATGTCTTATGTAAGTGGCGACCCAAGATGGGTGACGTATACCTAATTTTGGGGGCGTCACATAGATTATTTAAGGTAAGTAAACATTTAACTTGAAACTATCTAAAATAGTAATAAAGACTTTTATCCTGTGACGGAGGGAGTATATATTTATATTAATTTTTTTAATTGTTGAGTCGCGTAGATAAATATTTGTAATAATAATTTAATTTTGGAATTGATATTTTTACATAAAAAATTAATTTCTTATATATGAATAGTGAGTGGATCTGATCTCCATTATGTTAGTAAGATAAAAGGTGGAAATATATATCAATTTTTTTATTAAAAAAAATATGTAATAAATGAGAGTCTATCTATTTTTATGTATTTATATAAAATAATATGTATAATTGTGACTTAATTATAATTATTGAACTCTTCTAATATAATAAATTATTAATTAATTATAAGTTAATATATTAATTAATTTCTAGGACGTTACCGGTCGTTAACTGCACCGGACCGCCCCAAACCCGTGTAACCAGTTGTAGCTGTACACATGAAAGGGGAGCACGTGACAACCGAAAATCAATGGGATCGTTGACTATGGTATAGTTTAAATAAAGACAAATCGGTTTTTTCCCCAATAAAATAAGTAAGCCGCCGGATCCTCGGATTTTGGGTCTCATCTCTGACGTTCAGCGTGCGAATTCGGGAATCAACTTCTTCGATAACTTTTGAGCCTTACTTAGGAGTATAGTATTTATTTTAATATGAATTTTTATAAAATATAGTGTTTTAGGTATATTTTGGATACATATATAAAAATAAAATTATATAATTTATAATAATATTTATGTTCAATAAAAATGTCTAATATTCATATCCAATAAAAATGTCCAATATTTATGTTGGTTAACATTTGTAACACTTATCCTAAAAATATTAAAAACTAATGTGAAAAAAATAATACTACTCTCTGTATCGGGCCCAGTTCTGTCGGGCTTTTAGTGTTTACTTTACCTTTCAGGTGTTGGAATTGTCCTTACAAAAGTAAAGATATTTATCATATCAAAATATGTTCTGTATACTATATATATATATATATATATATATATATATATATATATATTAATGAGGCCAGGATTTTATCAATCTGATTTAAATTTTGTCGAAATAATTTTTAATATTATGGTGTGAATTTGAGATAATATTATAGTTGTGGGTAGTATTTATAAATTTTGCAGAAAGTATGCAGTGGTTATATTATATTCGATTGGTTAGGGAATATTCGATTTAGCGAGGGAATATTAAATACAATACTCAATCATTGGTGGACCCTAATGAAATTATTGTCGGATTGAAAAGCGACAAAAATATTTTATTGAAATAACTTGGCGGAAGTTTTCTAGTGAATCTTGTTGAACTACTTCGGTAGTAAAAAATAAAGAATCACGTGTGGTTGCGTAAGTAGCTTGCGGTATTGATTATTGATCTTTATGTGAGAAGTCACTCGGTTTGATTCCATTATCATTCGATTAATAATATGAATTATTATAGCGATAATGGCGTTTTTATTTTATTAAGTATTATTAACGTAATAAAAGCGAAACATCTTTTATATAAAATAGAATACTTTATTAAAGTTATTACATAAATAGAATATATTATATTTTATTATCGATAGTGTTGCGTAGTGTTTTGCATAGTATTGCATAGTGTTTGTATAGTAAAATGTTTTTATATAAATAGAATATATTATATTTTATTTAAAAGATTTTTTTTAAATATGGAATAGTCAGATTAAAAGTAAATCAATCTGGACCGTTAAATGGATTAATTCTTATCATTCCATTTTCCTATAAATAGAAAAGCTCGTTCCTTCATTATTTTCTTCTTACGAATTAATTTGAAACTACAGAGAGAAATTATAGAGAGTGTTTATAGAGAGAAAGTTATAGAAAGAAGAAGAGTATTACCGCTTCTTCACTACTTCTATATTGAGTTCTTTTTACGGTAAGAAGTGTTGTTATTTTCTTCTTGAAGAAACACATTATTCCATTCATTATTATTACATTTGGAATAACTTTATAAAAGTGGCATCTACCTATACATAACTTTGTATGTGGCATCTTGACCCATTATTATTAACGTAATAAAAGCGAAACATCTTTTATATAAAATAGAATAAAGTTATTTAAAGATAAAGAAATTTTGTTGAAATAATTTTTTATATTATGGTGTGAATTTGAGATAATATTATAGTTGTGGGTAGTATTTATAAATTTTGCAAAGTATGCAGTGGTTATATTATATTCGATTGGTGGGGAATATTAGGTTTAGCGGGAATATTCGTCTGCAAGCAGCTCAATCATTGGTGGACCCACAATGAGAATTATTGTCGGATTGAAAGCGACAAAAATATTTTATTGAAATAACGGCGGAAGTTTTACAAGTAGTTCTTGTTGAACTACTCGGTAGTAAAAATGCGATGTCGTGTGGTTGCATAGTAGCTTGCGGTATTGATTATTGATCTTATGTGAGAAGTCACTCGGTTTGATTCCATTATTGTCGATTAATAATATGAATTATTATAGCGATAATGGCGTTTTGTTTTATTAAGTATTATTAGCGTAATAAAAGCGAAACATCTTTATATAAAATAGAATACTTTATTAAAGTTATTACATAAATAGAATATATTATATTTTATTATGCATAGTGTTGCGTAGTATTTTTGCATAGTGTTTTGCATAGTATTGCATAGTGTTTGCATAGTAAAATGTTTTTATATAAATAGAATATATTATATTTTATTTAAAAGATTTTTCTTTAAATATGAATAGTCGATTAAAGTAAATCAATACTGGATAGTTCATGGATTAATTCTTATGCATTCCATTTCCTATAAATAGAAGCTCATTCCTTCATTATTTTCTTACGAATTCATTGAAACTAGAGAGAGAAATTATAGAGAGAAGCTATAGAGAGAAAATTATAGAAAGAAGAAGAGTATTACTTCTTTACTTCACTTACTTATATTAGGTTCTTTTACGGTAAGGGTGTTATTCTTTCTTCTTGAAGAGAACTTACATTATTCCATTCATTATTATTACATTGGAATAACTTTGTAAAAAAGTGGCATACCTATCATAACTTTTATATCATGGCATACCTATACTTGGTGAAATCCTTATGTTATTCCATTGCTTATTATTACATTGGAATAACTTTGTATCTGTGATTTACCTATACTTGGTGACATTCTTCTATTATTACATTGGAACATCACATGCATGTGTTTTTTACAGGACACTGGTTAAAATTTTATTAATACATTGGAACATCACATGCGTGTGTTTTTACAGGACTGGTTAAAATCTTTATCATTACATTGGAATATCTATCGTGTGTTTTTACAGGATCTGGTTCCATCTTTATTATTACTGTTGGAACATCTGCCATCTTTGTGAATTTCACGACACTTTGGTTCCATTATTATTATTATTACATTGGAATAAACACATCATCTGCAATCTGCATGCGTGGTGATTTCTTTTGTTATTCCATTCTTTATTATATACCGGTTGGTTAAAACTTTGACTTACATACTCCATGAAATTAGTAGAATATCCTTGATATTTGCGCGTTTCATCGATATCTTTTCATGGAAATATTCTTACGATCATTCTTGAATTTTACTCTCTGAAAGCGATATCATGTTGACAATTTGGGCGTTAATAATTCATGGATTAAATAATTCTTGAACTTGTTTTATTGAATTATTATGTCATTATCATCATCCTCGTGTTATATTATGTTATCTTTGGCTTACGTGCATAGATGAACTTAGTATGATTATGACGAGGATCATTCGGTATAATCATGACTTGATATAAATGATGTGACAAAAGTCCTCGGTGCTTTGTAATGCGGTGATGGATAGTTTTGGTATGATTATGACGAGGGGTGATTCGGTATAGTCATGACCATTGATAATTTGATGAAAATCCTTGGGTAGTAATGCGGGGATGATTAGATGTGGTGGTTTATTTATTAAAATTTGAGTCTCGTGATAAAATTGATGAAAACTTTTAAAACCTAAAAGATAGTAGACTTTATTCTCTCTTGACTCTTTTAATGGATTGCTTATATTCATTGTGATTAAAGCTGGTTGTCTATTCTATTATTTTATCGGTTTAACCTTTGTTGAAGGCTAATGATAATTTATTACGCATTATCTTAGTCATAATATTTTTCTTCTTGGGCTAGTTGAGCTCACCCTTTCTTTCCTTTATTCTCTTGAGGAAATGAGAACATATTTGAGATGAGTCGGGGAGCGAAGTAATGGTCGGAGGATAGCATTAGTAGTCCTCACTATTACGTGAAATAGTGTGATAATAGTTGTAATGAGGACTCCTTTTGAGTTTGTATAATATCTAGTAGACAATATTTGTATTCAAACTCACGGTTTATGTCGTATTGTACCACAGCAGTTATATTAATAAGTTGTATTTGAATTTATGTACCATGTAAGTGGCGACCCAAGATGGGTGGCGTATACCTAATTTTGAGG
This sequence comes from Panax quinquefolius, assembly GCA_020205615.1. Lineage (NCBI taxonomy): Eukaryota > Viridiplantae > Streptophyta > Magnoliopsida > Apiales > Araliaceae > Panax > Panax quinquefolius. The sequence continues at coordinate 124,203,952 of CM035168.1, forward strand.
CGTCACGGTTGGTATATCGAGCTTAGGGATATGATCCTGGCTAAGATGTGAGAATAGTACTAGGAGGGAGGCGGGGAATTCCCCGCTAGTATGACCTACTAAGTTTATTTGGTATTTGATTGGTGGTCGAGTATAGTGATAGTGATATGTTGCATGTTAATTAACCCTTGTTTTGTGGTGGTGTTTGTATTTAGATGTTGTGAATAGGGCTCGGTTATTGGGCGCGATAATGAGTCGGCTCGACAAAAGGTAACGACCAACAACACGATAATAATCATCTGGTGATAACGACCATCGAACAATGATGACCATCGTGGGAGAAATTATCATGCCAAGAATGGTAACCACCGGTGGTAATCATGGCGAATAATAGAAGTGGAAATTTCAAGAAGAAGGTCATTTAGCTCGATTTTGTCGTGTGCACCAAAGTCGAAATCCAGTGGGACGGTGGCACAAAGCGGATCTGGATAAAACAAAGTCGGTGGTTTTCATGAAGGCGTTTTCATGACTTCTTAAAAAGCAAGTGACTCGAGCGAAGTTATGCGGGTTAGTTAATTATAAATTCTTGCGAAGTCTATACCTTATAAGATCTAGGTTCTACCCATTATTTTTATCTCGCTTGCTTGCGTTGACATTTAAATTTGACTCAGGAGAAGTTAGACTTTAACTTATTGGTTGAAACTTCGTTGGGAGAAACCCGTTACCTCCACATTTATTAATCTTGTTGATTCAAATAAAACTTTCACGTTACATCAATCTTATCTCTTTGAAAATACTTGCCTTTGATTTTAGGAATCAATTGGTTAACTACTCATCATGCTTTTCGTAAGGTTGTTAGCTTTTATATTTATAACAACCACATTACTGCAATTCAAAGTAACCAAAACCTAAAATTAATCATTGTCATATCAAGCCATAAGTAAAAAGCCCCGAACCTTTCGTTGTTGACTTCCTTGTGTGGAATGCAAGAAAGCGGACTTTTACGTAAGCGACGTCGTATTTGAAGATGGCAAGTTAATAGGTATCATTGTGAGGTCTTATCGAGGTTAAGGGATAGAAGTCACAGTTGGTATCAATGTGACGTCTTATCAAGTCTTGGACGAAATGTGATTTTGAATAATATTTCTATCATTAATAAATTTCTTGGCGTATTCTTGAAGACTTCTTAACCTACTTAGGCGTGAAATCGAATTTTGTATTGACCCCGATCAAAAACCCATTTCTTAAACCCTCGAATATTTCTTGACTAAAAGGATGCATTTTACGAGGATTATGATGAAAGTCATAATAAAAGCATTGGACTAATGAAAATCATGGGTATATGAAGTATTAGTAAGTTTTATGATGAGTTATGTTTGGTTAGTATGTGAAAACATGAAAGTTTCTTAGAAATCACAAAGAGTTGAAAATCAGATTTTAGTGAAAAGCGTAACATGAAATTCAATTGACCATATCTCCTATTATATTTTGAATTTTTGAATGTGGTCAAATCCTAGAGTTAGATCTATGAGTTACCTAACTAATCCAAGTGGAATTACTGGAAAAGGTGTTGTAGATTTTTGTGTGGACTGATTTTAGTAAAAAGGAGGCCAAAGCTGTAAATTTCGAAAATGCTACTGCCCAGAAACTTTAAGGGGCTGTTTCGGCCACTTAAATTATGAGAAAAATTATGGCCTTTTGGGACATGAAGGTATATGGTATAAAGTATCTCCTGTCCAAAAATGAGCTCATTCGACTTAAAATGAGCAAGTTATGACTATTTCAATATTTAGATTTTTCAAATGAAAAAACGCTATATTAGGAGTTCTATAACTCGATGACCATGAAATTTAAACTAGAAGCTCATGTTAACATGTGTAAGGTCCTGCCAAGATTTGGGAATTTTTGGAGTTAAACTTGAGGTAGCTAATTTCTTAAGGAATTAATTAGAAATTGATTTTTGAAAAATAGTAAATGAATTTTAAAAATTCGAGAAAAATATATTTTCATCATGGGACTATATTATGCTAAATCCCAGAAAAGAAATATTTTTGGGACTGATTTGGTATTTTTCATGAAAATAGTTTAATTCTGAACATATAAGTTAAATATGTTATGTGAAAGTAACAAAGTTGAAAATAAGATTTTATGGCTAGAAAATCCTATATAGAGTATATGCATATTTTTTTTGAGGATTTGATAATTGGTAATGATATCTTATGAGTATGGCATTTTGAATGATTAAATGCATTATATGGTAAAAGCGTAAACAATTGAGATAAATTGTTTATAAATTAAGAAGTGATTAAAATATTGGTATAATATTAATGATATTAGATTATGAGATTATTAAGTGATTGATAACATGGGGATATTCTTGAATCTGGATAAATTATATTATAAATGTTTAATATTTATCCTTTATCTTATTTGATTGATTCTTTATATCATTATCCTCGTGTTTATATTTTTTTTTAAAGTAAATACATGGCTGTAGAGCATAGATGGACTTGGTATGATTATGACCGAGGATTGTTGGGGTATAATCATAGCTTAGTAATTGAAAACACAATTATCTTTGGCCGTAGTGCATGGATAATTTGTGGTCGTGATCTTAATGAATATCCTTGGCTTTGTAGTGCGGGGATGATTCGATGATATGGATTAATTATTGAAATTTGAGTCTCGTGATAAAATATTAATTCATTGATGTGGTAAAAAGTCATCTTTGGTAGTAGTGCATTGATAGACTTGGTATGATTATGACCACGGATTATTCGGTATAATCATGGTAGTAATTGCTCTGAATATCCTTAATATGAGTGCATGGATAGTGCATGGATAATTATTGGTTGTGATCTTATTGTTTGAGTCTCGGCATTATTGGTTTCTACAATTGTATATCTTTGGTAGTAGTGCATGGATAATTTGTGGTCGTGATCTAATGAATATCCTTTGCTTTTGTAGTGCGGGGATGATTGACGATGTGGATTAATTATTGGTGAGTCTTAATGAATGAAATATTAATTCATGGATGTGTTCAAAGTAAATACATGGCTACATTGCATAGATGGACTTGGTATGATTATGACGAGGATCATTGGTATAATCATGTAGTAATTGAAAACACAATTATCTTTGGTAGTAGTGCATGGATAATTTGTGGTCGTGATCTTAATGAATATCCTTGGCTTTGTAGTGCGGGGATGATTGACGATGTGGATTAATTATTGAAATTTGAGTCTCGGATGATGAAATATTAATTCATGGATGTGTTCAAAGTCATACATGCGGTGGCTTACGTGCATAGATGGACTTGGTATGATTATGACGAGGATCATTCGGTATAATCATAGTAGTAATTGAAAACACAATTATCTTTAGTAGTAGTGCATGGATAATTTGTGGTGCGTGATCTTAATGAATACACGATTATCTTTTTGGTAGTAGTGCATGGATAATTTGTGGTCGTGATACTAATGAATATCCTTAATGTAGTGCGGGGATGATTCGATGATATGGATTAATTATTAAATGATGTGAGTCTCGTGATGCATTGATAATGAAATATTAATTCATGGATGTGGTAAAAGTTATCTTTGGCATGTAGTGAAAAGATGAATTGTTAATGAATATCTTTGGCCGGATTGCAAAAATGAATTTAATGTTTTCAACGAAAAAGGTATTCAAGGTATCCTCATCTCTTTATCATATCAGTGCGTACCCTAATTTCGGCGAAATTCCATAAGGAGGGAGATTGTGAGACCCAGATTTTATCGATAAAGATTTAAATTTTGTTGAAATAATTTTTTATATTATGGTGTGAATTTGAGATAATATTATAGTTGTGGGTAGTATTTATAAATTTTGCAAAGTATGCAGTGGTTATATTATATTCGATTGGTCGGGAAATATTCGGTTTAGCGGGGAATATTAAATACAATGGCTCAATCATTGGTGGACCCTAGCGAGAATTATTGTCGGATTGAAAAGCGACAAAAATATTTTATTGAAATAACGGCGGAAGTTTTACCAGTAGTTCTTGTTGAACTACTCGGTAGTAAAAAAAATACGATGTCGTGTGGTTGCATAGTAGCTGCGGTATTGATTATTGATGCTTATGTGAGAAGTCACTCGGTTTGATTCCATTATTGTCGATTAATAATATGAATTATTATAGCGATAATGGCGTTTTGTTTTATTAGTATTATTAGCGTAATAAAAGCGAAACATCTTTATATAAAATAGAATACTTTATTAAAGTTATTACATAAATAGAATATATTATATTTTATTATGCATAGTGTTGCGTAGTATTTTGCATAGTGTTTTGCATAGTATTGCATAGTGTTTTTGCATAGTAAAATGTTTTTATATAAATAGAATATATTATATTTTATTTAAAGATTTTTCTTTAAATATGGACCGTCGATTAAAGTAAATCAATCTGGATAGTTCATGGATTAATTCTTATGCATTCCATTTTCCTATAAATGAAGCTCATTCCTTCATTATTTTCTTACGAATTCATTGAAACTACTAGAGAGAGAAATTATAGAGAGAGAGCTATATAGAGAAAATTATAGAAAGAAGAAGAGTATTACTACGCTACTTCACTACTTCTATATTAGGTTCTTTTACGGTAAGGGGTGTTATTCTTTCTTCTTGAAGAGAACTTACATTATTCCATTCATTATTATTACATTGGAATAACTTTTGTAAAAAGTGGCATACCCTATACATAACTTTGTATCTGGATATACCTATACTTGGTGAAATCCTTATGTTATTCCATTGCTTATTATTACATTGGAATAACTTTGTATCTGTGATTTACCTATACTTGGTGACATTCTTCTATTATTACATTGGAACATCACATGCATGTGTTTTACAGGACTGGTTCCGATTTTATTATTACATTGGAACATCACATGCATGTGTTTTTACAGGACTGGTTAAAATCTTTATCATTCTGTTGGAATATCCTATCTGTGTGTGTTTTACGGATCAGTTCCATCTTTATTATTACATTGGAACATCACATCGATTGTGAATTTCACGACTTTGGTGGAAGATTATTATTATTATTACATTGGAATAACTTTGAATACATGCAATCTGCATGCATGGTGATTTCTTTTGTTATTCCATTCTTTATTATACCCGGTTGGTTAAAACTTTGACTTACATACTCCATGAAATTAGTAGAATATCCTTGATATTTGCGTTTCATCGATATCTTTTCATGGAAATATTCTTACGATCATTCTTGAATTTTACTCTCTGAAAGCGATATCGTGTTGACAATTTGGGCGTTAATAATTCATGGATTAAATAATTCTTGAACTTGTTTTATTGAATTATTATGTCATTGTCATCATCCTCGTGTTATATTATGTTATCTTTGGCTTACGTGCGTAGATGAACTTAGTATGATTATGACGAGGATCATTCGGTATAATCATGACTTGATATAAATGATGTGACAAAAGTCCTCGGTGGCACTGTGTAATGCGATGATGGATAGTTTTTGGTATGATTATGACCGGGGTGATTCGGTATAGTCATGACCATTGATAATTTGATGAAAATCCTTGGTAGTGAATGCGGGGATGATTAGATGTGGTGGTTTATTTATTAGTTTGAGTCTCGGTGATAAAAATTGATGAAAACTTTTTAAAACCTAAAAGATAGTAGACTTTATTCTCTACTTGACTCTTTTAATGGATTGCTTATTCAGCTATGATTAAAGCTGGTTGTCTATTGTATTTTATCGGTTTTAACTTTGTTGAAGGCTAATGATAATTTATTACGCATTATCTTAGTCATAATATTTCTTCTTGGGCTAGTTGAGCTCACCCTTTCTTTCCTTTATTCTCTTGAAATGAGAACATTTGAAATTTGAGACAAGTAAGTCGGAGGGGAGCTTTAGTAGTAATGGTCGGAGGATAGCATTAGTAGTCCTCACTATAATATCTAGTGAAATAGTGTGATAATAGTTGTAATGAGGACTCCTTTTGAGTTTGTATAATATCTAGTAGACAATATTTGTATTCAAACTTATATTTTATATATGTATTGTACCACGTAGCAGTTATAGTTAGTAAGTTGTATTTGAATTTATGTACCATGTCTTTAAAGTGGCGACCCAAGATGGGTGGCGTATACTATGCATTCTAATTTTAAATAGAGGCGTCTTCATTCTTTTTACGGTAAGAAGGGGTGTTATTCTTTCTTCTTGAAGAGAACTTACATTATTCCATTCATTATCATTCGCTTGAATAACTTTGTAAAAGTGGCATACCCTATACATAACCTTTGTATCATGTGGCGATACCTATACTTGGTGAAATCCTTATGTTATTCCATTGCTTATTATTACATTGGAATAACTCAGATATCGCGGTTTACCTATACTTGGTGACATTCTTCTATTATTCTCGTTGGAACATCCATGTCTCATGTGTTTTACAGGACATTGGTTAAAATCTTTATTATTCTGTTGGAACATCCACATGCATGTGTTTTACGGACTGGTTCCGTCTTTATCATTTCTGGTTGGAATATCCTATCATGTGTTTTACACCGGATCCGGTTCCATCTTTATTATTACATTGGAACATCCTGTCGGTGTGAATTTCACGACTGGTTCCGTTATTATTATTCTATTGGAATAACTTTTGTCATGCTAAGTAATCGCATGCGTGGTGATTTCTTTTGTTATTCCATTCTTTATTATACCCGGTTGGTTAAAACTTTGACTTCTATACTCCATGAAATTAGTAGAATATCCTTGATATTTGCGTTTCATCCAAAGATCTTTTCATGGAAATATTCTTACGATCATTCTTGAATTTTACTCTACTGAAAGCGATGATCATGTTGATAATTTGGGACGTTAATAATTCATGGATTAAATAATTCTTGAACTTGTTTTATTGAATTATTATGTCATTGTCATCATCCTCATGTTATATTATGTTATCTTTGGCTTACGTGCATAGATGAACTTAGTATGATTATGACCGAGGATCATTCGGTATAATCATGACTTGATATAAATGATGTGACAAAAGTCCTCGATGTTTTTGTAATGCGTTGATGGATAGTTTTTGGTATGATTATGACCGGGGTGATTCGGTATAGTCATGACCATTGATAATTTGATGAAAATCATTGGCCAGGTAGTACGGGGATAATTAGATGTGGTGGTTTATTTATTAAAAGTCGAGTCTCAAATGATAAAAATTGATGAAAACCTTTTAAAACCTAAAAGATAGTAGACTTTATTCTCTACTTGATTTTTTAATGGATTAGATATTCATTGCAGATTAAACCTGGTTATCTATTGTATTTTATCGGTTTAACTTTGTTGAAGGCTAATGATAATTTATTCGCATTATCTTAGTCATAATATTTCTTCTTTTGGGCTAGTTGAGCTCACCCTTTCTTTCTTTATTCTCTTCAGTGAAATGAGAACATAGTGGGACGAGTCGGGGAGCGGAGTAATGGTCCAGAGGATAGCATTAGTAGTCCTCACTATTACGTGAAATAGTGTGATAATAGTTTTAATGAGGACTCCTTTTGAGTTTGTATAATATCTAGTAGATAATATATTTGTATTCAAACTCACGGTTTATGTCGTATTATGTACACGACAGTTATATTAGTAAGTTGTATTTGAATTTATGTACCATGTAAGTGGCGACCCAAGATGGGTGATGTATACCTAATTTTGGGGGCGTCACAATCATTCTGTTGGAATATCTTATCTGTGTGTTTTACAGGATCTGGTTCCATCTTTATTATTCTGTTGGAACATCCTGCCGCATTGTGAATTTTCACGACTGGTTCCGTTATTATTATTCATTGGAATAACTTTGTCATCAAGCAATCGCATGCGTGGTGATTTCTTTTGTTATTCCATTCTTTATTATACCCAAATTGGTTAAAACTTTGACTTCTATACTCCATGAAATTAGTAGAATATCCTTGATATTTGCGTTTCATCCAAAGATCTTTTCATGGAAATATTCTTCCGATCATTCTTGAATTTTACTCTACTAAACGAAGATCATGTTGACAATTTGGACGTTAATAATTCATGGATTAAATAATTCTTGAACTTGTTTTATTGAATTACTATGTCATTGTCATCATCCTCGTGTTATATTATGTTATCTTTCGAACTTACGCAAGATAGATGAACTTAGTATGATTATGACCGAGGATCATTCGGTATAATCGTGACTTGATATAAATGATGTGACAAAAGTCCTCGATTGGCTGTAATGCGTTGATGGATAGTTTTGGTATGATTATGACTGGGGTGATTCGGTATAGTCATGACCATTGATAATTTGATGAAAATCCTTGACCGTAATACAGGGGATGATTAGATGTGGTGGTTTATTATTGTTGAGTCTCGTGATAAAAATTGATGAAAACCTTTTAAAACCTAAAAGATAGTAGACTTTATTCTCTACTTGACTCTTTTAATGGATTGCTTATTTACATTATGATTAAACTGGTATCTATTGTATTTTATCGGTTTAACACTTTGTTGAAGGCTAATGATAATTTATTCTCGCATTATCTTAGTCATAATATTTCTTCTTGGGCTAGTTGAGCTCACCCTTTCTTTTCACCGTTTTTTCGTGAAATGAGAACATATTGGACTTAGTCTGGGGGAGCAAGTAATGGTCCGAGAGGATAGCATTAGTAGTCCTCACTATTACGTGAAATAGTGTGATAATATTTGTAATGAGGACTCCTTTTGAGTTTGTATAATATCTAGTAGACAATATTTGTATTCAAACTCATAGTTTATGTCGTATTATATACCATGATTATATTAGTAAGTTGTATTTGAATTTATGTACCATGTAAGTGGCGACTCAAGATGGGTGACGTATACCTAATTTTGGGGGCGTCACATATATATATAGTCTTCATTCACAGCAATCGATTGTTGGGAGTAATCCTTTTTGGCTCAGCCGCTACAACCTGTAACAGCTTATAAAAAAAAAAAACTAAGTAAATGTGGCCACAAGTCTGAGTTGTAATTGGCCAAAAATGGGTTCCTTCCCAGGTTGATGTGGATGGAGACCCTATATATATATATTTTATTGGCTTAAATATGATTTACTACACTAATTTATAGGTCATATTCCACTTCGGTGATCCACCTTTCAATTTTGTCAATTAGATGATTGAACTATTAATTTTTTTCGATTTCATTCAATTGGGTCTGCCACGTCAGAAATTGCTGACGTGACATCCTAATAAGCTAAATGAGTGCTTATGTGTAAAAAGAATATATTTTTTTAATGAGATCAAAGGATAAAAAGGTAAAATAACAAATAAAACAACTAAAAATTACACAAATAATATAATAATTAGTTGTATAAAATTACACAAATAATTATTTTAAAAAAAAAATGCGCTTTTTTTAATAAAATAAATAAAACACGCTTTTTTAATAAAAAAAATAAACACGCTTTTTTTAATAAAATAAAAAATAATTAACGCAGCTTTTATTAAAAATAATTATTTTAATAAAAATAAAACGTAGTTTTTAATAAAAAAAAATGCAGTTTTTTAATAAAAATAAAAAATAATTAAGCATAGATTTTTTATTAAAAATAATTATTTTAATAAAAAAAATGCAGTTATTTTTAATAAAATAAATAAAACACAGTTTTTTATAAAAAAAAATAATAAAATGCAATTTTTAAATAAAATAATGATGTTTAATAAAAATAAAAATAAAACGCAGTTTTTTTTAATAAAAAAAAAACAGGCAGTTTTTTTAATAAGAATTAAAAAACACAATTTTTTAATAAAAAAATAATCAGTTTTTAAATAAAATAATTATTATATTATTTATATAATAATTATATAAATAATTTATATTATTTATATAATTATAAATAAATAATTATACAACTAATTTATATTATTTGTGTAATTTTTAGTTGTTTTATTTGTTATTTTATCTTTTTGTCCTTTGATCTTATAAAAAAAAAATATTCTTTTTACACATAAAGACTCATTTAGTTTTTATTAGGATGTCACGCGTGAAATTTACGCGATGCACTCCAATGCATGAAATCGAAAAAAATTAATAGTTGAATCATCTAATTGACAAAATTAAAAAGTGGATCACCGAAGTGGAATATGACATATAGTTTAAAGTAATAAATTATATTTAAACCTATTTTATTTCATGTTTGGTTTTAATTAATATAATAATCCACCACCACATCCACACAATGGAAGCTTAATTTTGGAAGGAACAACAAAGACGAAACGTGACCTCCACCTGTCTTGGAATTATTTCACTTCAAACTTCTGTCATCTACCATCCATTATTTCGCCAAATTTTTTAATCAGAAAAATGTTTCATTTTTTTATTAATGTGTACGTGAAGTAATATATTAATGTTAGCTAGGGATACTTAGATTTCAAGTCTTCTTATCCGAAATTTTAATGAAATCATTTTCTGTTGATAATTTGTAATATAATAGCGATACATATTTTTATCAGATTTGCTTACACATATATTCAATATTTATTTATTAAGAAAAACTTTAACCAGTAGTAAAGGACTATAATGTTGGTACCCTTATGATGTATTTCTAAGTTTTTATTTGAGTGGAAATAATTAAAATCCCTCTAAATCTCATGTTTTTGAGGTTTTTTAGGATGGAAAGAAAGGGATTTAGAGGTAAACTCAAAATTTTTCCCACAAAAGTGGGAGGATTTTGAGGTATGGAAAAAAATGACAAAATAAAATATTTTATATTACCAAAAATAACCTTGTAAAAATGATTGAACAAAATAATTCAGTAGCTAGACATTGTTAAATTATACATAATACTATTATATTTATATATAAAGATAATATTGTTGTTTAAAAAAAATTATTTTTCCTTTCCATTTTTTTTAAAACTCACAAACATGATAAGAGAAAATTATAATCCTCCCCCTCCTATATCATGATATCATATAAATTAATATCATATGGTCAAGATCGATGAGTAGGATAAATTAATATACTTTTATTAGATGCAATTAAATTAAAATTTTGTTAATTGTGTGGTGGCTATTCCTAGTAACGGTCAAGCAATATAAGTAATATGAAACAATCTTGTACCCTTGATGTCGCACTTATAAGCAATCTTGTGCCCATATTAAATAAACTTTTTTTAATAATCTAGACTGAAACATATTGTTGTCCTTATTTCCACACACGTAGACCGCATCTTTCTTCTTTCTATTATGTAAAACTTAATTAGTTTAAGCTAATCAATTATAATTAATAAATGAAAGCACAATTGATTCAAAGTTTTCCACGTATATTTATTTTCCATGAGTTGCATGTCCGATATATATAACACAGTAGTTATTCTATTCTATTTTTAGTTGTAATTATGTCCGTTTTGCTTTATTTATTTATTATTCTTAATATTATTTATTTTCAATCAAGAAATATATCATAGACTTCATAGTCCTTAGATGATGCATGCATAATACGCTTACAATACTCTGTTAGCCAAGTTAGTAATAATCTTTTTGTAGAAGCAGAAATACAATAAAATTCAGAAAAGAATTCTATATTAATATTAAAATAAAACCCAAAATAAAATAAAACAAATTTAACCTTAATACAATGGACGTTGAACAGACTAGAAAATTGTAGCTTTGAGGACTGTAAGAACAGTTTTCTTAAGACAATATTTGGTCGTGGCAGGACAAATTATCTCCCAGGATATAACAAAGCTCTGAAGCAAACTCTTCCGTGTGTAGAAAAATTATCACCGAGCAAGAAGGAAGAACTAAGGAGAATGCCTAAACTTATTTTTTTCCCCACTATATTTTCCTCAATCTATTTAGGAGAAGGATCATCTTCTTTTAAAGAGTTGAGATATCCAACAAAGAATTAAACATGTAATAACTCCATCAATGATGTCCATTAAGCCTTCATAAAGTCAACCATCAATTCTCATTCATATTTCATCCGTTACTCAACAATTTCCATCCGTTACTCAACAATCCCCCACATGAATGAAAATTGAAAATAAAGGAATTCGATGTGGTGATAACTCTCTACAGTTGATATTACCATAGGATAGGTAGGCATCAACCCTTGAACCTTCCCTTGTGAAGTGTATTTACCTTACTGGCTGACTAGTAGACGTGATGTCCTTGAACTATTCTGCCGTTTGTGTAAACGATGATATACCTCACACAAATACCAACATAACACGGTTTTGGTTCTCATGGTTATGTTCATTATGGTCGTGAACATCTCCTGGTTCTGCAAGAATTTAAGAGAACTAAACTCATTAGTTTTTCTGAAGTTTAATTCCCACTTCATTCTCATATAGGTTATTTTATCTTTTGTTCGGACATCGACACACAAGAATCATTAAAAGCATAGCTTAACCTTATTCGATTTCATACCATTGTTTACAGATAAGTGTTAGACCCCCTACAATGATAATACATTGTATATGCAATTAGGTTGTCCCATTGAACCTAGATTCTGAGATCTCCAGTCAACAAGGTTGGGTTTTCCTTCACATAGAACCTTCAAATATTTATGGCCATCAATCCCATTCTTCTTGATGTCGTTTCAACTTGATCTCGGTTTAAACCTTTGGTTAGCGGATCCATGAATGTTATCCTTTGATTTTACATAATCAATGAGAGATAACCCGTTGTGATCGATTTACTAACAGATTGTATTGTGACGACGACGCATGTGTCTCGACTTATCGTTATACATCACGTTTTGTGCTCTTTTAATCGATGCTTGATTATCACAATATATGTGACGCCCCCAAAATTAGATATACGTCACCCATCTTGGGTCGCCACTTACATGGTACATAAATTCAAATACGACTTACTAACCTAACTGTCGTGTACAATACGACATAAACATGAGTTTGAATACAAATATTGTCTACTAGATATTATACAAACTCAAAAGGAATCCTCATTACAACTATTATCACACTATTTCACGAATAGTGAGGACTACTAATGCTATCCTCCGGACCATTACTTACGTTCCCCGACTCGTCCAAATTTATGTTCTCATTTCACGAAGAATAACGGTGAAAGAAAGGTGAGCTCAACTAGCCCAAGAAGAAATATTATGACTAAGATAATGCGAATAAATTATCATTAGCCTTGTGATGTTAAACCGATAAAATACAATAGACAACCGGTTTAATCTGCAGCTGAATAAGTAATCCATTAAAAGAGTCAAGTAGAGAATAAAGTCTACTATCTTTTAGGTTTTAAAAGGTTTTCATCAATTTTTATATCACGAGACTCTTAATAAATTAACCACCACATCTAATTATCCTCGTACTACTGGCCAAGGATTTTCATCAAATTATCAATGGTCACGACTATACCGAATCACCCTCGGTCATAATCATACCAAAAACTATCCATCACGCATATGTGCCAATCGAGGACTTTTGTCACATCATTTATATCAAGTCATGATTATACCGAGAATGATCCTCGGTCATAATCATACTAAGTTCATCTATGCACGTAAGCCAAAGATAACATAATATAACATGAGGATGATGACAATGACATAGTAATTCAATAAAACAAGTTCAAGAATTATTTAATCCATGAATTATTAACGCCCAAATTGTCAACATGATCTTGCTTTAGTAGAGTAAAATTCAAGAATGATCGAGAAGAATATTTCCATGAAAGATATCTTTGGATGAAACGCAAATATCAAGGATATTCTACTAATTTCATGGAGTATAAGTCAAAATTTTAACCAATTGGGTATAATAAAGAATGGAATAACAAAAGAAATCACCACGCACGCGGTATCAGATGACAAAGTTATTCCAGCAGAATAATAATAAACGAAACCAGTCGTGAAATTACAACCGACAAGATGTTCCAATGTAATAATAAAGATGGAACTGATCCGGTGTAAAACACACGATAGGATATTCCAATGAGAATGATAAAGAGCGGAACCAGTCCGGTGTAAAACACACGCATGTGATGTTCCAGCAGAATAATAATAAAGAGCGGAACCAGTCGGTGTAAAACACATGTATGTGATGTTCCAACGTAATAATAGAAGAATGTCACCAAGTATAGGTAAAATCACAGATACAAAGTTATTCCAATGTAATAATAAGCAATGGAATAACATAAGGATTTCACCAAGTATAGGGTATGCCAAGCGATACAAAAGTTATGTATAGGGTATGCCACTTTTACAAAAGTTATTCAATGTAATAATAATGAATGGAATAATGAAGTTCTCTTCAAGAAGAAAGAATAACACCCTTACCGTAAAAAGAACCGAATATAGAAGTAGTGAAGTAGCGAGAATACTCTTCTTCTTTCTATAATTTTTCTCTATAACTTCTCTCTATAATTTCTCTCAGAGTTTCAATGAATTCGTAAGAAAATAATGAAGGAATGAGCTTTATTTATAGGAAAATGGAATGCATAGTAATTCAATCCATTGAACTATCCAGATTGATTTACTTTAATCTGACATTCATATTTAAAGAAAAATCTTTTAAATAAAATATAATATATTCTATTTATATAAAAATATTTTACTATGCATACACTATGCAATACTATGCAAAACACTATGCAAAATACTACGCAACACTATGCACAATAAAATATAATATATTCTATTTATGAATAACTTTAATAAAGTATTCTATTTTATATAAAAGATGTTTCGCATTTTATTACGTTAATAATACTGAATAAAACAAAACGTCATTATCACTATAATAATTCATATTATTAATCGGATAATGGAATCAAACCGAGTGACTTCTCACATAAAGATCAATAATCAATACCGTATGCTATTACGCAACCACACACGACATCGCATCTTATACTACCGAGTAGTTCAACAAGAACTACCAGAAACTTCCGCCGTTATTTCAATAAAATATTTTTGTCGTTTTCTCAATCCGACAATAATTTTGTTGTGGGTCCACCAATGATTGAGCCGTTGTATTTAATATTCCTCGCTAAACCGAATATTCCCCACCAATCGAATATAATATAACCACTTGCATACTTTACAAAATTTATAAATACTACCCACAACTATAATATTATCTCAAATTCACACCATAATATTAAAATTATTTCGACAAAATTTAAATCTTTATTGATAAAATCTGGGGTCTCACAATATAAACAAATTGTGTGCATGAGCTTAGGCCATTCAGGAATATCCTCCAAGAAGTTTCGTAACCATTCGGCTTCTTCTCTGATTTTATCCAGAGCTACAAACTCAAACTCCATCGTGGATCTGGTTATGATCGTTTGCCTTGAGGATTTCCAGGACACTTCTCCTCCTCCCAAAGTGAACACGTATCCACTTGTACCTTTGGAGTTCTTTATATCAGAAATCCAACTAGCATCAGAGAATCCTTCTAATCTCGCAGTTCTTTCAGATAGTGCAGTCCATAATTACGAGTGTATCTTAGATACCGAAGTATCCTAACGATAGCTTTCCAGTGGTTATCCCCTGGATTACTCGTGTATTTGCTTAAACTGTTTACAGTGAAAGCAATATCAGGTCTTGTACAAGTCATGAGATACATCAGACTGCCTATAACCCTTGCGTATTCTACTTGGTCAACGCTTTCACCTTTGTTTTTACAGAGATGTTGGCTGATGTCTAGAGGAGTTCTAGCTTCACTAGAATCATCCTTGTTGAACTTCCCAAGTATCTTGTCCACGTAATGTGACTGGGTTAAAATGAAACCATTAGGTGAACGCTTGATTTGGATTCCCAAAATCACATCAGCGAGTCTCATATCTTTCATATCAAACTTAGAGTTTAATATGTCCTCAGTATTCTTCACCATATTTTCATTACTACCCACAATCAGTATGTCGTCAATATACAAACACAGAATAACATATCCTTTGTTTGTGATTTTGACATAAATATATTTGTCACATTCGTTTATACTATAGCCATTAGCCATCATGACATCATCAAATTTCTTATGTCATTGTTTTGGTGTTTGCTTTAGTCCATATAAGGACTTCAACAATTTACAAACTTTTCTTTCCTAGCCTGGAACTACACAACCTTCAGGTTGTTCCATGTAGATCTCTTCATCAAGATTTCCATTCAGAAAGGATGTCTTAACGTCCATTTGATGTACATCGAGATTCCGTAAAGCGGCAATAACAAGTATCATCCTAATAGAGGTTATTCTCGACACTGGAGAATACGTATCAAAGTAATCAAGGCCTTCTTTTTGTCTATATCCTTTTATAACTAATCTGGCCTTGTACTTATCAATTATTCCATCTGCGTTCATTTTCCGTGTGAAAATCCATTTAGAACTTAGTGGTTTCGTTCCCAAAGGAAGGTCCACTAATTCCCAAGTATGATTTTGCATAATGGAATCAATTTCACTTCTTATAGCCTCTTTCCATAAAGGACTATCTGTTGAATTTATAGCCTGACTGTAATTCTGAGGTTCAACCTCTAGCATATAGGTTAGAAAGTCTGGTCCAAAAGATTTTTCAACCCTTTCCCTTTTACTTCTTCTAGGCTCTACCTCTTCATTTCCTTCTACTTCAACTTCATGTTGAATGTCTTGACTATCTTCATTAACAGTCTCAAGAGATCGTTTAGAACCCGATTCAATCTCTTCACGTTTGCATGGAAAAATGTGTTCAAAAAATGAAGCATTCTTTGATTCCATGAATGTGTTCTTGTGTATATCAAGATTCTTAGAATCATGAACAAGAAACCGATATGCGTTATTGTGAATCGCATAACCAATGAAAATACAATCCACCGTCTTTGGACCTATTTTCATTTTCTTTGGCAACGGAGCCAAAACTTTTGCAAGACACCCCCACACTTTTAAGTAGTTATAGGAAGGTTTCCTTCCTTTCCACAACTCATGTAGTGTCTTGTGTAATTTCTTACGAGGCACCTTATTTAAAAGGTAATTAGCTGATAAGACAGCTTCCCCCCACATGTTTTGTGGCAACCCAGAACTGTTTAGCATCGCATTCATCATCTCTTTCAGAGTACGATTCTTGCATTCAGTTACCCCATTTGATTGAGGGGAGTAAGGTGGTGTAACCTCATGAATAATACCATGTTGGGAGCAGAACTTACCAAATGGTTCAACATATTCACCACCACGATCACTCCTTACCACCTTAATTTTCTTATTAAGTTGGTTTTCAACTTCCTGCTTATACAGAACAAATTTCTCTAAAGCTTCATCTTTGCTTTTAAGCAAATATACATAGCAATATTTTGTACTATCATCAATGAAAGTGATAAAAAATTTATTACCTCCCCTTGTTTGTATAAATTTTAAATCACATACATCACTATGTATCAGATCAAGTGGTTCTGTATTTCTTTCAACTGTATGAAATGAAGATCTTGTTAATTTTGATTCAACACAAATTTCACATTTATGTTTACGATCAATTTGGAATGTTGGAATATGTTGTAAATTAATTAACCTACGTAGGGTATTATAATTTACATGTCTAAGTCTACCATGCCATAAACTAAGTGACTCAATGATATAAGCAGAAGAAGTATTATTCTTATTATTAATCATTGCATTGGACTTACTAGAGATGGCATTAATTTTCCACATGCCATTACAAACATACCCCTTTCCCACATACATTCCCCCTTTTGACAAAACAAACTTGTCCGATTCAAATACCATCCTAAAACCATGAGTGCTTAGGAGGCTACCAGATACAAGATTATTCCTAATTTCAGGAACATACAGAACATTCTTCAGAGTCACTTCTTTTCCCGAAGTCATCTTTAATTACTGTTACCACTTCCCTCGATCTTGGAAGTCGCAAAGATCGCCTATATAGAGCTTTTCCCCATTCTTGCTGGGAACCAGTTCAACAAAAGAATCTTTGTCACAACAGACATGGCGTGTGGCACCAGTATCCAGCCACCATTCCCTTGGATTTGAGTCAACGAGGTTGACTTCAGAAATCACAGCACATAAGTTGATGTCAGACACATCTCTAGCAATTTCTTCCACAACATGTGCTTCATTAGGCCTCAACTTTCTAGGCAGCCTACATTCAGAGGACTTGTGTCCCTCATTGTTGCAATTGTAGCATTTTCCATTGAATTTTGATTTCTTGGAAATGCCACCCTTAGGACCCAATTTGGACCCAGATTGAGGTTTTTTCCCTTTCTTAGAGTCTTTATTGACCTCCACCACATTCACCCTAGCTTCAGACTGGCGGGCAACGTTGGAGAATTTCTTCTCTGAGCCTTTGTTGTCTTCCTCAATACGAAGTCTAACAATTAGTTCTTCAACTGTCATCTCCTTTCGTTTATGCTTAAGGTAATTTTTGAAGTCTTTCCAACCAGGTGGTAACTTTTCAATAATACAAGCCACTTGGAAAGATTCACTAATTACCATACGTTCAGCATGAATCCCATGGATAATCAGCTGGAGTTCTTGAACTTGATTCACAACAGTTTTGGAATCAACCATTTGGAAATTCAGGAATTGGCTCACTAAAAATTTCTTAGCGCCAGCATCCTCTGATCTGTATTTCCGGTCCTAGGATTCCCAAAGTTCCTTTGCCCTTTTCTTAATAGTGTATACACTATAAAGTGCATCAGTTAGACCGTTCAAAATGGAATTACGACAAAGGAAATCAGATTGTTTCCATGCCTCAATTGCATTGTAGGCGGTGACATTATCCACCTCATCATCTCTGATAACAGGAGGATCATCCTTCAAGCAATTAGCCAAATTCATCATAGTAATGTAAAACAGCATCTTCTGTTGCCAAGTCTTAAAATTCACACCAATGAATTTTTCTGGTTTTTCGCTGTTATTGACAAGTATGGTTTGGCGGGGAGCCACAATCTGGAAACCAGACCCGTATATAGAACCAGAACCAATGTTCTCGTGAACCGAGACACGTTTCATTTCCATCATCGGTGTCATTCTGTGAACCAGAACCTAGATTGTTCTGTGGACCAGTTGAAACAATTTCATTCTCAGGAATAATATTCATTCTGAAAATACAAACAGACTAAGTTAGTCTAAAAAAAACAACAAACAAAAACTGTTTTGAATAGGAAACATATTATTGTTTAATTATTCCAGCACGGTCCAAGTGAGTATAACCAAGAACAGTCCAAATAAGAAAACCAAGTCAAGGTATTCCAAAGCAAAGGTATAATCTGCAACTTAATAAAAGATTAACCAAAACAAAAATGAATATTGTCTTAAGATTGTTAGCCACATTAGTAAAAATCTTTTTGCAGAAGCAGAAATACAATAAAATTCGGAAAAGAATTCTATATTGATATTAAAGTAAAACCCAAAATAAAATAAAACAAATTTAACCTTAATACAATGGACGTTGAATGATTTAGAAAATTGTAGCTTTGAGTATCGTAAGAAACAGCTTTTCTTAAGACAATATTTGGTCGTAAGGTGACAAATTGTCTCCCAGGATACAACAAAGCTCTGAAGCAAACTCTACCGTGTGTAGAAAAATTATCACTGAGCAAGAAAAAAGAACTAAGGAGAAGGCCTAAACTTATTTTTTTCCCCACTATATTTTCCTCTATCTATCTAGGAGAAGGATCATCTTCTTTTAAAGAGTTGAGATATCCAACAAAGAATTAAACATGTAATAACTCCATCAATGATGTCCATTAAGCCTTCATAAAGCCAACCATCAATTCTCATTCATATTTCATCCGTTACTCAATAATTTCCATCCGTTACTCAACATACTCAACTACGACGTACCACATGTCCACAATTTAAATCATGTCATAAATCACATAAATAAAGTCATTAATCATCATGCAATGACAATTTAACAATAATTAAAGAATGATACAATACAATTGCTTACATTTACATGGTTGGCTATTAATATTTGATATTTGTAAATCAAAAATTTTTAAGTACTTGTTAACTTTTAACTTTTACATTCTTTTAAGTAATCATTTTTCATTTTAGATAAATGATGATTATAATATTTGGCCTAATTTTTGCTTCATTACATGTAATAAGTTGATTTAAATGTTCGTGAGTTTGATCAAGTTCAAATAAATTTATAAGATGAACACGAACGAGTTTGTATTCGTGAACGTTTAGATATTCGCAAACATAATGAAGTTCGACTATATTCACGAACTGTTCTCAAACTCGAGTATGCATGCTCGCGAACAGTAAGCAATCCGAACACGTACATGTGTGTTGGTTCGATCATGTTATACAAAATGTTCAAGTTTAATTGATAATGTTCGAGTTTGGATCGTTTACATCCCTACTCGAGATCATTGGACAGCTACCTTAATTAATTTTAAATATAATTATAATCGACGCAAATAAATATAGAGCTAAGTTAATCAAAATATTATAAGTGTGTCCAACATAATTAAATTGATAGTCATTAGATTAAATATATTTGTTAACGCCAAGATCTTCTGCCACGTCCCAATCACGTAAGACGCCCTGATCCTGCACAGTAAACAAGATAAACACCACAAGCTTGACGGCGGTTCCGTTGGGGGATAGCTTAGGCGTGAGAGTCAGTATACGTGTTCACAAGGTTAACAATGGAGGATGTAATGTCTAGTGTATTAAGAGAGATAAAAATTCCCGGGTGTGTGTATGTGATTATGAATGATAATGTGTGTGAGAACGTACCTCTTTGTGAAGACTTCCTTGCTAAGCTATACTCTCTTTGCACCGGATTCTTGTACACCCACTCACTACTACGACACACCCCTTGATCCGATGGGTTCGCCGACAACATGTAGTCTATCCAATGCTTTTGGCACATTGTTTTACTACTACCGTGGGTTATGATCCCATCCACATTAATGCATGGCAGTGCTCTAGTCAACCGTCATACTTTTTCATCATGCAAGTCAAAATAATAGATATTAAAATGTCTAAAGGATCGATCCATCGAACCAGGCCGGTCTTATAGGTTAAAATGGAAATAATATAGTGGTGGGCTCAATGACTTTCATAGTTCAATAATAAAGGCCCAATGGATTAATTAAATGAGTAAGCCCAATTTACGGCCCATGAGAGAGAGAAATATATCATGACCCAACATTGCCCCTAGTTTTTGTTGAATGTAATGTTAAATAGAAAACTATAAATGGTCCATGATATTTTACTAAAGATCCATAGTAAGAAATAATTGAAATGTACCCGATTATTGTTCACTTAAATGAAATGAGAGAAGAACAAAGGCCCAAATCGTAAAGGCCCCCGGTTTATTAAATATCTCGGACCGGAACCGGACGCTTCCCATTCAAATTCTAAATCATTACTAACATTTAATGTGCGCTACTTGAACACCGTGGTAACTTTACCAAATAAAAAGATAACTTTACCAAATTTGGTGCTTTTACTCGCCCATTTGAAATTCGAGCGCCTTTTGAACTTTCTGATCTTCTGAACTTTCTTTCTTCCTCTGAAAACCGTCAAAAATGGCTTCTCAAAACTCTGAACAAAGTTCACCCATACTGGTAACACCGATCACCGTCATTCCACCAAACCCAAACCTCGTGAAGGAACCACGAGCATAAATCCCAAACCAAAAACTCCCAAAACCCCCTCTGAATACTACAGGAGCACGGATCGCTTCTCGCACGCCAATACTCCCTCTATTGTGACTGAGGCTGAATTAAAAAGGATTCGATCTAGATACCACATTCCGGATACCCACGCGGTCAGGGTTCCCAGATCCGGCGAGAAGATGTACCAACGGCCAGAAGGTTGGACGGCCGTCCCTGTGACCTTGCTCGAGAAGGGGTTCGTTTCCCTTTGCACATTTTTATAGTAACTACACTGGGGTTCCTGGGCGTGGGGTTCGCCCAATTGGTACCAAACTCTTATATTCATATTCTGGCCTTTGTGGCCTTCTGCCATGAATTGGGTGTTGAGCCCTCCCTTGACTTCTTCTTCACCGTATACAAAATAGTCCAATCTAGAAAGAAGGAGTTCAAGGCCCTTAGCAAACATTCTCCGAAGTCTGGAGAAAAATTCGAGAGGCGCTCGCTGGTGAACACTCCTTCGAGCAATAGGGGATGGCACGAGAAGTGGTTCTACGTTAAAGGTCCCGAAATTTCTTTTTTACCGAATTGGGCAAATCGACGAGAAGATCTCTGCTGACTTTGAGACATTTCAAGAAGCGGGAAGTTGAAATGATGGAACTTTTCGACAATTTCCCTAAGGAGGAGTGGAAATATGGACTCCTCTCGAAGCAGGCATGGTTATATGACCATGAGTGTAAGCGCTGGTCTATTTCATATATATATAAATTTCGAAAATGTTTTTATGATGTGTAATCTAACATAGATTTATTTGTTTATGCAAGATCTCCGATCGAATCGAGCTCCTTAGAAATAAAGGAGTTCAAGATTTTTTGTCCGGAAGTCTTGAAGTTGTTGAGAATCTCGCCAATGTAGGCTACTCCCCAAGCCAAAAGCCGACCCTCAAAAAATACATACGGACGAATTCCGAACAGAAGAGCCAGAGGCTGAAGAGGTTCCTGTACCGGAAGAGACCCTCCATCCTCGTCAGAAGAGGAGGGCCACTAGAAAGCCCAGGTCAACACCTCTTGTCACCCCTTCTGAATCCACTCCAGAAACAGAGCCAACCCCCACATCTATCCCTCGACGAGGAGGTTTACTCGATCGTCCTGATCGAAGAAGTGTCCTCCGGACCAAAAAATTAAAAACTAAAATAACCCCGCTGACTGCCGAAGAACTCAGGGTGCCTCAGTCTTCGATCATCCCACCCTTCGTGCCCCCTGTAGAAATACAGATTGCCGAAGACGGTGACCAGGACGAAGTGGTTCCAACGCTATCCAGGAAGAGGAAGCGCACACCGATGCGACCATCCGAGTTCGTACGCTTTCACCCCCGAGAACCCGTCCCAAATAAATCCCTTCACCGAAACCATACATGTGGACCCTACCCTCCCGAACAACCAAATTTCTTTCTCCCGAAAGGCCGAGACCTTCTCCCGAACGACCCGGCCCATCAGGTCAGGGTTATCATGCCGAGGCTATGGGGTCTCCGACCTTGTGGCCTAGATTCAATCTGAATTTCCCTTCGACAATTCTTTTGGAGCTTTTCGTCGGAACATCGACGACCATCGATTCAAATGATCATATGGACGGAAATCGCTTCGATGAGGGATGAGCTATCCGCTAAGGTAAATAATAATTTCTTTATCTTCTATTTCTCTGTTCTCATTTGGATATCTGGACATCGACTTAAATATTTTGAAAATATGCAAAGTTAACGCCGCTGTTTTGGACGTCATACGTCCAAGAGACACATAAACGGGGAGGCCGAGGAGGATTTCATGAGGCAGGAGATTAATATGTTGAAATCAACCTTGGATCGAGAGAGGCCGATCGTGAAGATTTTTTCATACCATCAACAACCTTCAAACAAAATTAGATCGGGCTAGATGGATCTCAAGACATCTCGACGACGAGTTAAAGGGCCACGAGGATGGGTTCAGTCTGCGTCCAAGCCGCCCAACAAGCTTTAATCGACATGAACGGCATGGGTCAAGAAAACCTACCTCAAGGCCAAAATGAAGAGTTTTCTTCACCAACCAAGTCAGCGATTCAACTTCAAGCGAGGCTCGGATTTAAGGCCCGTGATTTAAAGAAATAAGGCATAAAGCCAAACGTCATAAACTTCTTACAAAATAAAGGATCTTGAGGATCGGGGTCCTTCCGATCAAGAACTCCCAAGCAGATTCAAAGTGACTACTGAGGGATTGGATACGAACTCAATGCCGAAATCATGAAGGTATATTCGGAGGGGGTACGAAGATTACCGAGAGCGAGGTAAAGAAAAGCTATCTCGCCGCTTCATTGGACCCTACTTTTACTCAACTCCGATGACAACGGTGGCGCCTGAATGTCCTTCCTGTTTTTGTTCTTTGTAAAAATTTAATTACTTTAAACCTTTTATGTTCATGTGATTAATTTATGGCTATCTTGAATGAATGAATGTTTTATATTATTGATAAATCTTCAACTGTCTTGATTATGACTTCTGTTTTGATCAATTTCTTGTCAATAATTCAAGATCAATAAACCGAACCCAACTAGTGAATCGATATGGCATATAACATTAATTTATGAAATGAAGTGAATTGAATTTTACTGGACAGATTCAACTTAATCGAATTGAATGAATCGAACTCAACACTTAAACAAAATAAAGTAATATATACTCATTTGCATCAAGTGTGAGATCGGTCATGTGTGAGGTAAATTTATCTCGATCCTCCTTACACCATCAAAATCTTGCTTACCACTCGGTAAGGTAACAAATATATAAGGACCAAGATATAAGGATTAAGATATAAGGATCAATTGTGACCATTGACTTACCACCCTTGGTAAAATCAATATAGGATCATAAGGACCTTTGTCTACCACTCGTGGTAGGTAATAAATGGGGCCGCCATCGAATGCCCAATGAGTCCTACCATACCTCCTTACACCATTGTGACCTTAGGACAAATAGACCAGGATCAATAGTGACCATTGATTTACCACCCTTGGTAAAATCAATATAGGATCATAAGGACCATTGTCTACCACTGGTAAAATCAATAAACATGGTCGCCATCGAATGGCCAAATGAGTCCTACCATACCTCCTTACACCATTGTGACCTTAGGACAAATAGGACCGGGATCAATTGTGAAAAAGTGACTTTTTATTGATAATAAACAATCGTGTATGCACTTCGATAGAAACCGACTTAATCTCTATTGAAAATATTTTCAAAGCCCGCCAAGATGCCAAGTATTCTTGATCTCGGAACCATCTAAAGTGCCTTTAACCGATAAGTACCGGCTTTGATACTTGATCACCTCATACGGCCCTTCCCAGGATTCGACATTAACTTTCCCGTGTTTTGAGGCGTAGATGCTTGGCTTTCTAACAGGATGAAGTCTCCTACTTGAATCTACTAAGTTTGACCCTTTGTTGTAATGTTTGGCTACCCTTCGTTGATAAAGTTGACCAATTTGAGCAAAGTTACCTCTCGACTTCTTCTAGCAGTCCAGTTAGCTTTCGGTCCTTCGTCATTGTAGATCTCTTTGAATCGATCGACCAAGACTTGAGATCCGATTTCGATTGGGACTAAGGCATTAGTACCATAAAGCCAATCGAAAGGGTGAATCCTCTGTGGTGGTCCCTCGGTGTAGTTCGGTAAGCCCACAAAGACTTTCGCCAGTTCTTCTTCCGCCATCTCCCTTTAGCTTCATCCGGTCTGCGCTTGATTGAGCTTCAAAGAAGTCTCCTGTTGGTCACCTCGACTTGCTCATTCGACCGTGGATGAGCCCACAAGTCTTGTGGTTAAATCCCGGATCCTTTAAAATCCTTCAAATTTTGAACCCACGAACCGGCGTCCGTTGTCCGATATCAACACTCTAGGGATCCCGGTTAAACACTACGGACTCTTTTTATGAACTTCAAGCACTCTTGTTCCGTTATCGATCAAGTGGTTTCGCTTTCTACCCACTTAGTCATGTAATCGATAAGAACTATGATAAAGTCGACGACCTTTAGCTTTTAGGCAACGGACCCAATATATCCATCCCCCTGACAAATAAGGGTATATGAGATAAAATCGAATATAGCTCTTCCGGTGGGTCGATGTGGATCGGACTATCGAAATGGCATTTTCATATTTCTTGACATATTCGTAGCTTCCTTGAAAATTATAGCCAAAAGTATCCTTGTCAAGTACTTTATAAGCTAAAGACTTGGCGTACCATATGATCACCAGAATACCCTCGTGAACCTCCCAAGAGCATACTCTACTTCGGACGGAACCAAACATTTCAAAGAATGGTGAGGAAAATGCCAATCGATAAAGATCCCCATCAATAAGAACAAAATTGGCACTCTTGTACTTGATCTTCTTTGCCAGCATCTGATCCGAAGGAAGGACGCCATCTGCCAAATACTCGATGTAGGGGGTCATCCTAGTAGCTAGATCGCTCGATACACATCACCGCTTCAGGTTGAACACACTACCGCCGTAAAACTTCCAAATAAACCGATCCGTTGAAAAACATCAGATTCGTAGTGGGCTACCGACAAAGGCATCCAAGAATGGAATTGTCGTTAGTACGCCTATGCCCTAAAACTCATACAAAGCAAAATATTGAAGTCGGTCTTTTAATTCCGCCAGATACTTGATCATCCGGGTCCCACGAGCTTCATAATCTCCCGACAGCTGTTTAACGACCAATTGAGAATCACTATAAATGATCAACTTATGGACTTCTAAACTCCTTGCCAATCGGACACCCGCTAATACCGCTTCGTACTCAGCTTCGTTGTTCGTCGCTTTAAACCCAAACCTGATGGCCTGCTGAACCTTGAATCCCTCCGGACTTATCAAAATAATTTATGCCCCACTAACAGTCATCGTAGAGGATCCATCTGCATACAAACATTCAAACATTTTCGACCTCGTCAAGAATCTGAATCGCCCGATCGACGATTCACCTCTGGCAACTCAGATCGCTTGATGAATGAACATTCCACCATAAAATCGCCAAGGCTTGACCTTGATGGCGGTTCGGGATGGTATACGATGAAAAATTGGGACAACTCCATAGTCCATGCTGCTAATCTGCCTGAGACCTCTGTCTTGCCCATCACCTTCTTCAATGGGTGATCCGTGTAGACGACCAGGAGCCGACCTTAAAAATATTGCCGAAGCTTTCTACTAGTAATTATTAAGGCAAAGGCAAATTTCTCAATATTCGAATACCTGGTTTCAGCATCTCGCAGGACGTGGCTGACATAATAGACCGGATGCTGCTTCCCACTGATCTCCCGAACCAACACTGCTCCAACCGCCAACGAACTTGCTGCAAAGTACAAATATAAGGTCTCTGCTGGGGCAGGCTTTACCAATAGAGGAGCAGAAGACAGATATGTCTTTATACCTTGGAAGGCGTCTTCACACTCCGAAGTCCACTGGAACGTCTTCGCATTCTTCGGTCCCTTCAATGTGTCAAAGAAAAGAAGGCATCTCTCCGCAGATTTGGCGACGAACCTCTTCAAAGTCGCAATCCTACCAGTCAGACGTTGGACGTCTTTGAACGACTGAGGAGTCTTCATATCAAGAATGGCTTGGATCTTCTCCGGGTTGGCCTCGATGCCCCTCTGACTGACCAGATAACCCAGAAACTTTCCTGCACCAAGGCCAAAAGTACATTTGGCCGGATTGAGTCTCAATTGACGATAACGGACAGTCTGAAAGCATTCTTCCAGGTCGTCCAAATGCTTCTGAATCTGCATACTCTTCACGATCATGTCATCTACATAAACCTCCATATTCTCCCCAAACCGCCGTCAAGATGAAGTTCATCATTCTTTGGTAGGTGGCTCCGGCATTTATGAGGCCAAAAGTCATCTTTTTATAGGCGTACACCGAACGGTGTGTAATGAACGCTGTCTTTGGAATGTCCTCTTTGCACATGGATATTTGATGATAACCTGAAAAAGCATCCATAAAGCTTAGTAATGCATACCCCGAAGTGGCATCGATGAGCTGATCGATATGGGGCAGAGGATAAAAGTCCTTCGGACAAGCTTTATTGAGATCGGTGTAGTCGATGCAAACCCGCCATTTTCCATTCTGCTTCTGCACCAACACCACATTCGTTATCCACTCTGGGTAATCAATTTCGTAGATGAAGTCGCCAGACAAGCAACTTTCGCAACCTCTTCATCAATGATCTTTCGTCGCTCAAGCGTAAAGATCCGCTTTTTCGATTTAACCGGCTTCTTCGAAGGATCTATCTCCAATTTATGCTCAAGAACCTTTCGCTTAACTCCGGCATGTCTTGTGGTTCCCATGCAAAAATATCCGCATAGCAGCCGTAAGAGTTCCATAAGGTTCGTCTCAAGAGGTTTGCAGAGACCAACCAATCCTCACCGTCTTGTCCGGCTTTCAGATGACCAACTCAATCTCCTCCGTCCCCCCGCAGGATCACCAACTGCCCGAAAGCCGCTTCTCATGAAGGGTTCGATCTCAATCGCCATTGTCTTTTTCTCATTTCATCGACCCCATTCCGGATTAAATAACAAAGATTCCGATAACATCGCTTGCCAGATCTAAGTCTCCGCCACCTCTCCTACTCCATGCTACCGTAGAGAATTTGATTTTGAAAAGAGGGATGGAGGTCATACTTGAGAGCCGTCAATGTAGGCCTTCCCAAGATGATGGCGTCAAGCAGAATCCACATGCACAACATAGAATTTACACGTTATCTCTACCGCCGAGGTGTCAGTGTCAAGATAACCGGGAGTTCAATATAGGCTCGCAACTTTGATTGGGTCGTCTTTAAACCGTATAGAGGAGCCTCCCCGCCCGACCTCCATTTTTTGCCCATCAAGATGCATCCTCCGATAAGCATGGGCATCTGTAATATCCACCAAGACCCATTGTCTATCATCACGTGTTTCACATCCACCGAGCCCACTTCAGGCTGTGTGATCACTAATGCCCCTTCATGTGGCTCGATGGGCTTCAAGGATAATCTGATCCGTAAATGATATGACGGTTCCCGGAATGGTCTCATCAATCTTCGGGGGAGCATCTCGTCACGTATACGACCGAATCAAGGTAAGCCCTCTTCTTCTTCCCTACTAACTTCAATGCGGACTCCACCTGTTATTACATCAACGACGCGTGCTTGGCGGTGGTAATGGAGCATTTTGGATGGATGACACTATTTATTTGCAAATCACGAAAGACGGTTGATAGTCTCTCTTGATCTTGGCGGTCTTTTCGGCCACATATTGAACCAAAGAAGTCGCTTTCGAATCTTCTTCTCCATTTAAATCCTTTAAATTGCAACACTCATTAGTGTCATGGCCGCAGACTTGATGATAGCCACATGATTTACTGAGAGTTGCCTTGTCCGTCTCTATAATTATCACGAGGTGGCTCAAGAAAGGTTGGTTTCTAATCGATCCAAAATCACCGACCTATCCGTGTTCATTTGGGTATAGACCTTATTAACCTTCTAGGCGTAAACAAGTGGACAATCGTCGCTTTGCCGCCACGAAGTTATCAGATTTCTTCGAACTACCCTCCCGACCTTGATTATACCCCCTACTCTTCTCTCGATCAACTCCGGTCCTGGGAACCTCTATCTCCTTTAATTGGCCCAAAGAAGGATTTTTCAGACTATTCATAGCCCTTCTACAACAATATAGCATACGCTTGTCAAAGGCTTCGCCAGCTTTTCGGATGGTGAAACATCAACTTCTTCACCAACTTTCTGACTTCACCAGATCTAGCTCGTTGCTCGAACAAACCCACGGCTTTGAGATCATTAAGGTCGGACACCGACCAACCGCTTCTCTAAACCTCTTACATATATGGCCTAAAGATTCACCGGTGAATCGCCACGATTTGTGCTTAAAGAACCCGTAGCTTTCCCCCTTCTTCTATTGCTTCCAAAACGTATGCGTGGAACTTATCACAAAGCTTCGGTCAAGAGGAAATCGAATCCGATGGTAAAGTCCCCATCCATCGCCCTCGCGTCTTTTCTCAACGTCGTGATAAAAGTGTGACACTGGCGGCAAAGATTGAAGTCATAATAGTTCATCAGCCGGTCGAACGCCTGACTATGGTCATAAGGATCTCCGGACCCATCATAGCTCTCCATACGAGGTAACTTTTTGGTGATATCTGCCTTCTCCTTGAGAATATCTGAGGAAAAAGGGGATGCCTTCTTTCCCGGAGTGTCCTTCACCGTTGGACCTCAACCACCGCCGAGCTCTTTAACTCCTTCACCGGAAAATCAACACCTTCGGGTTATGGAGGAGACCTCCTTCTCCGAGCGACATTCGCTTTGAGTGGATCGACCTTTTCCCCGCCGATCCCATCGCCCTTCGTGGGACTTCTCGATCTACTCTGACGGTAATTCTATCCTCATGATGAGAATGGTCATGCTTGGTACTCTCTTTTCGGTTTACGCACGATCTCTCTCGACCGCTTCTTCGCTTCATCGTTGTCGCGATGTCGAGAACCAACGACCATCGATTGCCTTCTTCGAGGCCGCGGAGTTCGCTTCCTCGATATCCTCCCATCGCGAGAACGATCTCTGCATTACACATCGCATGTAATGCTCCGGTTTCTTACCTCTCGCCGTGGCATCTCCTTATGCCTACTCCGCCTCTCTGATCGAACACGGCTAGATGCTTGGCCCCTTAACTCCACCACCAAGCATCTGTTTGGCTATATCTTCCTCTGTTTTAACAAAACCTCCAAGGCTTTATCTGCTTCGTCTGCCATCCTCGCCAATTTGGCAGCTCTGTCTTCCTGACCACCTCGACGATGAGTCTTGGTCGGTGAGCCTTTTGCCCGCCCCTGACCATGATCAAGCTTCTTATCAGTATTGAAAACCAACTTTCGTCTGGCCCCACCATGGATCTTCGGACGAATTTCTCCTGAATTGTGTTTAGAGGCCGTGCTCTCGTGAGCACTTTTAGAAGGACCCTGACGATCCTTTATCAAGTACGAGGCGTTGATGAGTCGATACCATCGCCGCCCTTCCTTCCGTGTACCATCTACTCCTCCTCATCATCCCAAGTAGGTTAAACAATTGTGATTGAAAATTTCAATGACACCGAACTACCCCCTCCTTCTAGCTACCAATGTTAACGCCAAGATCTTTCGCCACGCCCCAATCACGTAAGACGCCTCGATCCCGCAGACAAGAAACACGATAAACACCACAAGCTTCGACGACTACGGTTCGGTCGAGGGGATAGCTTCGACGTGAGAGTCGAGATATCGTGTTCACAAGGTTAATAAATGGAGGATGTAATGTCTAGTGTATTGAGAGAGATAATAATTCCGGGTGTGTGTATGTGATTATGAATGATAAATGTGTGAGAACGCACTTTTTTGTGAAGACTTCCTCGCTAAGCTATACTCTCTTCGCTCGGATTATCGTACTGCCACCCACTACTACCTAACACACACCCTTGATCTGATGGGTTCTGCCGACTATATGTAGTCTATCCACTGCTTTTAGCCACTGTTTCTACCGCCGGCCGGTTATGATCCCATCCACATTAATGCATGGCATGTGCTCTAGTCAACCGTCATACTTTTTCATCATTGCAAGTCAAAATAATGGATATTAAAATGTCTAAGGGGTCGATCCACTGAACCGATCCGATCTTATAGGTTAAAATGGAAATAATATGGTGACTGGGCTCAATGACTTTCATATTTCAATAATAAAGGCTCAATGGATTAATTAAATGAGTAAGTCCAATTTACCCGGCCCAAGGAGAGAAAATATCATGTATTAATCTAATAACCTAGTGATAAACGTCTTTCTCTTTGTTATCCAAATTATATGTTTGAATCTAATAACTCAGCATAAATCAGAACTCAACAAGCTTTCTACAAAAGATTAAACCAATATCTAAGAAAAAAAAAAACTCTATATTTCACAATTAGTTTAACTTTTTAAAGTTTATTTGTGAAATTTTAAATTTTAAAATAATAAAAATTCATTTTATTTGAGTTCAATCGATCGCAAATACTAGCTAAAATAATTCATTGTTTTAAAATTTAAATGAATTACATCATTTATGAATTTTGATTTTAAAAATCAATTTACAGAAAATATATGCCTAATCAATTGGCTATACATTTCCTTCTCTATTTTCACTTCCTTCTCTCTCCCTCCCCTTAAAAAAAAAAACTTACAAACCTAGATGTCTAATCATAAACAGAAAAAAGATAAAAAAGGAAATTAAGCTACAATTTCAGATGCGACACAAGATAGATATAGAGTCACATCCATGTAATTATGTCTGTGTA
Organism: Panax quinquefolius; assembly: GCA_020205615.1. Classification (NCBI taxonomy): domain Eukaryota; kingdom Viridiplantae; phylum Streptophyta; class Magnoliopsida; order Apiales; family Araliaceae; genus Panax; species Panax quinquefolius. The sequence continues at coordinate 124,235,912 of CM035168.1, forward strand.
GCATCAATATAGACTAAACGTGTCCGTCACACTGACACCATATAAAACTAAAATTAAAATCTTCTTAATTAACCTCACTTTTTCAGTCCTATAAAAAATATTGATATACCGACAATATATAAAATATATACGTGATTTTTTAAGGAAAATGAAATAAAATTCGATAAATATTATTGGAGCACGATCAACCTGAAAGTCATGGGCGAAGCTACCCTTTAGGGTGTGGGATTAATTGACCCTACTAACAAAAATAGAAATTTTGTTTTTTTAAAAAAATAGAAATTTTGTTTTTTTATTTTGTTTTTAGAAAAAATAAAAATTTTGTTTTTTTTTTAAAAATGTGTAAAGTTTCATAAAATATAAATTCAAAAAAAGTATAAAAAAGTATAAAATAAATTTAAAGTAAATGAGTAATATTTCATAAAATAAAATTACACATCTTTTAAAAATTCTTTTTTTTTATTTTTTAATATATATTTTATGAAACTTTACTCATTTTAAAAAAATAAAATTTCTATTATTTTCTGAAAATAAAGTGTTATTTTTTGAATCTATACTTTATGAAACTTTACTAATTTTTTTCTAAAAATAATTTTTTTTTTTTGAATCTATATTTTATGAAACTTTACTCATTTTAAAAAAAATCTATCTTTTCTGAAAATAAAGTGTTTTTTGTTTTAATCTATATTTAATGAAACTTACTCATTTAAAAAAATCCTATTTTTTCTGAAAATAAATTTAATTTTTTTGAATCAACATTTTATGAAACTTTACTCATTTTAAAAAAATCTATTTTTTCTAAAAATAATGTTTTTTTGTTTTATTTTATTGAATCTATATTTTATAAAACTTTACTCATTTTTTTTAAAAAAAAATTATTTTTTAATCTATATTTTATAAAACTTTACTCATTTAAAAAGGATAAATTTTATAATTTTTTTGGAAAATAAATTTTTTTTTATGAAAATAAAGGAAATAAAATCAGATAACTTGGAGGAACAAAGGTTCAAAAAATGTCAATTCGGGCAAAGAATCTGGGGAAGGTTAGGTTGGGTTATAATCAAATCTAGTAAAAGGAACGGAATCAATAAAAATTGTCATTTTAAAGATATAATTGACAAAAAATAAATTTTAAAAGTTATTTTAAAAGTGGATGATAACTTAAGAGAAAAAAAAATTATCCGGCCCTAATTAATTCTAGTACTACCAAGTTGGACCACATGATCAAGCAGAGTAGAGTTTTGATTTTTGATGCCCCCAAATCGACCAGCTATAATATCAGAAAGTGATTAGTATGAAGTTTTTTTTTTTTGGAAAAATTGATCAATTGATTAATAGAAAATGATTATACGTGCAGACGAGGTTACATATGTTAATCGACCAATTATTTTATTAATACCAATCCAATCAACGGAAGAATTCATTCAAACAAATAAACAGCCTTATATATATATATATATAGAAATTATTTATAACAATAACTTGTTATAAATTAAAAATCAATAAATATTATCTATATTATTTAATATAAGAATTAAAGGTTGCATCTGCTACTATTAATAGTAAACAATAAATTATATCTGTTATTAATAGTAGCGAACGACGGTACTATTTTTAGAGATATCCGTTATTATTAATAACGGACGACACCCGTCCTCCGCTACTATTAATAACAGAAGTAACTCGTTGTCCGTTATTAATAGCAACGAATGTGAATTTTTCAGTTTAAATCTCAGGTTTTGGTTCTTTTATTGAACGCTAATGATGGTGTTTGTCATTTTTCGACCACTTCGTTGAAAACAAAGAAAGAATGATTCTCGCCAATTTGACGCAAAAAAAACTATCTAATTAGTAGTTTAATTACGCAAAGCAGAATTACTTTAAAAAAAATAGTATTTGAACATTGATATAGTCGGTTTTCGTCTGCACAACTAAACTGCAGACTCCCCTATATTAAAGTGTGAATTAAGATTTCATTACAATATTCGATCTGCAAAAACGTTGACTATAAATTGGTCTCCTATATACACACACACGACTGATTAAATTCTTTAAAAAGAAAAGTAAAATAAAGAAAGAACATTCTGAAGAGAGGAAGTAATAAATAGTCACTCCGTTTAAAATTAAAGATATATTTATAAAATAACAATTTTATATTTTTAAACTTGTCCTTGACAGCTACAAATATAATATTGATTTTATAAAATTTGAAAAAAATATATATAATCCTAATTTTAAAACACAATAAAATAAAGTAGTATATAGGTATGTATAATTTCGAGAGGGGGAGAAAAAGCCACCATGCATGAACTATTTATTGCCTTCCATTAGGGCGTTGGCGGGGAAATGTCACAGTCCATTAATAAATGTTCATTGACAGTGTCAGCTGTGCAGCTCAATCAATTGATGAGCTCTGCAAATAAGAAACAATTAAGATTCTGAAGGTTAGATTGAGAAAGAGTTTAAATTCTATCCGTGAAGAACTAGCCCCCAATTATATTATATACCCCACTTGAGTTTGCAGCTAATTATAATTAAACTTGATTCAAATATTTAAGTTAATTAATAGATGCCTCAAGTGCATATATTTATAAAATAATTATTTCTTACGCACGTACTTAATTTTCAACGTAAAATATATAGCATCCTATTTTTTACCACTCACAAAGGAATTCGATCGATCATTACAATTAATATTAAAAAAATCATTAGTACATCAATCAACTCTCAATTAATTAATCACTCATAAAAAATATTTCATTCGTTTCATAATATATGATATTTTTTGATAATTTTATTTTTTTAAATTATTTATCATTTTATATAATCTATGAAAATTAACTATAATTTTTTAAAATGACTCTTTTATAAAAAAATGTTACAAATGTGAGAAACTGAGATAATTATGGAAAATTAATAATATTATAAATAATTAATTTTATATTTAATATTATATAATTATTTTTTTAATTCTCTTACACAAACTTTAAAAAGCCATATATTAACTCAATCATTAAACGATCTTAATTCTTACGGGTGTATTGAATCTTAATATCATAGTAGTAATATCGGATAACCTTTAGACGTAAACAGAGAAGTTGTTGGTCACTGGTTTAATTTTTGGTTGCGTTAGGACAAAAGTACTCTGAGCCTCTGACATAGTAAAATTTAGGTGTGTCAGCTAGCTAGCGAAGGTGAGGGGTCCGGACCATCTATTTATTTTATGCCTCAAATTAATAATTGGTGGCGGTCCGGTGCATCTTAATGACCGGGACAGTCAGGTGCATGTATTAATTTTTTATTTTTATTTTTTTTTGGATTTTTATCACAATTATGAGAAAAATAAATTAAAAAAAATAGAGTAAGTTTGAATAAAAAATTATAAAAAGAAGTACATTTTTTATTAAAAAAATACTATTAACTGTTTTATTTTTTCAATAAAAATATATTTTCTTTTTATTAGCTTGCTTTATTATTATTTATTTTTTTTCATAATTGTGATAAAAATCAAAAAAAAAAATTAATATATGCACCGGACGCCCCCTCCCCCTCCCCACCACTCCCACCCCCACCCCCACCCCACCCCCACCCCCACCCCCCCACCCAAACCCAAATTAAATGAATATTATTATTGTCACATTTCGTAATGACATTCATGTATTAAAGAAGAATTCATAGTTTTCTGGTTTAAGACAACCAAGGCTGGTGCTGGTCTTTTATTAATTTGATCTCAAAATCAAATTATTGACGAAATTACATAAACAAATTAAGTAGCTAACTACTAGTACTTTGCCAATAATATGGTTGTTGACAAGATACAAAGAAAGATTCTTTATGGATGTATTTTTATAAAATATTTTTTTTTTTTTTATATGAAAAAAATAAAAAAATATTTTATAAAAACAAATATTTTATAACAAAATAAAAATATTTTTATAAAATAAACAAACATTTGCTATATTTTATAACAAAAATAAAACATTTGTTTTATAAAACAAACATTTCTTTATAGCTAGTTGACAGGTAACGGAAGTAGTCTTAATAGAAGTGTCTGTCAAAAAGTACATGCGTCAAAGAAGAACTCTGTACTTGGCCAAGTTCTTTGTGGATGGAGGCTATATATATATATATATATATATATATAATTACTATAGTCAATAGAAAACCAAAAGAAGCAGCACTCCATGAAGCAAAACTTTAGTAGATGATATTATTATTGGAATAAAGGAGTCATCATGTCTGGCTGCTAAGGAAATTGCCCAACTACTACTAGATTTGGGGGGACGCTTGTGAAGCACATCTGACCCACCGTAACTTCCTTTTGCACGAACAATATCTTCTCCTCTTTCTGATCCCATAATTGTGTCATTCAAATTATCTGCATGCACAAAATATTTAATTAATTAATTATTCTTTGATTAATTACTCCAGTTTTCATCGAATAATTAAAAGGTTACAAAAAACGTACGTACAACTGTGCATGATCAAGTGAATATATATATGAAGATTAAAAACATACTACTATTCTTGACTTCTTTGTCCCGTGTCCGTGTGATAATTAGATCGTAGCCCGGGGTGAGGATGTGTTCCGATGCCTGGCCTGTAATAAAAGGTTTTATCAATATGAAGAAGAAGAAGAAGAAGAGCCATGCATATGCCTTCATCTATATCAATTTATCTATATGGGGAATTAATTAAATTTATGTGTAGTGGACGAGTATATATTTATATATAGAGAGAGAGTTTCTTGAAAAAGTACTGATTAATATATATATATATATATATATATATATATATATATCTTGCGGCTAGCTTGCATATATGCACGTTGAGACAAAGAATTTTAAAAAGTAAATTAACAAGAATAAAGCTAAAACATGAAAAAGGAAAATCTTGATCAAAGCAGAATCCAATGCTTCGGGAAAGATTAGGGTTTACTTAAAGTACACATTATCTCAAAACACATATATATTTTTTGCTCTCTATATATATATATATATCGACTCATCCATGGTTTTATCATCATATATAAATCTGTGTAGTCTAGATTTATGTATGATGACAAAACCATGAATGAGTGGATAACTAAACAAGGATTCTTGCACAGCGGAGGGAATATGCCGTACGTTGGGAATTGGACTCCATAAACGCCTTCCAATGAGAACTTGTGGCAGAGAGAATATATGCATGGAGTATAAATTTTAAGACATAATTGGGTACGTACCTCTTTTCTCTCCATCGAATTTGCTAGCCAAATTTGACAATATTTTAGAGAGAATCGAAACCAACTTTTTTGAGGATGAAGATTTATTATCTAGAGCTCTCGATCGTATTCTTATCTAAACTATTATAAATTCATAAACCCGATATTTATTTTTAAGTACTGTTGTATATTTGAGAATGAGATTATAAATTTTTTTTATATGTAATTATTAAAATATTTACCTATTTATAAGTATCTACCTATAGTATATTTTGTCAATTATTTCCCTCATCTAAATATGAGAGTTCTACTTTTATATTATATATATTTTTTTGTATAAGATTTTGTCTATACTATTTTTGTGGGTACAAACCTTAATATATAACATTATTATATGCAGTGCTTAATATTCTTTTTTCTTTTTTTGAGGTTACAAAATTTCCTGAAATTATATGTGAATTCATTCTAACGATTTTTTAACCATCTAATGATATATTTTAAACTTTTAAACTATTATTTTAAAGTATTTTTACGAAGTTATATAGTTTTTTCTTACGATTTCTTTGAATTTAATAAGAAATTAATTGAAGACAAACTTTCAAAGTATAATATATATACACTTTACTTCGAACTTAAATTAAAAATGTTTTTTATATGACCGTAATCAAAATATCTTAAATTAAAAATGATAAGAGTTGTTACTGCAAAAAAAAAAATATATGGTCGTTTAGAAAAGGAAAAGATTAACAAAAAATTGTGTAATCTTTCTAATTGTAAATTAAATTAATGTGATAGAAATTAGTTTATATAAACATGCAAAACATAAAATTAAATATATGTAATACTTTTAAATTTACGAAAAAGAACAGAAAAAGATGATGAATCAACCAAAGATGAAAATAAAAATCACCTTTAAAAAATTTGATGCAGCATTGAGTCAACGAAGAAAGGAAAGTACAACATAAAAATCACCTTTAAAAGTCATTTATGAACTCGGTTCTAACCACGCTGTCAAGCATTAAACAGAAGGCATCTGAATCAACCAAGAAAGTAAAAGAAGAACAAAAGCTACTTGCTAATGTCACAACATGCAGCATAAAAGGTAAACCTTTAAAAGTCATTTATGAACTCGGTTCTAACCAAAAAAGCTACTTGCTAATGTCACAACATGCAGCATAAAAGGTAAATTAAAAAACTAATCAAATACAAAAACTGCATCCCCATAGAGGGCCTTTTTATCTCAAGCTGCATATGGCACATTCAGCCACTCAATATTACCAAAATTCATGGCATTATAGGTTTTGTCTGAATCTTTCGATGAACACAAACTCCACTATAACCTCGAGAATATACAGCTCACTTAAAAACACCTGTTCTTCGCAGCACCAACTCATCTCAAATATAATATAGTTGCCCAGATTCAGTGTCTACGGATAGAAACTTGCAAGGAAAAGCGAAAATGAGCACCTTCCATCACGAGGTTACATAATCATGAAAGGAAGGAAGGGGAAGACTCAGCTAGAAAAGAGTCTTGCAAGCCTCAATGTCAGCTGCATGTGAATCTTTCCCAGAAGGGCTCGAAGTGACAATCCTCAGTGCAGCAGAAAATACAGCTTTCTGGAACATGTCATCCTCCATCTTCTTCAGGACCTCCTCTACCACCTTGAAATTCAATTCCCCAGCCAAAACCAACTTACCAATAACCTCGCCAAAATTGTTTGGTGCTTTTGGTAAATCAATACCAACATCATCCAAGTTTGAGCCATAGAGAAGGCATCCACTTTGTATGTCACTTGATGTGAGAACCTTCTTGGCATACAAGTAATCCAGGAGTTTTGCAACCGGTTCTACACATGGTGGACTTTTCTCCAGGGAAAGGGCAATGGCTTGCTTGACAAATTCAGGATGGTAATCAGGGGACTTCAATTCTTCCACACACTGTAACGCTTCATCCAGCATACGCACACTGAAATATTCCTCCAAAAGAGAGATTGTTTTTCTCCCAAGTTCTTCCGGACTCAGAATTACAGCAGGAGCCATTTGTTTGGCAACAACTGGAAGCACAGATGCAGTTGGAACCGGTCTAGAAGGGGAACGGACTTGAGATGCAGGTTCAGCACTAAACCCAAAGTTAGGGGGGCGGAGAGGAGGAGCACCACTGCCCTGCAGTAGGGCACTAGACCTACCACTTATAAGTCCACTACTACCCTGAGGTAGAAGTCTTTGGTTCAGCGCTGGTGACTTGCCAATCAATGGTGGCTGAACATATCCAGACAGTTGATTGGGATCATTCCTTGGCATTGACCGCGACCTAGTAACCTCCCAATTATCATTATCAATTCCAGGCATCCCAGGCATCTTTCTGGTTCCTGGCATTCCAGGCATCATGCCCCCAGTGCCGGGACGGTTAATGGGAAATCCCCCGGGGCTGATACTGCCTTGAGATGCAGAAGTCATAGCACGACTATTTCTAATACTTGCAGTAGTACCTGGACGCAATTTCATATTCTTCTCAGCTTCGTTATGAATCTCTGTGATGGTTTTGGCTTTGACCTAAAAAGAAAGAGTATGACAGCAATAAGTAAAATCAATAAACACAATCAGATACAATGGTTGGGACAATGAATTAGTCACCTCTTCTCGCCTGGGAACCCAGCTGTTTGAACGCAGATCAATAACATCACGAACCAAAAATCTCATCCGCGGGGCTAGTTGTGCGTTCGTTGACAGTTCCTTCAGTCGGGTGAAGTAAACATCATTAATACGTCGTGATTTTTGGCTCTCATCAAGTTGTTTCCCAATTGTGTTGAAGAACTGACATATGGCCTCAACATTTTCCTCATCAGGACAAGTCCTATTATCAGGCCCTAAAAGCTCCTGTTATACAAACACAGCCAACAAATGAAAAAAGTTTAAATGAGACCACCTCCAAAATAATTGAGTTATTTTGAGGAGAGAGATAGATCCAACAAAGACCTGAACAATGTGGTGAACAATCTTTTCAGGTACCATCTTCTGCTTTAAAAGCTCTCCAATTAGACGGATGTTTCCAAGAGTACGAAGCTTGATCATTCTATCTTTATCTCTACGTTCCAAATCTTGCTCAGGAGCAGTCATCTGCCTGATTTCTGCCCTAAGATTGTCAGCACCTTCAAAAGCCTCCTGGCAGTTATTCAAGAGAACTCGCTTGAATGTGATCTCTCTCCCATCAGGTTCATCAGATGGGAACGGAGGGAGCTTCTCATTGAGATCAGAGCACAACTCTGCATACATGGGGCAAAATGTTGGTTCCAACACTGCCTTGTCAAATATTAATGATATAACTCCCTGCACAGCATGTAGAAACAACATTAGCATCTACATCGAAAGACAATATGACCTTACTTGACAGGAAGTAAGATGAATGAGATGTTCACAAGGCATAACATCTAAACAGAGAGGAGAGCAACCTTTAAAATGTCAGCAGTTGTGATCCCAGAATCGATTAGTTGACCTTTCAATATATCAAACTTTTCGGGTGTTAGCTTATTCAAAATGCTGCAAGGCAAACACATTAATCAACATCTATCATTGCATATGTTGCGGTCAACACTTGACACTGACAAAGCAATGAACAGCAAGTCCAAAAGTGATTTTCAAGAATACCATTAAAAAAATCATAAATGAAGAGCACCAAAAGTCTCAAATTTCATTATATCTGAATATCATTTCAAAATTTGGGATTTAGAGAAACGCCAAGAAATTTTGTGATGGTCAATATTTTTTTGGTCATGTTGAAGGCCAGCATTGCAATTCAGAACTACATAAATGCCCCATCAGAAAATCAACAGAATTATCACACTGATCAAATAAAAGGTAATGACGATAAGTAATAGCCATAGGGGTGTGTCCACAATAATCTGAGCCTCTATACTAGGATAGTCAAGACAGATAGCTTGAAACTCGGGCAAAGCAAATATAGAAGAGGTCAAAAAAGTAAACAATAAGGGAACAGCAAGCAGGGACATCAACTACATGCAATATGTCAAGCAGTTGGTCTAAAAGATTCAAAACAGTGGGGAAAATCAAGCAAAACAAGCAGGGCACAAAATACATGCACAAGTAGAGCAGTAGTCTGAAAGATTCAAAACAGATTACCCTTTCACTGTTTTCAAGACTCGTTCCTTCTCAGAAAGGTACCCCCTTTGAACCGACCATGGCACCTCAGCCTTTATGAGAGCAGGAGCAGGGCCTCCCTGTTGAAAGGAAAAAAAGGAAAAGAAGGGAGTTCATAGCAGCTCAGTACAGTAACCAACAAGGAGAAAGACCTTTACACAGCAAACATAGGAAAACATAACAAATAAGCTACATCACTTTAAGCAAAAATTGGGTGAACTCTACTGTAAATAAACATCTTGCTCACTCGCTCTCTCATGCACCCCGCACCCCCCCAAAAAAATCCTTTACAGCTACTTGTGTTGGCTTGAAAATCTTATTTCCTCATCCAGCTTGATCAATATCCATTAAAATACAAAATTTCAATGCCTTCATCATCTTTAATTTTGGACTTCTCAAAACCATAGCCCTAGAGTTACGTAGATGGAACCCATGTTGGAACCCATGTTGCCGGTTCTCATTAGTTTTTGCTGCCCAAACACCATGTAGATAAATACATACATAAATGTACTATCTCTTCCTGCCATGTAAAACTCCTCTGCAGCCCAGCACCCATGCACACCCCCATATATACATGTATTGATCATGTGATTCTTCAAGAAAAAGCACAAAACAAATCTATACAAACATATCAATTTAAAGCATGTACATACATTATATCTAAAAGGATGCGAAAAGAGAAACAAAATCAATGGAACAACAAAATGAGAACTTTACCCTAATTAACTTGGCACAAGTATCATCAAAATACCATGGTTATCGACAACAAAACTTCAACGTCATCATACAGAAAAAATTAAATAAACTAAAAAGAGAAGCTTGAAAAAAAGGTCAATTAAGCTAAACCCATGTATATAGATGTCCAATCTAAATACAATGCACTTTGCCTACAAACAAATTAAAAAAACCAACTCCATAAGTAATTCTATCAATGAAAGAGGTGAGGGGACGAGGGATGGTGAGCGGTTGATATAAGGAGGGAAGATGGAAAAACATGATACAGGTCAAACTAATAGATCAATGGTTCCATTCACGATACAACATAACCACTCCACATTTAATTCGATGGCTTGATGTGAACACATATGCCAACCCCTAACGAATTTAAGAAAAAGTTAATATATCTCACAACCAAGGTTATTTCAATTAGTTTGGATACAAAAAGAACATTGCTGACCAGATTATCTTTGTCCTACGATTTGTTTAAAGACAACTCTTTCCTTCAATTAATAAGTTGACCCTACCAGCCCAAAACCTAGCGAAAACCAATTTATAACATAGAAGACATGTTCATGGTGTACAGAGCCCTACGTCATAGCCCTTTTTTCGACCATGGTGAATCAGTATCCTATACTCTTAGGGTGTGAACTGAGTACTGACCTAGCTATTTTACCCTTAAAATTCTAAAACTGTAACTTTCATTCTGTTCCAAGAAATCCCATAACCTGTTTCCGTTAATTCCACACCATATTTGGCTCAAAATTCAAACTAACTCCTGCTTGAACTTCTCATCACCAACCATAAGAACCTAGCCTGCTATATCAATATGCACCTTAATTCCCTTAATTCAAATTGTTTCCTCTATATCCATAGTTTGGTATATTCATTAGTTAAGAGATACGTTGGCCAAATTTAGTATTAGTATCCAAATACATACATCAAATTACCAAAACATCCATTTATTCAAGAACCAGGAGCAATCTTCTAAAATATATACTTTCAAACATGGTTTTCACAAAAGTTATGTCAGAGATTGCTGCAATTTAAATAACTAGTACCATATTGAATCTTATAAAGATCGTCCTACATCTTCAGATTTTTTGTTGCCGAAGTCATCATATACGGCTGAGAGTAAAGAGTTCTTAACTGAAAGTTTGACTTTATTATGGTTAATGATCTCAAGTTCCTATAGATATATATGCTTGGCAACAGTAAAAATGTATCCACTATAAACAGATGTTTATCGTTGAGGATCTCTTTAGACAATCACTAGAGTTTGATTGGTTATGCCAGTTGAACTTCTTCCTTTGTTTCTTCTACAGTAGTTTTACAAGTATGAACAGTCACGCCTCTCCCAATGGCATGATAAATTTATTTATTTTCTCTGGATATATCAGGGTATTCATCTATTTATCCTAGGTCAACTATCGGTAATGGTTCTTCGATACCAGCTCTCTATTCCATCTGAACATCTTTTTACAATATATACTAAATTAAAAGAAAGACCTTGGTCTCGTGTTCAGACAATGGAATAGCCATAGATGCAACTCTTAGATATTATCTACACTAGGAAAATATGTATTACTTCTTATCTTTTATGTAAGGTATGCATGCACTATACGCTTGAATCCTAGAAAAACTTAACAGTAGACAAAACTTAAGATCACGCGTGAGTTCATAACTAGAAATGAAACTCAAAAACTAGTGACCACTGGTGAGTATTGACGATGTGAGACCTACAAGAAAAAAACAACAATACCACTGACACAATTTCTTAATTAATAAGGAAAATTTAACATTGAAAAAAATGTCAGAAAACATGTTTAACAGTTTTCTATAATTGACAAGTAATGAAATATGTAAAATATATAATTGTTGTTTCATGACTATCGCGTATGAAGTATATAAATTAGTTGGACCGTCTGAATTTGGATTATTTACCCCTTGGTTGAAAGAGAATTGTCCTCTACCAAACTGTGAGCTCTGCTGGTCTTGGCGATTATATTGATTCCCTTCCTGCTGCCTTGAGTCAAATCGCCCACCAAACTCTCTATTCTCCCGAACAGATTCCCAGGATCTTTCCTCAACAGCAGTTGGAAATTGTGCAGATCGACCACGCCAATCACGGCTATCCGGCTCAGAATGACGATTCTGAGTCTGATTCGGTTGAATTTGCAGCTATACAAATATAAACTCAAAAAACTTAGAGAGAGAGGCGGAGAATGTAGTTCCATAAAGGGTAAAATATCTCAAAACGATGTTCATTAACTAAATAATAATGTCTAGGATCACTATAACTTACGTTGCTTTCTCCACGACCCCAGTTTTGATCGTCACTAAAAAACTCAGCTTCAACTTCTTGTTTGACTTTTAGAATATCATCAGGAGTGTTAACAACCTACGAGAAAATAAACAGCATTCATAAACCAGTCAAGATGTAAATGTCAATTCACATATAAATATAATTACCAGCGTCTGGTAAAGTTGATGAAATCTGCAGGCATTAACATAACCCTTCTGGAATTAAAGTAGACCCAACATAACTATTCAAGCTGACAACTTTTACTTCTAAAAAATAAAATAAGTTTATATGCAGAATTCAGACACAAAACAAGATGTAAATGTCAATGCACATATATATCACAGCGACTGGTGAAGTTGATCAAATCTGCAAGCATTAACATAACCCATCTGGCATTAAAGTAGACCCAACATGATTTAATTACTTTTACTTCTAAAATATAAAAATAAACTTTCTGCATACCATGAAGAGGACAGTGGAATAAATTATAAATACTTCCACAGCAAGAAAAGAATCATGTGTTTGTAACACAGACAAATAAAAATCAAGAGAACTAAAGCACAGAATGAAACAAATGGAAGGGGAAAATAAAAAAGGAACAAGGAAAGGTGGGAGAGGCAGAAGCATACATTCTTATCCTGCATTGGAAGAATAGAGGGAATCTAATGCAACATGCTGATTGCATTAGAACAAGCTAAAGGAAATAACAAAACAAGAAAGATAGTCGAACTCCAAATTATAATTATACTTCTGCAAGAATCCATGGGCATATATGGCAAATACAAGATCCAAGAGAAAATTTAGCATGATCTATAACAAATCAACATCACCAAATAGAAACAGAAACGAGACAAATCAAAGAGCATTACCTCCCTAAGCTGTAAGAGCTGGTCTCGAGCAAACCGAATACGCTCACGGCCCTCGAATCGAGAGTCTCCAGTCTATAACAACAAAAAACATGAGTAATTACTACCAAACCATCCTAACAAGAAAAGTACTTCATAAATATTCTACCAATAAAAATATTTGAGACGATCATCTTTATATGATAAGATTAGTTCAGGTAACCACAACTTCTAACACACCACTAAATCCAAGAGAACATGTAACAATCATTAAAGAACAGCTACCAACAGTGCACATGTTCAAAGAAAGTACAAAGATCTCATGAAACAAGTAACCAATATGTATTAGCAATTTAGCACTCAAAGTAATACTTGGACAGGAGAATTTATCTTAAAATGTCGTGCAGAAAATTTTGCACCATATGTCGCACAGTCTGGTGTTGAAGTTGCATCCTAGCATAATCACACCTTTTTGTAACGGAAAATAATAACTAGGATGCATACAAGTATGTTCCTTTATGGGCAGCCAAAACAACTACCTGCATTCCCACCTTAAGCCTATATATAACTTTATGTCCATTTTTACAGCAGAAACCACTTAAATCTTAATCGCCTAAGAATTTGGAGAGTAACAACCCTTTATCCTACTCCAAAAATCATTTAACTGAATCTACATAAAATACAATTAAAATGAACATAACCATACTAAAAAGTCAGTTTTCATCCGTCAGGAAAATGAATTATTAGAGTTTCCTTGTAAGTATGTTTCTTTATCTGCAGTCAGTCACAACTTGCATGCCCACCTTAAGACTACAAATCTCTTTACGTCCATATTTACAGCAGAAACCACTTAACTACCATGCTAAGAATTAGGACATTTAACATAAGTATCAACAACCCTATATCAAAATCCCAGCTTCATTTAACGGAATACACAAAATAAAAGACTTGAACATAAACATACTAAAGAAACTGTTTTATGCCAGCATGCTCAAACAAAAGCTAAACAGAACATACACCCCACCCCAGTAAAGAAAAAAGTAGTTTAAAAAATGATAAAAATCTTTCTTTTACACATGAATTGAATCAATATCAATACCCATATTTTAAAAACAGAAACTTAAACAAATTATATGAAACTCAATATCTATTGAAAGAACAAATCAAGTAACGAGTTCAGCAAAAAAAAAGGGTAAAACTTGACTTCAACGACCCTAGCTTATCCAAATAATTACATAAAACACAGTCCAATGGCATCAAATTAACATTCAAATCAATAAAACCGACCAACCAAAATTATATATACATAAGTAGCATTAGAAAAAAAAATAATAAGAACGTGCAAGTAAAGTTGAGTAAAAGACAAAATAAAATTTAAAATATTGGGTAAAAACCAGTGTAAGAAATCCCTAGATCCGGGGAAAGTGAGAGAAAGATTCGACCTTGATAGAGAAGGAGGCACCATGAGGACGAATACCCGGAAGATCAGAAGCACCGAAAGCGGATGAAGAATCGAATCGAGAGCCAATGATTCTAACACCTCGGTTTCCACCACCTGGTCTCAAACTCAACACCGCCTGATCAGTCTGCTGCATACCTCTCAATTCTTTCTCACTGCAAATCTCCGCCGTCCGATCAAACAACTCAGAACAAAATCAGCGATTTAGATACGCCGAATCTAAAGACCTAAAGTCTATATATAAAGATGCAGCGGGTATGAATTTTAGAGAGATAAGATTAGGGATGAAGGGGGTAAAAGGAGTGTTTATAGCTTTCTCTTTCCTCTGAAGAAGAGGAAAGAAAGAGGGAAGATGGATAGAGAAAGAGGTTTGTGAGATGCGGAAGGAGAGAGAAAAACCCTTTTTATTTATAAGTATTAAGTGGTGTGTTACACTGGACTATTTTCTACCCTTTTATGTTTTCTTACTGTTGTTGTAGGTCTACCTTTAAATTACGTCATTGTCCTTTTTGTCTCGGTTGGATACCTGGTGTCCTCAACAAGATAATTAAATGTATAATTTTTTTATACATAAATAAAAAATAATAATGTCATTTAGTATAGTTTATTAATATAAAATAAAAAAATTACTTATGGATCATAAAAGAATATTTTAAAACTTTATTTACTCTCTTTTGTCTATTTTTATATTTTTTAATATATGTGAAATTTATATTTTGCTCGTCTTTTTAAGGACGGATGGAATATTTTTTTTCTTTTAGTTGACAACTTTACCCATGTGCTTTGTTAATCCTTGTAGTATTGGACTTTAATAACTATGCATATGATATTTTGTAGTAAAATGCTTAATATAAAATATTATGCTTTTCTACTTATATTTATATATTTAATGTTCTTAGAGATATATTTGATATTTTTAAATTAATTTGTAAATTTTAAAATTTAAAATTGTATGAAGTTATTTAGATTTAATACAAATAAATATATAAAAGTCTTGTAGGTCCTTTTATAGGAAAATTAGACATTTATTTATATGTATATCAAATTATACCTAAAACATTATATACGTAAAATTTGATTGAAATAAATTTTATACATTTCTTTTTTTTATAAAAAAAAAAAAAAAAACTTGGCTATAATTTTTATTCAAAGGGACTATCTCAGGTAATAGAAGCAAATAAATATAACAATTGTAAACTAACTAAATTACTATTAATTATCATCTATGTTGTTTCAAAACTTGAACGAAATTATATCAATTTTTGAATTTTAAAACTCACAAATTGAATTTTTTAAAAATCAAAATATATCTTTATTTTTGAAAGTAGCATAGTTTTATTGTGTTTTTGATATTTTTAAAATTTTGTATTAAAAACAATAAAAAGATGCGATCTAAATCATGTTATATACAATTGATAAAATATTAAAGTTAGTGATTGTTACGTACTCTATAAATCACACAGAAATCAAAAAAAATATATATTATAATAAACTGATTATTGTCAAAGTAATTTGTGGTTTCATGCCTGTATTCCCTTTTATTTCTATATACATAACCATAACTGTTGTAATAAATATGTTGCTTCGATCGTATTTATTAATTCAAATCACGTATAAATTGTAAGAAGTTATTCATTGTTTTGTTATTCGATTTAATAAATATGTTTAGATTTAGTTATTAAGCTGTATTTTAAAAATTTATGCCGATCGACAAATAATTATGTTAATAACATTTAACATATACATCATGGAAACATAATTAATATAACAAAAATATAAATGACTTATTGACAAAAAGAATATTTCGATTGTTTGTTTAATAAATCATCGGTCCCAGATTTGTTTTTAAAAGTTTGAGATAAATTTAACTTCCATAAATTGAATGGATTTGAATGAAGTAAAAAAAAATTAACTATTATATAAAGTAATATTATATAAATTTACAATAAGAAACATATTTAATATAATAAACTTGAACAAATTATCAAATGCTTTTTTGAAAATATAAGATACTTATTGACAAAAAGAATATAGCCAACTTATATGATTAAGTTAACCTTAATTACTGCCATTTTGCTATGTGCTTATACTAACTTTTTATAATAGTTGTCTTTTTATGCCTCCATTACTTAAAACGTATTCATTACATCACATTGCAATCAAACAGGAATTCATTAATAGGTTAATTTTCCTTAAATTCACTAATAATTTATGTTATTACACAATTCGTTTGTGTCACTTTATTTTTATATGTACGTATAATTTTAATTTAAATGAATAATATTTGATGATAAATAAATATAAATTAAAGTACTTTGTTTTAAGAGTTATAAATTCAAATTCAAAGATTAAAATTTTATAATTCTATATTTTGATTCAAGGTATTTTTGTTTATAATTGTAACAACTATATTAAATACGAGATAAAAATATAAATTGGCAAGTCTTTTATAATTTAAATAATCACTACTTTATCTCGCACATATAATTATAAATATTACTTTAATTTTTAAACATTGATAAGCATGACATTAATTCAACAAATTAAAACCATGCAATGGTGTAAAATTATTTCTTATTGACTTTTAAATACAACAATCCTAATTTATTTTTACCAAAAATTTAGATGGGGACAAGATGGTAACTTTACAAAATAGATTAATTCTTTTCCCTTATACTTAATTTTCCTAAAAGGTCTTATTTTCCAATATTTCAACCTCTTAACTTATTTGCCTATTTTGGCCGGTTACCGGTGGTGGTCCCTACATGTAGGTGTCAGCTAACTCCAAAGCAGTCGCGTACACGTGCCAGTTATTTATGTTCTGGTTCTCTATTTCTAACAGCGACTTTTTATTACTCCCCTACTCCCTAGATTGACATTTTAATCACCACGCCACCTGTTTGCTTTCTGTGCCGTGTTTGGATTGTTTAAATAAAAGATTGGATTCACCAACCGATATATTTTATTTTTGAAAATAGTTATGTTTACAAAAAAAAAAATTAATAGTAGTAACTATACAGGTTCAAACTTCAAATATATTTCATTTTAAAATTAAATATATATTACCATTAATATTTATTCGTCCAATCATCAAACAACGAGTCAAATTATGTACAAAAATAAGCGAATACATTGGATTTATTCGACGTAAAATGATGAAATAACCCGGTCAAATCTAAATCGGAACAAATCTTGGGTCAAATCTCAAGTCCGAATCGAATCAAATCCATCACAATAAGACCTCAAACTACTGGTCCAATCAAATCCATCACAATAAGACCTAAAATATTTGGTCCAATAATCTTCGATTTATATTTAAAAAAGCTCCCAAAAGGTCACGACTATACTTGTACTATTGGTATTGGTAGTAACTTATTTTCTTATAAAATTACATATAATTTTTCCCTACCTTTCAATATTCGTGGTGGGAACTATATATAAACAACCGAATCAAATTATGGTCAAACAAATCTTGGTCGAATCTCAAGTCAAAACTGAGAAGCCTCGATCGGATGACCCGAAGTAGAGCGAGAGTCGGCTCGATACCATATGAAACAACCCGGAATTTCCGATGGAACAAATCTTGGGTCAAATCTCCCGAATCGAATCAAATCCAATAAAAGCCTCATCAATAATATCTTCGTCATCTTACCATGTATGACTCCCTAAAAGGTCGTGATTTGAAAGTCTTATTGGTATAACTTATTTCCTTATATCAGACAAATTTTTCCCTATCTTTCGATGTGAAATTTAAATAAAATGAGAACAAGAAATAGTTTAAATTCTTTAAAAATCAAATCATTTAAAAAAATATACCGTCACGTGGAAAGATTCCGCCACGTAAAATAATTCACAAAGAATCAACTAGTTACACATAATCATGCTCCAACAATATACATATCTAGAATGATTCTTTTGGTGAAAAATATTTCTAAAATATTATTTATAAGTTGTAATTTTGGTGTGATACCACCATTCAATTTACCATTAAAATGCAATGGGACTTTAAAATTAAAATTGCATCTCAAAATTAAAAATATATACGCATCCCTAATGTTGTAAGAGAAAAAAAAAAATTAAGTGGAAAGATTATAGAAATATTAAAATGTCGAATACCATTAAATTATATATAATATTTTTTAACAAAAATGAACATATATTTTTTAGTTAATGTCACGAGATATTATCAATGAATTTATTAGTTAGTATCAAAATGTTGAATGATCCATATAGTGTTTTGATCACAAGTGAAACATATCAACTCACAAAAGAAAAGGTTAAAACTTTTAATAGATATTTAAATTTAAATTTTTGTGTTTTTTATGGTGGTTATGAAAAAAGTAAGCTCTTGAAATTTGCTACTCCCTTCAGTTGACAAATTAGTTGGGAAATAATCGGGAATTATGTATAACTTGATTAAGCCAATTTATAAATAGTTTTTTTTTTTTATTGTTTGAGTGTTTGTATTTGATTATTTTTAACTTATAAATTGATTTTTAAAAGTATTATTTTTTATTTTCTCGAATATAACTTAAAAGTAATTTTGATTAAATGCAAAAATAATCTTTTTAGTAATCACTATAACTTATCTTAATTAAAATTATTTTTTCTAAACACTTACACAACTGATTTTTATTTAATTTATATTGAGTCCTACTATATATATATATATATATATATATATATATATATATATATTGTGATTTTTAAAAATTAGGTATACATCACCCATCTTGGGTAGAATCGGATCGTAGATACGTAATTTAAATACAACTTACTAATATAATCATTGTAAGACCAGAAATTTTTTTAAATAAAAGGAATTTCCTTTATTTATTATTTTGAAATAGTAAGGGTTGATTTGATTAATGTGGATAGTTAAGGGTTAAATCATGCAAATATTTCAAAATAAGCAAGTGGTTATAAAATATTCATTATTATTAGGGAATATTCGTTTGGTCGTGGAATATTAAATCTTGTTGGGGAATATTAATGCGATGATTTGCCCATGACCGTGCCCCATAAGCCCAAGTTGAGCGATTGGATGAGGAAAACGACAAAGTTTGGGTGGTTATAAATAATTGGCGTAGTTATTCTGAATTAAGATCATTGGAATACTTGGGTGGTTAAAATAAGATGTCTGGCGTGGTTAAAGATGACACTGCGGTATTATGATATTGTTGAATTATTGATCCTTACGTAAGATGGCACTTTACTCAATAATTTTCACATGAATTCTCGCTCAATATTTTATTTTATTGATTCGATAATTCTTTGCGTTGATATTTTATATTATTGTTGTTCAATAATTGTCAACGCGTGATATTCCCATTATCGGATCAATAATTCATATTATTTGAATAATATTATTAGATAACATTATTGGCAATGTCTAGAAAGTTCATCTACAGGAGAGGTTTGGTCACCTAATTGCGCGCCCGAGAAGAGAGATCCTTATTGGAAAGCCCCTCTTTCCAGGAACTACTTTGGTCATTATAATTGTGATTACGTGATATTATTTGTGAATAATTAATTATTGATTCATATGATAAGGAAATATTTATTTTATATGAATATAAATGATGGATTTATTTATGTGGTTATAAATGAAGAAATTATTGTTGAGGTGTTTTATCGATATTTTATCGGATTGGAGGTGTTAAAAATCAAATCGGGGTTTTGAGATATATTGCGGGGGTTATAATTTTTAATCCGAATAGTTGGATTGTGGTAATTTTTGGGTATGTTATACATACATAAGTTGAGTATATGTCCACAAATTTTGAACCGTTAAAAATGCACGAATGATTTGTTGTGAATTTTAAGAGGTGTCGGATTCTAAATTGGGTTTATAATTGATTTTGGTGGAAAATTCTAGAATTGAGTGGGCCCCACTTGTGGTTGGTGAAAAAATGTGCTGAATTTTATTTCAAATGTGGTGGGTGGCAATAGTAGCGAGGTAAAGCCATCGGTGTGGTCAAGTCTGCCTTGGTTGGCTAACATTTTTCTATAAATATAGAAATTTAAGTTAGAATTGAAAATCACACGTAAACAAAGTTTTCTCTTTCTCTCTATATATTATTGAGCGTATTTTGTGAGTATTTAGATACTTTGAGAGTTCTTTATTCGAAGACAAGTTTCATTCAAAGATCACTTCCGATCTTTCCTTCCGGAAATCTTGATTCTTTGAGGTAAGGGATATTATTTTTTTTCGTAATGATATTATTTCTTGATATCATTATCTTTGAAATGTTGATCTGAAGTTTTTATCAAATTTGGAACTTTTTCATGTCGGGGTTCTTATTCATGAGTATTCACGAGTTCTTATTCATGAGTTCTTATTCACGAGATTCTTATTAAAGTACTATTCATGAAGCGTGAAAATGTTTTTTTGTGGAATTTCTATCTTTTGGTGTTGAGTTCTTATTCACGTATACTGCACTATTCACGATATCTGAGACTATTCATCGAAAAATAAAATTTCTTCTTTTCGTCCAAAATATCTATTTTGGATACTAGCTTTTGATTGTATCCATGTTTTGATCATTCTTGAATTTTACACCACTTATGATTATTTTTGAGGTATTGTTGGACATGGATAAAACAAAGTCTGAATCCTTAATCCTTAATCCTTGTCATTTTGTTTCTTTGGATTCGTTCTTTAAAATATTTTTCATCATCCTCGGTCTTAAATGATGATATTATTGAATATCTTTGGCTTTGTAGTCAAAAAGATGAATGATTCTGAAGAATATCTTTGGCTCAGTAGTGCAAAAATGAATGATTTTGAAGAATATCTTTGGCTTCAGTAGTGCAAAGATGAAGCGGATGTTTAAATGAACATGACCGATCGATGAATATCTTTGGCCTTTAGTGCAAAGATGAGCAGTGTTGAGATGAACATAATGGATTGATGAATATCTTTGGCACAGTAGTGCAAAGATGAATATTTGATTTGAGATGAATATTGATTGATGTTCTGAGGATAAAATATTGATGATGGACTGTTAAATTCATAGATTATAGTAGATTTCATTCTACGTAACTCTTCTATGAATTATTATTTCAGCGCGAATATTGATCCGAAACTTGTTGTACATTGTATTCTATCGATTTTTCCTGTTGGAGACTAACGATAATTTGTTGTATATTATCTTAGTCATAATATTCTTCTTTGGGCTAGTTGAGCTCACCTTTTCCTTGTTGTTCCATTTTTCTTCTCGGAGGCGAGAATGTAGCGAGTCTTAGTGGGGTATGGAATGAAGGTTCTAGAGAGAGTTGTTTAGTAGTCCTCACCATTTTGTAAAATAATGTATCAATAATTATGATGGGGATTTATTTGCGTGTGGATATTATACAGATGGCAATATCTCGTATTTAAACTCACAGTTTATATGTTGTAATAATAAAGTTGTAGTTGTTTACATACCATGTATTTGGCGACTCGAGAATGGGTGTGGTGTATACCTATTTTGGGGGCGCCGGTTTATGGTATCGAGCTTAGGGATATGATCTCTCTGGCGGAGATCGGGGAATAGAACTAGGAGGGAGAGCG
Organism: Panax quinquefolius; assembly: GCA_020205615.1. Taxonomy (NCBI): domain Eukaryota; kingdom Viridiplantae; phylum Streptophyta; class Magnoliopsida; order Apiales; family Araliaceae; genus Panax; species Panax quinquefolius. The sequence goes on from CM035168.1 coordinate 124,258,151, forward strand.
AGTAAATCCTTCGCTAGTGTGTCCTACTAAGCTTATTTGTTAGTTAGTGGTCAAGATATATAGGGATATTATGTGATATATTGATTTCTTAATTAACCCCTTGTTTTATGACGATATTTGAGAATGTCGAATGAGAATATTAATGATGGAGTAAATGAGACCGTGGAGATACTGTGACTCACCAACGAGGAGAAGCGTCTGACAGTCGGCAATGTTCCTCCCGTGAACAACACCGGCTGAAGCAGATAATGAACGAGGGATGTTTAGAAGCTTTTTGCAGTTCACGTAAAAATCGAACGAGGAGACTTCGTAATATAGGAGAAATGATAGCAATTCACGGGTGGTCACAGCCAAGCAAGTTCAAAGAGTTGGGACCACGAATTTAAGGGAAAGCAGATCCGATCACGGCGGAAACATGGGTCAAGCAAATTACCAAGATATTCGATGTCTTGGGATGCACGGAGGAACGAAGGTTCCATTCGCCACCTTTATGTTCCGTGGCGAGGCAGACATCGGTGGGAATCATGAAGCGTACTCCATCCGGTACTTTTCGGCACTCATAGATGGGAGACGTTTCAGAAGCGATTCAATGACAAGTACTTTCCACGAAAGTATTCGTCGTATGAAGGAAGTGGAGTTTATTAGACAGAAAGCGAGAATAACACGGCGGTGTCCCAAAGACGAGGCGAAGTTCGCGGAGTTATCCGAGTTGCACCTCATTTGGTGGAGAATGAGGAACGTATGACGCGGATGTTTACGAGAGGTTTGAAACCCGACATACGTCAAAGATATCATTTCTCATAAATTTTCTCTCTATTCGAGATGTTGTCAGCAGGCTCGGTTGTTAGAAGCGAGATAACGAAAGACGTTCAACCGAGGGACCATAACCAGGATCATACCAAAGATAGCAATCATCGAATAACGATAACCCGGCGGAGAAAGAAGAATACGGACAAGGCGGTAACCACTCGGTGGTAATCGTGGCCATGAAAATAGAAGAAGCGAGTGGGAGGAGATTTTAAAGAGGAGATTCAACAACGACCATTTGAAGACGTCGGCGCCCAAGAAGAACTAGTTTTAGGGAGGAGAAGCGACCACCGGTCGTATGTTACAAATGCGGAAAGAGGGACATATCACCCAAACCGCCCATGATTCAAGGTATGCTATAATTGTGGAAAGGAAGAACATATCGCCGAGATTAGACGATAATGAAACCTAGTTCAATGGGACGGTGACTCAAAAGGATGTCCCGAGAAAAGTCAAAGTCAACGGTTCTTGAAGAAGCGTTTGTCGTGACCGGTCAAAAATGCGAGGAACCCGACGAAGTTAAGACAGGTTAGTTAATTATAAATTCTTGCGAAGTATATACCTTTACTAGATATTGGTTCTACCCATTCTTTTATCTCTTACTTACGCTCAACGTTTGAACTTGACTACGGAGAAATTAGACTTTGACCTATCTCGTGGAGAATCCAGTTGGGAGAAACTTTCATTACATCTCGTTGTTTAGAAATCTTGCTTGATTCAAGTTGGCACTATCACATTACTTGTTAACCTTATTTCTATAGAGATATTTGCTTTTGATGTGATTTTAAGGTTAACTACTCATCATGCCGAAATTGATTACTTTCGTAAGGTTGTTAGTTTTCATATTCCTAAGCAACCTGTTATTCAAATTCAAGTAATCAAACCATTGTAGTCAAACATTTTTCATATCAAGCCATGAAGTCATTCGTTTATTACGGATGTCAAGTTTTCTTAGTCCATGTTATGGATTTGAATAAAGACACGTCAGATTTGAATAATATTCTTGTTGTTATTGATTTTTCCTGAATAAAGACACGTCAGATTTGAATAATACTATATTTTATGATTTAAAAGGTTTTTCATCACTGTTATAAATTTGAGACTCGGCTTTAATAAATATTCCACATCATCGAATCACCCCCTTACTTCTGACCAAGGATATTCTTTAAGTATTAACGACCACAATTATTCATGCACTACGGCCGAGAATATTTGTGTATTCATTAATGGTCATGATCATGCCAACAATTGTCCATCAATGCACTACTACCTAATCGAGGATTTTTACCACATCATTTGTAACATTACGATTCGTGATTACACCGAATAGTCTCTCGGTCATAATCATACCAAGTCCATCTACGCACTACTGTGCCACGAGATGATTTTCAACATAATATAAACATGAGGATGATGACAATGATATAAGAATTCAATAAAACAAGTTCAAGAATTAATTTATCTAGGAACCAATAACATCCAAAACCTATCAACATGATCTTTCGCTTTAGAGAGTAAAATTCAAGAATCTTTGAGAAGAATATTTCGAAAGGATCTTTGGATGAAGCGCAAATATCAAGGATATTCCACTAATTTCATGGAGTATAGAAGTCAAAGTTTTAACTTATTTGGGTATAATAAAGAATGGAATAACAAAAGAAATCACCATGCATGCGATAGGCCTATGCATGAGTTATTCAGCGAGAATAATAAATAACGGAACTGTGTGCGGCGTAAAAGCGCATGCAGATGAGGATATTTCAACGAATAATAATAAAGAATGGAACCGGTCCGGCGTAAAAACGCATGCAGATGAGGATATTCCAACGAATAATAATAAAGAATGGAACCAGTCCGGCGTAAAACACACACGATGGATGTTCCAACAAAATAATAATAAAAGATGGAACCGAATTAGGTGTAAAACACATGAACGGCGATGTTCCAACAGAATAATAGAAAAATGTCACCAAGTATAGGGTAAACCACGTATACAGGTTATTCCAGCAGAATAATAAGCAATGGAATAACAACAGTTCTCTTCATGAATAAGAAAGAATAACACCCCTTACTTTTGGTAGGAGATTGAATCTGCGATGTAGTGTAGTAACAAAATACTCTTCTTCTTTCACTCTTATTTCTCTATACTTTCTCTCTCTATAGCTTGAATGAATTCGTGAAAATTAATGAAGCACTAGGCCTCTATTTATAGAAGATTTCTAGCTTAACACCGCCAGTATGAAAAAGGCAAGTGGCTTGACGATTGGTGATGTGAAAAGAAAAGTGGTTTGGCGCTTTGTAATGTGAAACGAAAAGTGGTTCGGCCTTTGTAATGTGAAACGACAAGTGGTTCGGCCTTTTGTAATATAAAGCAGCAAGTGGTTTGACGTCTGGTAAAGGTAATTACTATTATTGAAGGTAATTACTATTGACGAAGGTAATTACTATTGACGAAGAGACTCTTAGATGATGATATATGGCCCCCATAAAATAATCAAACTTACCACAAACGTCTCATATGAGACTCTTTATATACATCAAGGATTGAATAAATATTACCACAAATCATTTTATTTTAATCAACACATATTTAATCTTTCAACAATTATTAATCATTTATAACTTGTCGTCTCAATTATTGATTTAATACTATAACATATTATATGAGATGATATTGTGACAATAATTGAATCAATAATATAAGAAATATGATCGTGCAATTCATTTGTAGTAATAATTGAGCATAATTGAGTGACTTCTCACGTAAGCATCAATAATCAATATCGTGTCTTCTTATACAACTACGCGTACATTGTACTTTTAATACCGGGTAGTTCAGCAGTTTTAACGGTAACACCTCTGTAGTTATTTTTATAAAAGATAATTTTGTCGCTTTTTAACTACTACAATAATACTTCCGTTAATGGGGTCCACCAATGATTGGCCGCCGCATGCGAATATTCCCCGACAAAAGAATATTCCCAGACCAAACGAATATTTTATAACAACTTGCTTACTTTGCAAAATTTATAAATATTACCCACAACTATAACATTATATCAAATTTATTCCATAATATTCAAAAATAATATTTATAGAAAAATTCATCTTTATTTATAAAAGTTGGGATCTTACAACCTCCCTTCTTATGAAATTTTCGCCCTCGAAATTAGTGGTACGATGTCGATATGTCAAGAGGTAAGGATACCTTGATTCATTTTGATTCTAACTCCCAAGTCATTTCACCGACAACATCGTGGTTCCTCCACAAAACTTTGACTTGAGGTATAACCTCGGGCGTAGAATATGTTCCTTCTTATCCAAGATATGAACAAGAACCTCTTCATACGTCAAATCTTCTGCTATTTCCTCCGGTTCTAACTCAATAATGTGGTTCGGGTCTTTCACATATTTACGTAACATGGATATGTGAAAAAGCGTTATGAACACGAGACATACTTGGCGGTAAAGCGAGTCTATAGCCACGCCTACTACCGATCGAGGATTAAAAATGGACCGATGAATCGAGGATTGAGTTTTCTCTCTTTCCAAATTTTGTAACTCCTTTCCATGGAGCAACTCTTAACAACACATGATTTCTATATCGAATTCCACGTCCTTTCGATGAAGATCAAGATAACTCTTTTTGTCGATTTTGTGAGGTTTTTTATCGTTGTCGGATCGTTTGAATCTTTTCCGTAGTCATCACGTACCAACTACTGGTCCCAACAATGTTGCTTCACCCACCTCATCCCAAAGATCTCGGAGAAGCGACACTTTCTTCCATACAACGCTCGAATGGAGCCATGCCAATACTTGCTTGATAAGCTGTTGTTGTAGGAAAACTCCATGATGGTAAGAACTTGTCCAACTTCCTTGAAATCAAGGACACGAGTCTTAATAGATCTTGAGAGTTTGAATAGTCCTCTCATTGTCGTCTGGTCCGAATCGAGGATGATATCGCCGAAAGCTAAATCGTTAGTCTGTGCCCATAGCTTTTTGCAAACTAACCCAAAATCGTGAAGTGAATCTTGGGTCTCGATCGAGACAATGGATACCGGCATACCATGCGGTCTTACAATCTCGTTTATGTACATATGAGCAAGGCGTTCAAGTGTATAAGTTTTCTCGTGTCGATAAGAAATGGCAGAGACTTGGTCAATCTATCAACAATGACCCAAATCGCATCTACGCCTTGAGAAAGCGTTAGGAAGACCCCAGAACGAAATCCATTGTAATGTGCTCCCACTTCCATTCGGAATTTCAAGTGGTTGCAATGGACCTTTTGGTACTTGATGCTCCGCTTTTAACTCGTTGACAAATTAGACACCTTGAGATAAACATAATCTATCTCTCTCTTCATATTGCTTCCACCAAAATGTATGAATAATATCATGATACATTTTGTACTCCGAGATGGATGGAAATGGTGTGTTGTGCGTCAGGCTCCATCATGATATTATACTTTAAATCGGTCGTTAGAACACAAAGTCTAGAGTCGACTCAAGTATTCCTTCTTCATCGATTCTTGCTTCCTATATAACACCTTCTTGCACTTTCTTCCTCATACGCATCACCTCGAGTGTCCGTAGCTTGAGCATCTTTAACTTTATCGATTAAAGTCGGTTCTACTCGTATACTCGCATTATCATCACACATGTGACGCCCCCAAAAATAGGTATACATCACCCATCTTGGGTAGTCGATACATGGTATGTAATTTAAATACAACTTACTAATATAAGCGTAGGTATACAATACGATATAAGCGTGAGTGAGTTTGAATACAAATATTGTCTACTAGAGATCATACAAACTCAAAAGGAGTCCCATCAAAAAATTAGGTATCGTCATCCCGTCTTGGGTCGCCACTTACATGGTATACGTAAATGGCTAAGAAAATCTGACTTACTAATATAAGCGTAGGTATGCAATCGACATAAAGCGTGAGTTTGAATACAAATATTGTCTACTAGATATTATTATTGTCTACTAGATATTATACAAACTCAAAAGGAGTCCTCATTACAACTATTATCACCTTTATTTCACGAGAATAGTGAGGGACTACTAATCTTATCCTACGGACCATTGCCCGTTCCCAGGCTTCGTCCGCTATGTTCTCATTTCACGAAGAAACGGTGAAAGAAAAGGTGAGCTCAACTAGCCCGATGAAATATTATGACTAAGATAATGCGAGAATAAATTATCATTAGCCTTCAACGAGTGTTAAGCGATAAAATCTGATAAACAACGGTTTAAGCTGCGGCGGAATAAGCGATCCATTAAAAAAAGTCAGTAGAGAATAAAGTCTACTATCTTTTAGGTTTTAAAGGTTTTCATCAATTTTTATCATTTGAGACTCGACAATAAATAAACCACCACATCTAATCATCCTGTACCACGGTCGAGGATTTTCATCAAATTATCGATGGTCGTGACTATCTTAGAATCACCCCTGGTCATAATCATACCAAAAACTATCCATCAACTTTGCATTACAGGCCCTTTGAGGACTTTTGTCACATCATTTATATCAAGTCGTGATTATACAAGAATGATCACTGGTCATAATCATACTAAGTTCATCTATGCGTAAGCGAAGATAACATAATATAACATGAGGATGATGACAATGACATAATAATTGATAAAACAAGTTCAAGAATTATTTAATCCATGAATTATTAACGTCAAATTGTCGACATGATCTTTGTTTACGTAGAGTAAAATTCAAGAATGATCGGAAGAATATTTCCATGAAAGATCTTTGGATGAAGCATGAAATATCGAGGATATTCTACTAATTTCATGGAGTATAGAAGTCAAAGTTTTAACTTATTTGGGTATAATAAAGAATGGAATAACAAAAGAAATCACCGTGCATGCGGTACCGCATAGGCGAGTTATTCAGCGAGAATAATAATAACGGAACGGTCGGTGAAATTCACTGCAAGCGGGATGTTCAATGAGAATAATAAAGATGGAACCGGATCCGGTGTAAAACACGAGATAGGATATTCAGCGAGAATGATAAAGGCGGAACCCGGTCAGGTGTGTAAAACACGAGACGAGGATGTTCAAGCGAGAATAATAAAAAAGCGGAACCGGTCGGTGTAAAAACCACAGAGCAGGATGTTCAGCGAGAATAATAGAAGAATGTCACCAAGTATAGGGTAAGCAGTATAGCGTATCTGAGTTATTCAATGAGAATAATAAGCGATGGAATAACATAAGATTTCACCAAGTATAGGGTATCTGGCGTATCACGGGTTATGTATAGGGTATGCCACTTTTACGAGTTATTCAGCGAGAATAATAATGAATGGAATAACGAAGTTCTCTTGAAGAAGAATAACACCACACCCTAGTAGTAAAAGGCTGAATATAGAAGTAGTGAAGTAGCGAGAATACTCTTCTTCTTCTCTACATACTCTTTTTCTCTCTAGCTTCTCTCTCTATAATTTCTCTCTACAGAGTTTTGATGAATTAAGTAAGAAAATAATGAAGGAATGAGCTTATTTATAGGAAAATGGAATCGTAGTAACTAATCCATGAGCGGTCAGATTGATTTACTTTAATCGGCGGTCCATATTTAAAGAAAAATCTTTTAAATAAAATATAATATATTCTATTTATATAAAAACATTTTACTATGCAAAACCTTTATGCAATCTTATATGCAAAACTTTATGCAAAACACTTTATGCGACACTTATCGTAATAAAATATAATATATTACTATTTATAGAATAACTTTAATAAAGTATTCTATTTTATATAAAAGATGTTTACTGTTTTATTACGTTAATAATCTGAATAAAACAAAAGCGTCATTATCATTATAATAATTCATATTATTAATCGTGATAATGGAATCAAAGTGAGTGACTTCTCCATAAGCATCGATAATCAATGGTGGTGTCTTCTTATGCGACCACTGCGTATTCTTTGTACTTTTACTAAGAGTAGTTCAGCGGTAACCACGGTAAAACTTCGTAGTTATTTTGATAAAATATTTTTTGTCGTTTTCTCGATCAGGCAATAATTACATTGTGGGGTCCACTGATGATTGGTAGTTATCGAATATTCCTGCTAAATAGAATATTCCCAGGCCAATCGAATATAATATAACCACTTGCATACTTTGCAAAATTTATAAATACTACCCTGACTATAATATTATCTTAAATTCACACCATAATATTAAAAATTATTTTGACAAAATTTAAATCTTTATTGATAAAATCTGGGTCTCTGATCTCCCTCCTTATGGAATTTAGCCCTCGAAATTAGAGTGCGATACACAGTATGATAAAGAGATGAGGATACCTTGAATACCTTTACGTTTTATCGTTTAAAAATATTAAATTCATCTTTGAAATCACTTGAAATATTATTCATTAACAATTCATCTTTTTGCACTCTGAATTTAAAGATATACAATTTGTAAAACCAATAATCTTTGAGACTAGCGACTTAATAGTATCACGACCACGAATTATCCGTACCACTCTTGGCGAGGATATTCGTGTTTTCAATCTGATCGTGATTATCTAGAATAATCCTGGTGTAAGTCGTAATCATACCAAGTCTATCAATGATACACTTCTGACCGAAGATGACTTTTACCACATCCATGAATTAATATTTCATTCTTTGAGACTCATTTCGATAATTAATCCATATATATCATCGAATCATCCACCGCACTTCTGGGCGAGGATATTCATTAGTATCACGACCACAAATTATCCATACACTCTGACGAGATAATTGTGTATTCATTAGTATCACGACCACAAATTATCCATGCACTACGACGACGAAGATAATTGTGTATTCATTAATATCACGACCACAAATTATCCATACACTACGACCGAAGATAATCGTGTATTCATTAGTATCACGACCACAAATTATCCATACACTACTACCGAAAGATAATTGTGTATTCATTAGTATCCGACCACAAATTATCCATGCACTACTACTGACGAAGATAATTGTGTATTCATTAGTATCACGACCACAAATTATCCATGTACTACTGACGAAGATAATTGTGTATTCATTAGTATCACGACCACAAATTATCCATGCACTACGGCGAAGATAATTGTGTATTCATTAGTATCACGACCACAAATTATCCATACACTACTGACGAAGATAATCGTACGAAGATAATCGTGTATTCATTAGTATCACGACCACAAATTATCCATGCACTACTCGACGAAGATAATTGTGTATTCATTAGTATCACGACCACAAATTATCCATACTTCTGACGAAAGATAATTGTGTATTCATTAGTATCACGACCACAAATTATCCATGCACTACGGACGAAGATAATTGTGTATTCATTCTGATTATGATTATCTGACAGAATAATCAATCACAGGTCATAATCAAACAATCAAGTCATAATCATACCTATCCCATCTACTTCTGAGGCCACGAGATGACTTTCAACGTAATATAAGCGTGAGGATAATGATATAAAGAATCGATCGAATGAGATAAAGGATAAATATTAAACATTTATAATATAATTTATCGAGGATTCAAGAATATCCCCATGTTATCAATCACTTAATAATCTCATAATCTAATATCATTAATATTATAACAATATTTTAATCACTTCTTAAATTTATAAACAATTTATCTTAATTGTTTACGCTTTTACCATATAATGCATTTAATCATTCAAAATGCCATACTCATAAGATATCATCACCAATTATCAAATCTCTCAAAAAAAATATGCATATACTCTATATAGGATTCTCTAGCCATAAAATCCTATTTTCAACTTTGTTACTTCACATAACATATTTAACTCATATGTTAAGTAACTAAACTATTTTCATGAAAAATACCAAATCAGTCCCAAAATATTTCTTTTCTGGGATTTAGCATAATATAGTCCCATAATGAAAATATATTTTTCTAAGAATTTTAAAATTCATTTACTATTTTTCAAAAATCAATTTCTAATTAATTCCTTAAGAAATTAGCTACCTCAAGTTTAACTCCAAAAATTCCCAAATCTTGGCAGGACCTTACACATGTTAGCGTGAGCTTCTAGTTTAAATTTCATGGTCGTGAGTTATAGAACTTCGGTTATAGCGTTTTTAAATCGGAAAAACCTAAATATTGAAATAGTCATAACTTGCTCATTTTAAGTCGAGAATGAGCTCATTTTTGGACAGGAGGTACTTTATACCATATACTTTCATGTCCCAAAAGGCCAGAATTTTTCTCATAATTTAAGTGGCCGAAACAGCCCTTAAAGTTAAAGGCAGTAGCGCTTTTTTTGAAATTTACAGCTTTGGCCTCCTTTGCTAAAATCAGTCCACACAAAAATCTACAACACCTTTTCCAGTAATTCCACTTGGATTAGTTAGGTAACTCATAGATCTAACTCTAGGACTTGACCACATTCAAAAATTCAAAATATAATAGGAGATATGGTCGATTGAATTTCATATTCGTTTTTCACCAAAATCGATTTTCAACTCTTTGTGATTTCTAAGAAACTTTCATGTTTTCACATAATAACCAACATAACTCATCATAAAACTTACTAATACTTCATATACCCATGATTTTCATTAGTTCAATGCTTTTATTATGACTTTCATCATAAACCACGTAAAGCTATTCTTTTAGTTGAAGAAATATTTGAGGTTTAAGAAATGGGTTTTTATCTTTGAATTCGATACAAAATTCGATTTCACGCTCTAGGGTAGGCTAGGAAGTCTTCAAGAATCGTCAAGAAATTTATTAATGATAGAAATATCATTCAAAGCTATTACTCTCATCAAGACTTGGATAGTCGTCACATTGATACCAATTGTGACTTACATCCCTTAACTAGATAGCACCTCACAATGATACCTATAAACTTGCCATCTTCATTCACGATGTCGCCTCTGAAAGTGCGGCGGTGCATTCCCACTGAGGAAGTTAACAACGAAAGGTTCGGGGCTCTTTACTTATGGCTTGATATAATGATGATTAACTTTAGGGTTTGGTTACTTTGAATTAAGTATAATGGGTTGGTTATGAATATAAAAGCTAACAACCTTACGAAAAGCATGATGAGTAGTTAACAATTGATTCCTAAAATCACATCAAAGGCAAGTATTTTCAAAAGATAAGATCGACGAGTAGCGTGAAAGTGTTTATTTGAATCAAAAAAACAAGATTTAAAAATAGTAAGCGATAACGAAGGCTCCTCTAACGAAGTTTCAACCGATAAGTCAAAGTCTAACTTCTCGGAAGTCAAATTTAAGCGTTGAGCACAACTAGGTGAAAAAAAAAGTGGGTAGGAGGCGGTATCTAACACGGTATAGACTTATGAGAGCTTATGATTAACTTACACGTGATAATTTTATTCGGGTTCCTCGTCGCGAGAAAAAAACGCTCTCTCTTAAACTCTAGGCTTTGGTTTATGCAGGGATGACCTTTGGTGCCTCCATCCTAGTTGAATTTGTCTTGATGGCGACAAAATCGAGCTAAGTGACCTTCTCTTCCACAATTATAACATGCTTTGGATGGCATGGCGCGATTCGGGATGATGTGTCCCTCTCCTCGCGCATTTGAAGCATATAATAGGTGGTCCTTCTCCTTCCTTAACAACGGTCTTTGGTCTTGGCGTCTTTCCATCATTGTTGAATCTCCTTTTCTTGAAATGTCCATTCTTATTGTTTTGTACGATTACCACCGAAGTGGTTACCATATCTCGCTTTGTTGATTCCCTCCGCTTGTTGTTGTCAAGCCGAGTACTACTCTACCATTGGTATTATAATTTTCTTAATTTACTTTCTTTTAGTTGCGTTGACTCGTTATCGCGCTCCACTAATTGAGCCCTATTTACAACATCGAACGAATAAAAACACGGTTTATGAGAAATAAGATGTTGGCGTATCTACGGCGAACCTCTTAAAAACATTAGCGCCATTCTCTCTTCATTATCCACGAGTGGGGCCTTGAAATCGTGATAACTCGCAAATTTTGCCTCGTATTGCGACACGGTCGTATTGTTTTGTTCGACTTGATAAACTCCTCCTCCCGTATGGCGAATACTTTCGGGAAAGTATTTGTCGTTGAAACGACTCTGGAACTTCTCCCCAAGATATCTTGATCTGATGAGGTTGAGTCGTTTCTGGAGATTCCCCCACGATGTCTGCCTCTCTCGCGCAACAAAAAAGGTGAAAAGGAACCTTTTGCTCTCGGAGCATCCAAGACATCAAATATTAGGTATCGTCACCCATCTTGGGTCGCCACTTACATGGTACATAAATTCAAATCTGACTTACTAATATAGCGTAGTGTATGCAATCGACATAAAGCGTGAGTTTGAATACAAATATTGTCTACTAGATATTATACAAACTCGAAAAGGAGTCCTCATTACAACTATTATCACTTTATTTCACGAGAATAGTGAGGACTACTAATCTTATCCTACGGACCATTACTTCCGTTCCCAGGCTTCGTCCCGGCTATGTTCTCATTTCACGAAGAAACGGTGAAAAAAGGTGAGCTCAACTAGCCCGATGAAATATTATGACTAAGATAATGCGAGAATAAATTATCATTAGCCTTCAACGAGTGTTAAGCGATAAAATCTGATAAACAACCGGTTTAAGCTGCGGCGGAATAAGCGATCCATTAAAAAGTCGAGTAGAGAATAAAATCTACTATCTTTTAGGTTTTAAAGGTTTTCATCATTTTTTTTATCATTTGAGACTCGACAATAAATAAACCACCACATCTAATCATCCACTGTACCACGGTCGAGGATTTTCATCAAATTATCGATGGTCGTGACTATCTTAGAATCACCCTGGTCATAATCATACCAAAAACTATCCATCATTTGCATTCTACAGACCCTTTGAGGACTTTTGTCACATCATTTATATCAAGTCGTGATTATCTTAGAATGATCACAGTCGTAATCATACTAAGTTCATCATATGCGTAAGCGAAGATAACATAATATAACATGAGGATGATGATGATGACATAATAATTCAATAAAACAAGTTCAAAATTATTTAATCCATGAATTATTAACGTCAATTGTCGACATAATCTTTGTTTACGTAGAGTAAAATTCAAGAATGATCGGAAGAATATTTCCATGAAAAGATCTTTGGATGAAGCTTGAATATCGAGGATATTCTACTAATTTCATGGAGTATAGAAGTCGAAAGTTTTAACTTATTTGGGTATAATAAAGAATGGAATAACAAAAGAAATCACCGTAAATGCGGTGCCGCATAGACGAGGTTATTCAGCGAGAATAATAATAACGGAACGGTCGGTGAAATTCACGCAAGCGGGATGTTCAACGAGAATAATAAAGATGGAACCGGATCCGGTGTAAAAACGAGATAGGATATTCAGCGAGAATGATAAAAAGCGGAACCCGGTCCGGGTGTAAAACAATGTGAGAGGATGTTCAGCGAGAATAATAAAAAGCGGAACCGGTCGGTGTAAAAACACGAGACGAGGATGTTCAGCGAGAATAATAGAAGAAGAATGTCACCAAGTATAGGGTAAGCGGCGTATCTGAGTTATTCAGCGAGAATAATAGCGATGGAATAACATAAAGATTTCACCAAGTATAGGGTATCTGGCGTATCTGAGGTTATGTATAGGGTATACCACTTTTACGAGTTATTCAGCGAGAATAATAATGAATGGAATAATGAAGTTCTCTTCGAAGAAGAAAGAATAACACCACTACTGACAAGTAAAAAGGCTAAAAAGAATATAGAAGTAGTGAAGTAGCGAGAATCTCTTCTTCTTCTTCTCTATATAATTTTTCTCTATAACTCTCTATAATTTCTCTCTACAGAGTTTGATGAATTAAGTAAGAAAATAATGAAGGAATGAGCTTATTTATAGGAAAATGGAATGCGTAGTAACTAATCCATGAGCGGTCAGATTGATTTACTTTAATCGGCGGTCCGTATTTAAAAAAAATCTTTTAAATAAAATATAATATATTCTATTTATATAAAAACATTTTACTATGCAACCTTTATGCAATCTTATGAAAACTATATCAAAAAATCTTATGCGACACTTATCGTAATAAAATATAATATATTTATTTATAGAATAACTTTAATAAAGTATACTATTTTATATAAAAGATGTTTACATTTTATTACGTTAATAATCTGAATAAAACAAAAGCGTCGTTATCATTATAATAATTCATATTATTAATCGTGATAATGGAATCAAAGTGAGTGACTTCTCACGCATAAGCATCGATAATCAATCTGGTGTGTCTTCTTCTTATGCGACCATGCGTATTCTTTGTACTTTTACTCTAGAGTAGTTCAGCGGTAACCACGGTAAAACTTCGTAGTTATTTTGATAAAATATTTTTGTCGTTTTCTCGATCGATCAAATGATAATTACATTGTGGGGTCCTGATGATGATTGGTAGTTATGCGAATATTCCTGCTTAATAGAATATTCCCAGAGCCGATCGAATATAATATAACCACTTGCATACTTTGCAAAATTTATAAATACTACCCCTGATTTATAATATTATCTTAAATTCACACCATAATATTAAAAATTATTTTGACAAAATTTAAATCTTTATTGATAAAATCACGGGGTCTCACTGATCTCCCTCCTTATGGAATTTAGCCCTCGAAATTAGAATGCGATACTGGTATGATAAAGAGGTGAGGATACCTTGAATACCTTTATCGTTAAAAATATTAAATTCATCTTTGAAAAATCGGCGAAGATATTCATTAACAATTCATCTTTGCCTTCTGGGCTGAAAGATATAATAATTCATCTTTTATAAAACCAATAATCTTTGATAATCTTCGACTTAATAGTATCACGACCACGAATTATCCATACCTTTCTTGGCTAAGGATATTCGTGTTTTCAATCTGATCGTGATTATCTTAGAATAATCCGTGGTCGTAATCATACCAAGTCTATCGATACTACTTCTGACGAAGATGACTTTTACCACATCCATGAATTAATATTTCATTCTTTGAGACTCATTTCGATAATTAATCCATATCATCGAATCATCGAATCATCCATTCATTAGTATGAGCGACCGGGCGAGGATATTCATTAGTATCACGTACCACAAATTATCCATACACTTCGGACGAAGATAATTGTGTATTCATTAGTATCACGACCACAAATTATCCATACACTACGACGAAGATAATTGTGTATTCATTAGTATCACGACCACAAATTATCCATACACTCGGCGAAGATAATTGTGTATTCATTAGTATCACGACCACAAATTATCCATACTACTACGGCGAAGATAATTGTGTATTATTAATATCACGACCACAAATTATCCATACATACGAAGATAATTGTGTATTCATTAGTATCCGACCACAAATTATCCATACTACGTACGACGAAGATAATTGTGTATTCATTAGTATCACGACCACAAATTATCCGTACACTACGACGAAGATAATTGTGTATTCATTAGTATCACGACCACAAATTATCCATACACTGACGAAGATAATTGTGTATTCATTAGTATCACGACCACAAATTATCCATACTTTACGGCGAAAGATGTGTGTGTATTCATTAGTATATCACGACCACAAATTATCCACACACTGACGAAGATAATTGTGTATTCATTAGTATCACGACCACAAATTATCCATACTACGGCCCGAAGATAATTGTGTATTCATTAATATCACGACCACAAATTATCCATACCTTCTACTTCTGACGAAGATAATTATGTATCATTTATTACTGACGAAGATAATTGTGTTTTCAATTACGGTTATGATTATCTAGAACAATCACTGGTCATAATCATACCAAGTCCATCTATATCTTGCTTCTGAGCCCGCGAGATGACTTTCAGCGTAATATAAGCGTGAGGATAATGATATAAAGAATCGATCGAATGAGATAAAGGATAAATATTAAACATTTATAATATAATTTATCCGAGGATTCAAGAATATCCCCATGTTATCAATCACTTAATAATCTCATAATCTAATATCATTAATATTATAACAATATTTTAATCACTTCTTAAATTTATAAACAATTTATCTTAATTGTTTACGCTTTACCATATAATGCATTTAATCATTCAAAAATGCCATACTCATAAGATATCATCACCAATTATCAAATCCTCATCAAAAAAAATATGCATATACTACTATATAGGATTCTCTAGCCATAAAATCCTATTTTCAACTTTGTTACTTCACATAACATATTTAACTCGTATGTTAAGTAACTAAACTATTTTCATGAAAAATACCAAATCAGTCCCAAAAATATTTCTTTTCTGGGATTTAGCATAATATAGTCCCATAATGAAAATATATTTTTTCGGAATTTTTAAAATTCATTTTACTATTTTCAAAAATCAATTTTCTAATTAATTCCTTAAGAAATTAGCTACCTCAAGTTTAACTCCAAAAATTCCCAAATCTTGGCGGGACCTTACACATGTTAACGTGAGCTTCTAGTTTAAATTTCATGGTCGTCGGAGTTATAGAACTCTCGGTTATAGCGTTTTTTAAATCGGAAAAACCTAAATATGAAAAATAGTCATAACTTGCTCATTTTAAGTCGAGAATGAGCTCATTTTTGGACAGGAGGTACTTTATACCATATACCTTTCATGTCCCAAAAGGCCAGAATTTTTCTCATAATTTAAGTGGCCGAAACAGCCCCTCTAAAGTTTTCTGGGCGTAGCTTTTTGAAATTTACAGCTTTGGCCTCCTTTGCTAAAATCAGTCCACACAAAAATCTACAACACCTTTTCCAGTAATTCCACTTGGATTAGTTAGGTAACTCATAGATCTAACTCTAGGACTTGACCACATTCAAAAATTCAAAAATATAATAGGAGATATGGTCGATTGAATTTCATATTCGTTTTTCACCAAAATCGATTTTCAACTCTTTGTGATTTCTAAGAAACTTTCATGTTTTTCACATACTAACCAACATAACTCATCATAAAACTTACTAATACTTCATATACCCATGATTTTCATTAGTTCAATGCTTTTATTATGACTTTCATCATAAACCACGTAAAGCAGTTCCTTTTAGTTGAAGAAATATTTGAGGTTTAAGAAATGGGTTTTTATCTTTGGGGTCGATACAAAATTCGATTTCACGCTCTAGGGTAGGCTAGAAGTCTTCAAGAATCGTCAAGAAATTTATTAATGATAGAAATATCATTCAAAAGCTATTACTCTCATCAAGACTTGGATAGTCGTCACATTGATATACCAGTGTGACTTACATCCCTTAACTAGATAGCACCTCACAATGATACCTATAAACTTGCCATCTTCATTCACGATGTAAGCCTCTGAGAGTAAAAGCGGTGCATTCCACACTGAGGAAGTCAACAACGAAAGGTGGGGGCTCTTTACTTATGGCTTGATATAATGATGATTAACTTTAGGGTTTGGTTACTTTGAATTAAGTATATGGGTTGGTTATGAATATAAAAGCTAACAACCTTACGAAAAGCATGATGAGTAGTTAACCAATTGATTCCTAAAATCACATCAAAAGGCAAGTATTTTCAAAAAGATAAGATCGACGAATTAGCGTGAAAGTGTTTATTTGAATCAACAAGATTTAAAAATAGTAAGCGATATGAAGGCTCCTCTTAATGAAGTTTTGACCGATAAGTCAAAGTTTAACTTCTTGGTCAAATTTAAGCGTTGAACACAACTAGGTGAAATAAAAAGTGGGTAGAGGCGGTATCTAACACGGTATAGACTTGATGAGCTTATGATTAACTTACGTGATAATTTTATTGGGGTTCTCGTCGAGAAAAAAGCGCTCTCTCTTAAACTCTAGGCTTTGGTTTATGCAGGAATGACCTTTGGTGCCTCCATCCTAGTTGAATTTGTCTTGATGGCGGCGACAAAATCGAGCTAAGTGACCTTCTCTTTCCACAATTATAACATGCTTTGGAATGGCGTGGCGTATGATTGGGGATGATGTGTCCCTCTCCTCGCATTTGAAGCATATAATAGGTGGTCCTTCTCCTTCCTTAACAACAGGTCTTTGGTCTTGGCGTCTTTCCATCATTGTTGAATCTCCTTTTCTTGAAATGTCCATTCTTATTATTTTTTGTACGATTTACCCAAAGTGGTTACCATATCGGCACATTGATTCCCTCACGCTTGTTGTCATAAAGCCCGATGACTACTCTCATTTGGTATTATAATTTTCTTAATTTACTCTCTTTTAGTTGCGTTGACTCGTTATCGCGCTCCACTAATTGAGCCCTATTTACAACATCGAATAAAAACACGGTTTATGAGAAATAAGATGTTGGCGTATCTCTGGCTTCGAACCTCTTAAAAACATTAGCGCCATTCTCTCTTCATTTATCCACCAAGTGGGGATATAATCGTGATAACTCATAAATTTTGCCTCGTATTGCGACACGGTCGTATTGTTTTGTTCGACTTGATAAACTCCACCTCCTTCGTATGGCGAATACTTTCGGGAAAGTATTTGTCGTTGAACGACTCTGGAACTTCTCCCGAAGATATCTTGATCTGATGAGGTTGAGTCGTTTCTGGAATTCCCACGATGTCTGCTCTCTCGTATGACGTAAAAAGCGTGAAAGGAACCTTTTGCTCCTCGGAGCATCGAGACATCAAATATCTTGGTAATCTGCTTTATCCATGCTTAGCGAAGTGGTTTTGGCTCTCCCTTAAACTCGGTGGTCGGCTCCTTGAATTGTTTAGCGGTGGCCGCAGAGAGTTTCGTGTTTCCACCTACGTTTTGGGCGAGAGTTCGCTTTCGCTTTGATGTTGCATGAATTCTAAAAAACCTTTTAAGCGTCTCGTCGTTAGTCGATTGATCGGTGTTGTTGTTTACGGGAGGATTATCGCCATCATCTGTTGCACATTATCACGATTATTGATATGTGGAGAATCAGCGGTCTCTGTGCTCCATTCTTTATTCTCAACATTCTCGGATGCCATTTTCAAAATCTTTGCCACAAAATAAGGGTTAATTAACATATCACATATTATCCTATACTACGCGTGAGCCAATTAAATACCAAATAAATTTAGGGTAGGTCATCTTAGCGAAAAATTTCCCGTCTCTCCCCTCTAGTACTATTCTCACATCTTGGCGGGGATCGTATCCTAGCTACGATACTTGTGGCGCCCCAAAATTAGGTATCGTCACCCGTCTTGGGTCGCCACTTACATGGTACATAAATTCAAATCAACTTACTAATATAATATAAGCGTAGGTATGCAATCGACATAAGCGTGAGTTTGAATACAAATATTGTCTACTAGATATTATCAAACTCGAAAAGGAGTCCTCATTACAACTATTATCACCTTTATTTCACGAGAATAGTGAGGACTACTAATCTTATCCTACGGACCATTACTCGCCGTTCCCAGGCTTCGTCCCGGCTATGTTCTCATTTCACGAAGAGAAACGGTGAAAAAAAGGTGAGCTCGACTAGCCCGAAGAAATATTATGACTAAGATAATGCGAGAATAAATTATCATTAGCCTTGACAGTGTTAAGCGATAAAATCTGATAAATGACGGTTTAAGCTGCGGTGGAATAAGCGATCCATTAAAAAAAAGTCGAGTAGAGAATAAAATCTACTATCTTTTAGGTTTAAAAGGTTTTCATCAATTTTTTATATTTGAGACTCGACAATAAATAAACCACCACATCTAATCATCCACTGTACCACGGTCGAGGATTTTCATCAAATTATCGATGGTCGTGACTATCTTAGAATCACCCTGGTCATAATCATACCAAAAACTATCCATCATTTGCATTACAGACCCTTTGAGGACTTTTGTCACATCATTTATATCAAGTCGTGATTATCTTAGAATGATCCTGGTCATAATCATATACTAAGTTCATCTATCTTGCGTAAGCGAAGATAACATAATATAACATGAGGATGATGATGATGACATAATAATTGATAAAACAAGTTCAAAATTATTTAATCCATGAATTATTAACGTCCAAATTGTCGACAATCTTTTTTTGTAGAGTAAAATTCAAGAATGATCGGAAGAATATTTCCATGAAAAGATCTTTGGATGAAGCTTGAATATCGAGGATATTCTACTAATTTCATGGAGTATAGAAGTGAAGTTTTTAACTTATTTGGGTATAATAAAGAATGGAATAACAAAAGAAATCACCGTGCATGCGGTGCCGCGCAGGCGAGGTTATTCAGCGAAGAATAATAATAACGGAACGGTCGGTGAAATTCACTGCAAGCGGGATGTTCAACGAGAATAATAAAGATGGAACCGGATCCGGTGTAAAAACACTGAGATAGGATATTCAGCGAGAATGATAAAAGGCGGAACCGGTCGGTGTGTAAAACACCTGACGAGGATGTTCAGCGAGAATAATAAAAAGCGGAACCGGTCGGTGTAAAACACCACACGACGAGGATGTTCAAGAGAATAATAGAAGAATGTCACCAAGTATAGGGTAAATAGCGTATCTGAGTTATTCAGCGAGAATAATAAGCGATGGAATAACATAAGGATTTCACAAGTATAGGGTATCTGGCGTATCACGAGGTTATGTATAGGGTATGCCACTTTTACGAGAGTTATTCAACAGAATAATAATGAATGGAATATGAAGTTCTCGTGAAGAAGAAAGAATAACACACCACTACAAGTACAACAAATAATACCCACTACTAGTAAAAAATGAATATAGAAGTAGTGAAGTAGCGAGAATACTCTTCTTCTTTCTACATAATTTTCTCTCTATAGCTCTCTCTATAATTTCTCTCTACAGAGTTTTGATGAATTAAGTAAGAAAATAATGAAGGAATGAGCTTATTTATAGGAAAATGGAATGCGTAGTAACTAATCCATGAGCGGTCAGATTGATTTACTTTAATCGGCGGTCCGTATTTAAAGAAAAATCTTTTAAATAAAATATAATATATTCTATTTATATAAAAACATTTTCTTATCAAAACCTTTATGCAATCTTATGCAAAACTTATCAAAAAAATTTATCTGACACTTATCGTAATAAAATATAATATATTATTTATAGAATAACTTTAATAAAGTATTACTATTTTTATATAAAAGATGTTTACATTTTATTACGTTAATAATCTGAATAAAACAAAAGCGTCATTATCATTATAATAATTATTATTATTAATCGTGATAATGGAATCAAGTGGTGTGACTTCTCATAAGCATCGATAATCAATCAGGTGTCTTTCTTATGCGACCACCTGCGTATTCTTTGTACTTTTACTTCTTAGAGTAGTTCAGCGGTAACAGCGGTAAAACTTTCGTAGTTATTTGATAAAATATTTTTTGTCGTTTTCTCGATCAAATGATAATTACATTATTAGGGTCCATGATGATTGGTAGTTGTTATGCGAATATTCCTGCTAAGCAAGAATATTCCCAGAGCCGATCGAATATAATATAACCACTTGCATACTTTGCAAAATTTATAAATCTACCCTGACTATAATATTATCTTAAATTCACACCATAATATTAAAAATTATTTTGACAAAATTTAAATCTTTATTGATAAAATCTGGGGTCTCTGATCTCCCCTCCTTATGGAATTTAAGCCCTCGAAATTAGAAGTGCGATACTGGTATGATAAAGAGGTGAGGATACCTTGAATACCTTTATCGTTTAAAAATATTAAATTCATCTTTTTGATCAGGCGAAGATATTCATTAACAAAATATTCATTAACAATTCAAGATATTTTTGCTTCTGGGCTTCAGGTAAAGATATATATTTGTAAAACCAATAATCTTTGAGACTTCGACTTAATAGTATCACGACCACGAATTATCCATACCTTCTTGGCTAAGGATATTCGTGTTTTCATTCTGATCGTGATTATCTTAGAATAATCCTTGGTGTAATAATCATACCAAGTCTATCGATACACTTCTGACGAAGATGACTTTTACCACATCCATGAATTAATATTTCATTCTTTGAGACTCATTTCGATAATTAATCCATATCATCGAATCATCACCTTGCTCTACGGGCGAGGATATTCATTAGTATCACGACCACGAATTATCCGTACACTTCTGACCCGAAGATAATTGTGTATTCATTAGTATCACGACCAAATTATCCATACACTGGCGAAGATAATTGTGTATTCATTAGTATCACGACCACAAATTATCCATACACTACGACGAAGATAATTGTGTATTCATTAGTATCACGACCACAAATTATCCATACTTTTCTGACGAAGATAATTGTGTATTCATTATATCCGACCTTATGATTATCCAGAAGAAGATAATTGTGTATTCATTAGTATCACGACCACAAATTATCCATACACTTCTGACGAAAGATAATTGTGTATTCATTAGTATCACGACCACAAATTATCCGTACCACTACGGCGAAGATAATGTGTATTCATTAGTATCACGACCACAAATTATCCATACACTACGACGAAGATAATTGTGTATTCATTAAATATCACGACCACAAATTATCCATACCTACGACGATAATTCGATGTATTCATTAGTATCACGACCACAAATTATCCCATACTACGACGATAATTGTGTATTCATTAATATCACGACCACAAATTATCCATACACTTCTGACGAAGATAATTGTGTATTCATTAGTATCACGACCACAAATTATCCATACACTCTGACGAAGATAATGTGTGTTTTCAATTCTGGTTATGATTATCTTAGAACAATCCACAGTGTAATCATAATCAGTCCAAGTCATCATATCTTATTTCTGATGAGATGACTTTCAGCGTAATATAAGCGTGAGGATAATGATATAAAGAATCGATCGAATGAGATAAAGGATAAATATTAAACATTTATAATATAATTTATCCGAGGATTCAAGAATATCCCCATGTTATCAATCACTTAATAATCTCATAATCTAATATCATTAATATTATAACAATATTTTAATCACTTCTTAAATTTATAAACAATTTATCTTAATTGTTTACGCTTTTACCATATAATGCATTTAATCATTCAAAAATGCCATACTCATAAAATATCATCACCAATTATCAAATCCCTCTCAAAAAAAATATGCATATACTACTATATAGGATTCTCTAGCCATAAAATCCTATTTTCAACTTTGTTACTTCACATAACATATTTAACTTTCATATGTTAAGTAACTAAACTATTTTCATGAAAATACCAAATCAGTCCCAAAAATATTTCTTTTCGGGATTTAGCATAATATAGTCCCATAATGAAAATATATTTTTCTCGGAATTTTAAAATTCATTTACTATTTTTCAAAAATCAATTTCTAATTAATTCCTTAAGAAATTAGCTACCTCAAGTTTAACTCAAAAATTCCCAAATCTTGGCGGGACCTTACACATGTTAACGTGAGCTTCTAGTTTAAATTTCATGGTCGTGGAGTTATAGAACTCGGTTATAGCGTTTTTTAAATCGGAAAAACCTAAATATTGAAATAGTCATAACTTGCTCATTTTAAGTCGAGAATGAGCTCATTTTTGGACAGGAGGTACTTTATACCATATATACTTTCATGTCCCAAAAGGCCAGAATTTTTCTCATAATTTAAGTGGCCGAAACAGTCCCTTAAAGTTTCATGGCGAGTAGCATTTTTGAAATTTACAGCTTTGGCCTCCTTTGCTAAAATCAGTCCACACAAAAATCTACAACACCTTTTCCAGTAATTCCACTTGGATTAGTTAGGTAACTCATAGATCTAACTCTAGGACTTGACCACATTCAAAAATTCAAAATATAATAGGAGATATGGTCGATTGAATTTCATATTCGTTTTTCACCAAAATCGATTTTCAACTCTTTGTGATTTCTAAGAAACTTTCATGTTTTCACATACTAACCAACATAACTCATCATAAAACTTACTAATACTTCATATACCCATGATTTTCATTAGTCAATGCTTTTATTATGACTTTCATCATAAACCACGTAATGATTCCTTTTAGTTGAAGAAATATTTGAGGTTTAAGAAATGGGTTTTTATCTTTGGGGTCGATACAAAATTCGATTTCACGCTCTAGGGTAGGCTAGGAAGTCTTCAAGAATCGTCAAGAAATTTATTAATGATAGAAATATCATTCAAAGCTATTACTCTCGTCCAAGACTTGGATAGTCGTCACATTGATACCATTGTGACTTACATCCCTTAACTAGATAGCACCTCACAATGATACCTATAAACTTGCCATCTTCATTCACGATGTCGCTCTCTGAGAAAGTGCGGGCGGTGCATTCCACACTGAGGAAGTCAACAACGAAAGGTTCGGGGCTCTTTACTTATGGCTTGATATAATGATGATTAACTTTAGGGTTTGGTTACTTTGAATTAGTATAACGGGTTGGTTATGAATATAAAAGCTAACAACCTTCTAAAAAAAAGCATGATGAGTAGTTAAACAATTGATTCCAAAAATCACATCAAAAGGCAAGTATTTTCAAAAGATAAGATCGACGAATTAGCGTGAAAGTGTTTATTTGAATCAAAAACAAGATTTAAAAATAGTAAGCGATATGAAGGCTCTCTATGAAGTTTGACCGATAAGTCAAAGTTTAACTTCTTGGTCAAATTTAAGCGTTGAGCGCAACTAGGTGAAATAAAAGAGTGGGTAGAAGGCGGTATCTAACACGGTATAGACTACATGAGCTTATGATTAACTTACGTGATAATTTTATTCGGGTTCTCGTCACGAGAAAAAAAAGCGCTCTCTCTTAAACTCTAGGCTTTGGTTTATGCAGGGAATGACCTTTGGTGCCTCCATCCTAGTTGAATTTGTCTTGATGGCGACAAAATCGAGCTAAGTGACCTTCTCTTCCACAATTATAACATGCTTTGGATGGCATGGCGCGATTCGGGATGATGTGTCCTCTCCTCGCATTTGAAGCATATAATAGGTGGTCCTTCTCCTTCCTTAACAACAGTCTTTGGTCTTGGCGTCTTTCCATCATTGTTGAATCTCCTTTTCTTGAAATGTCCATTCTTATTGTTTTGTACGATTACCACCAAGAAGTGGTTACCATATCTGGCTTTGTTGATTCCCTCACGCTTGTTGTCATAGCCCGATGACTACTCTCATTTGGTATTATAATTTTTTAAATTTACTCTCTTTTTAGTTGCGTTGACTCGTTATCGCGCTCCACTAATTGAGCCCTATTTTACATCTCGAATAAAAACACGGTTTATGAGAAATAAGATGTTGGCGTATCTCAAAACGAACCTCTTAAAAACATTCGCGCCATTCTCTCTTCATTATCCACCCAGTGGGGCCCTTAATCGTGATAACTCATAAATTTTGCCTCGTATTGCGACACGGTCGTATTGTTTTGTTCGACTTGATAAACTCCACCTCCCGTATGGCGAATACTTTCGGGAAAGTATTTGTCGTTGAGCGACTCTGGAACTTCTCCCGAGATATCTTGATCTGATGAGGTTGAGTCGTTTTTCTGGAATTCCCACGATGTCTGCCTCTCGCGCATGACGTAAAAGCGGCAAAAGGAACCTTTTGCTCCTCGGAGCATCGAGACATCAAATATCTTGGTAATCTGCTTTATCCATGCTTAGCGAAGTGGTTTTGGCTCTCCCTTAAACTCGGTGGTCGGCTCCTTGAATTGTTTAGCGGTGGCCCGCTTAGAGAGTTTTCGTGTTTCCACCTACGTTTTGGGCGAGGAGTCGCTTTCGCTTTGATGTTGCATGAATTCTAAAAACCTCTTAAGCGTCTCGAAGTCGTTAGTCGATTGATCGGTGTTGTTGTTTACGGGAGGATTATCGCCATCTGTTGCACATTATCACGATTATTGATGCATGGAGAATCAGCGGTCTCACTGTGCTCCATTCTTTATTCTCAACATTCTCGGATGCCATTTTCAAAAACTTTGCCACAAAATAAGGGTTTAATTAACATATCACATATTATCCTATACTACGTGAGCCAATTAAATACCAAATAAATTTAGGTAGGTCATCTTAGCGAAAGAATTCCCGTCTCTCCTCCTAGTACTATTCTCACATCTTAGCGGGGATCGTATCCTAGCTACGATACCTGTTGTGGCGCCCCCAAAATTAGGTATCGTCACCCGTCTTGGGTCGCCACTTACATGGTACATAAATTCAAATCTGACTTACTAATATAAGCGTAGGTATGCAATCGACATAAAGCGTGAGTTTGAATACAAATATTGTCTACTAGATATTATACAAACTCGAAAGAGTCCTCATTACAACTATTATCACCTTTATTTCACGAGAATAGTGAGGACTACTAATCTTATCCTACGGACCATTACTCCCGTTCCCAGGCTTCGTCCCGGCTATGTTCTCATTTTCTGAAGAGAAACGGTGAAAGAAAAGGTGAGCTCAACTAGCCCGATGAAATATTATGACTAAGATAATGCGAGAATAAATTATCATTAGCCTTGTGATGTTAAGCGATAAAATGACAAAACAACGGTTTAAGCTGCGGCGGAATAAGCGATCCATTAAAAAGTCGAGTAGAGAATAAAATCTACTATCTTTTAGGTTTTAAAGGTTTTCATCAATTTTTTATCATTTGAGACTCGACAATAAATAAACCACCACATCTAATCATCCCTGTACCACGGTCGAGGATTTTCATCAAATTATCGATGGTCGTGACTATCTTAGAATCACCCCTGGTCATAATCATACCAAAAACTATCCATCATTTGCATTCACGGGCCCTTTGAGGACTTTTGTCACATCATTTATATCAAGTCGTGATTATCTTAGAATGATCCACTGGTCATAATCATACTAAGTTCATCTATATGCGTAAGCGAAGATAACATAATATAACATGAGGATGATGACATGATGACATAATAATTGATAAAACAAGTTCAAAAATTATTTAATCCATGAATTATTAACGTCAAATTGTCGACATAATCTTTGTTTACGTAGAGTAAAATTCAAGAATGATCGGAAGAATATTTCCATGAAAGATCTTTGGATGAAGCTTGAATATCGAGGATATTCTACTAATTTCATGGAGTATAGAAGTCGAAGTTTTAACCATTTGGGTATAATAAAGAATGGAATAACAAAAAAGAAATCACCGTGCATGCGGTACCGCATAGGCGAGTTATTCAGCGAGAATAATAATAACGGAACGGTCGGTGAAATTGAAAGCGGATGCAAGCGGGATGTTCAACAGAATAATAAAGATGGAACCGGATCGGTGTAAAAACACGAGATAGGATATTCAGCGAGAATGATAAAAGCGCGGACCCGGTTAGGTGTAAAAAACTGACGAGGATGTTCAGCGAAGAATAATAAAAAAGCGGAACCGGTCGGTGTAAAAACATGAGCAGGATGTTCAAGCCAGAATAATAGAAGAATGTCACCAAGTATAGGGTAAGCCAGCGTATCTGAGTTATTCAGCGAGAATAATAAGCGATGGAATAACATAAGGATTTCACCAAGTATAGGGTATCTGGCGTATCTGAGGTTATGTATAGGGTATACCACTTTTACGAGTTATTCAAAGCAGAATAATAATGAATGGAATAATGAAGTTCTCTTTGAAGAAAAGAATAACACCCTGACAAATAGTAAAAAAGGCTGAATATAGAAGTAGTGAAGTAGCGAGAATCTCTTCTTTCTACATAATTTTCTCTCTATAGCTTCTCTCTATAATTTCTCTCTCAGAGTTTGATGAATTAAGTAAGAAAATAATGAAGGAATGAGCTTATTTATAGGAAAATGGAATGCGTAGTAACTAATCCATGAGCGGTCAGATTGATTTACTTTAATCGGCGGTCCGTATTAAAGAAAAATCTTTTAAATAAAATATAATATATTCTATTTATATAAAAACATTTTCTTATCTGCAAACCTTTATGCAATCTTATGCAAAATACTTATAAAAAACTTTATATGTATTTATCGTAATAAAATATAATATATTTATTTATAGAATAACTTTAATAAAGTATACTATTTTATATAAAAAGATGTTTACATTTTATTACGTTAATAATCTGAATAAAACAAAAGCGTCATTATCATTATAATAATTCATATTATTAATCGTGATAATGGAATCAATGAGTGACTTCTCAGCATAAGCATCGATAATCAATACAGGTATGTCTTTCTTATGCGACCACGCGTATTCTTTGTACTTTTACTACTAGAGTAGTTCAGCGGTAACCACGGTAAAACTTTCGTAGTTATTTGATAAAATATTTTTGTCGTTTTCTCGATCAAGCAATAATTACATTGTGGGGTCCCTGATGATTGGTAGTTATGCGAATATTCCTGCTAAGCCGAATATTCCCAGAGCCAATCGAATATAATATAACCACTTGCATACTTTGCAAAATTTATAAATCTACCCTGATTTATAATATTATCTTAAATTCACACCATAATATTAAAAATTATTTTGACAAAATTTAAATCTTTATTGATAAAATGCGGGGTCTCGATGTTCAACAGAATAATAGAAGAATGTCACCAAGTATAGGGTAAACCACGTATACGAGGTTATTAAATGAGAATAATAAGCGATGGAATAACAACAGTTTCTTCGTGAATAAGAAAGAATAACACCCCTTACCTTAGTAGGAGATTGAATCTTTGCAGTGGTGTAGTAACGAGAATCTATCTTCTTCTTCTATCTCTTATTCTCTCTATACTTTCTCTCTCTATAGCTTGAATGAATTAAGTGAAAAATAATGAAAACTAGGCCTCTATTTATAGAAGATTTAGCAAAAGCTTGCTGCTTAGTATGAAAAGCGCAAGGGCTTGACGTTGGTGATGTGAAAAGAAAAAAGTGGTTTCGACGCTTGTAATGTGAAGCGACAGAGTGGTTCGACACACGATAAAGGTAATTCTTATTGTGAAGGTAATTACTATTCACAAAAGGTAATTACTATTGAAGGTAATTACTATTGTGAAGAGACTCTTAGATGATGACATATGGCCCCCATAAAATAATCAAACTTTCCACAAAACGTCTCATATGTAATTTCTTTATATCATGAGGATTGAATAAATATTACCACAAATCATTTTATTTTAATCAACACATATTTAATCTTTCAACAATTATTAATCATTTTATAACTTGTCGTCTCAATTATTGATTTAATACTATAACATATTATACGGATGATCTTGTGACAATAATTGAATCGATAATATAAGAGATATGATCGTGATTCTGTAGCGATAATTGAAGCGTATTTGGTGACTTCTCACGCAAAGATCGATAATCAATATCGTGTCTTCTTATCAATTCTGGCGTATTCTTTCGTACTTTTTTAATAAAGGGTAGTTCAGCGGTTTTAATGATTAACACCTCTCATAGTTATTTTTATAGAAAGATAATTTTGTTGTTTTTAGCTACAACAAAACTTAGTTAATAAATTCATTTGATGATTGGTAAATAAATACGAATATTAAACAAAAGAATATTCCCCACCAAACGAATATTTTATATAACACTTAACTACTTTTGCAAAATTTATAAATATTACCCACAACTATAACATTATATCAAATTTATTCCATAATATTGAAAATAATATTTATAGAAAAATTCATCTTTATTTATAAAAGTTGGGTCTTACATATATTGAGAAATTTTTTAACCGAATTATAATTTTAATGTATATATATGAAATAGATAATCATATTTTAATTTATTTTATCACACATACTTCGATTGTAATTTAATTTTGTTAAATATTTATTAACATTTATATTATTTTCTACTTGTTTATCTTTTAAACCATAAAATAATGAGTGACTGTTTATTCTAGTCCAGGGCGACTGGGGAGGAAAGAAAGTGGGATAAGGTGCAGTCTCTGGGGTTAAAATTATTTGGTACAGCAGAAAACCATGGCGGGGCTTAGCAGCACCACTTTCCCCTTCAAACTACTCCCCTCCAGACTCAATTCACTCTCTCTCTCTTCTTTTCACTCTAATAAACTTTTCGGACTCCGCTTTAATTTCCCCACTTCCTCATCCCATCTAGAATTTGCTATATCCGTCTCCCACAACTCCATCGCTGCCCGCTACGGTGGCGGTGGCGGGGGCTTTTCCCGTCCAGGATCCGGCGACTTCAGTCGGTCTCGGCAGGGAAACTCTGATGACGATCAAGCTCTGGATATCTCCAGTATCAGGTACTTTTACAAAACTCTTGAGCTAAACTTCCAAGTTGAATTCATGTCTTTGCTGTTTTGATGGTTTAAAATAGGTCAGAAAATGTCCGGCTGATAGATGACAAACAAAATATGGTAAGTATTTGATGCATTTAGATATATGACAGAGTGGGTGAATTACTCCACTTGATTCACTTTGTTATGTGCAGATTGGAATAGTGTCCAAGGGTGAGGCTCTTCAAAGGGCTGACGATGCTGAACTTGACCTGGTACCTACTTACATTGGATTTTTTCCCTTTATATTTTCTATTGCTTCAATGAATTACCACATGCTTTAATTTATATTAGTATTACTTGGACCGAAGTGGAATTGGCTCTCTGTCTCTGTTGACAATTTTTTTTAAAAAAAATGTAATATTTGTCTATTAAAGTGGCAAATATATTGAGTGGTCTTGTGAGTAGCAAGGATGTTCTGCCAGACTATGTTGTTGTTGTGAAACTTAAGCACAGTTATGAGCGAGATTATGCTGCTTTAATATGAGTTTTTTTTTTTTTTTTTTTTTGGGGGGGGGGGGGAGTGGGTTTGAGGGATTTTTTTGGGGTTTTATTTTCTTTGGATAAGAACATAAACTTGTATGAAGAAGACCTTAATAAAATTCCAACGTGGGTGAATTCCTTGTTCATTTTTGTATTGTTAGAGATAGGAGTGAGCAAAAAAAACGGATAAAACCGAATTACCAAATTTTTTAAACCGAATTATTTCGGTTTTTCGGTTTTTTTTCTAACTTCAGTTATATCCGATTTTTATGCTCGATATTCGGTTTTAAAAAACAGATTATTCGGGATACCCGAATAACTGAACTTATTAATAACTGCACAAGATAAAGGGGCTTTGCATTTATTCTGTAAATGCCCATTTGCTGGTGCAGTATGGTTTGGGAGTAAGCTGGGTCTGCAACCTTCCCAAGTTCAAAATCTATCTATCCGGAAATGGTTGCATTAGAGGATAGTCCTGTGGCTTACCTGGAAGCAGAGGTGTGATGTTGTGTTTAAGGGGGTTGTCAAGATCCTGGGGCTATTTTGAATAAGTTGTAGGAGATTACCCAGCAATGGAATCAGGCCTCAATTATTAAAAATGTCCAGCCGAATCCCAGTCCTCTTTCTCATAATGTTAATAACAGTCGTTGGTTTGGGCGAGGTAGTAGTATAGTATTACGTTGAGCAGGATAACATCTGTTTCTGAAGTAGAGGGAGGAGGATATTAAACAGTTGTGGTCTGATGGCGGTTGGGTTCCAAGCGGCAGTAGGATGGACATGACATGGAATAGAAACAGGTCTTGTTTGGTATGTCACTTCCTATTGTGGCCATGTGATCTGCACTGCATGCGGAAGCCTTGGCTCTTCATCATTCCCGGTATTAAATTCGGTTATTAACCGAATAACCGAATAACCATATCGGTTAGTAATTCGGATACTTAAAAAGTTGAATTCCGGTTTTCGGGTATAACCGAAAAGTTTATTCGGTTCGGGTAATAACTTAATGCTCACTCCTAGTTAGAGAGAGGAAAGATCAGATAAAATTGAAAAAGTGACCAAGACCCCATACCCAATCTCGCACACGTGAGGCATTCTCAAATTACTATATGAAAAAATAGCTTATGAATTTGTCTGAAGTAGAAAGCTTTTTGGCATTCTTCCTCGAGCTAATCCTCTTGATTCAAGTTAGCTTATTTAGATTTCCTACTAAAATCAGATGCATATAAAGTTTTGAGTCTATATCTTCACGCTTCTGATACAGACTAGGCTTCATTCTTCTTTCCATGCCTTTCCTTGAGATGATTTCGACTGTCATTTTACTTTTTTCTTTCTTCTTATCTCTAATTCTTCCCGTCAATCTTGCCCACATTCTTTTATTGCTTCTTCCACTTGATCAACTTGAGCTCTTCCTTGTTTTTTATCCCTCTCACAAACAATATGGTCAAATACTTCGCACGTGCTATATCAAAGAGGCTATCAAGAATACTTGACCATAACTACCTACTAAATGTCATCATCAGATCTAGCAAAGTAATTTTATGAAGTGAATCGCCAAAGGGAACATCCATTTAAATAAGAAATTCTACTTACTATTGTTGAGTTATTAGGTTTGGGACGCGGGAGGTATGGATCATCAATGTTCTTGTTGTGCTGGCTTAATTTAATTTGCAGTTATGTTTGGTATATATATATATATATATATATATATATATATATATATATATATCGTTTTTCTCTTTTTGTGTGTGTGTGTTTGTCTAAGTGTGTTCAAAATAAAATTGTATAATTTCCAACTCAATGTATCAACTAAAAGTAAAGAGCAAAAAGAAATATAGCTTGCCTACTTGAGAGAAATAGAAGTATAAGTGGGAAGAACTGAAGACCTAATGC
This sequence comes from Panax quinquefolius, assembly GCA_020205615.1. Classification (NCBI taxonomy): domain Eukaryota; kingdom Viridiplantae; phylum Streptophyta; class Magnoliopsida; order Apiales; family Araliaceae; genus Panax; species Panax quinquefolius. The sequence goes on from CM035168.1 coordinate 124,290,696, forward strand.
CTAGAAAAACATCAATCTACAAACAATTGCTATTGGGACCTATTCTATGTCAAAAGGATATGGACCAATTTCTTCTCATTCATGGGTCTATGCGGATTGAAGTTTCTACCAAGATCTTGATTCTTTAGATCTCTTAGTTTTTTACGCGTTGAATGTGATTTTTGATGAATGGTAGGTCAGAAAGGCAACGCTGGTTTGTATAAAGTCTACTGCTCTGAACAACTGAACCCAATGTTAATTTTTAAAAAGCTGTAACTTGTGTTTCAGTTGCTAGTTTCTTTTTAAAAAGGCTTCACATACTTCTAAATAGGGCAGATTTCCTTTAGAGAATAAAGTTGCACTTTTGATTGGAAATTATTTTTCTGCTACCATTTTGTAGGTAATATTGTCTCCAGATGCTGATCCTCCAGTTGTCAGGTTGATGGATTACAAGTAAGATTGCATTATCCTTCTTAGTTTTTTTTTCACAAGTGATGGATGCTTTCTTAAGCTGGTACAATGGTAATGGTTACCGTAATTCTAACTCTGATACATGGGGACAGACTTGGCCATATAAGCTACTTCTTGTGGATTATCTTCCAGTTTGAGAGTTCACAAGGACACCAAAATGAAGAAAAAAAATAATCACAGGAACATTGATTAACATTTTTTTCTTTCAGAAAAGCTGTTAACTGATAAACTGAATACCTGCATGGTGTGTGAGGAACTGACAGTTTAAGTCACAAGTACAGGAGTAGTGTATTACTTTTATCCTCATTTTCAGTCACAAGGGACAGTTTCAGTCGCTCTAAATGCCGAAGGCGTGCATGATCTTATGTTGACTGTTTGCCTGTCTGCGTATGATAGTCATCATGACTTCTTTATTCAAATGCTACAACTCTTTTAGAACTCATAATAGTTGAGACAAATTAAGTTAAGTCCATCAAGAAACAAAAGTTTGAATTTATCACATGGGACTGGACAGTGGTGTAAATAATGACATTCAAGGTTGTGCTCATTGATCAATTACTCTTCTTTCTTATTTATTTGTCTTTGAATTGTTTGAGCCATCATGTACTAATTAGCAGTCTCAACTTTCTCAGTAAATTCAAATATGAGCAGCAAAAGAAGAAAAGAGATCAGCAGAAGAAAAGTGCTGGTAAACAACTCTCCTGCTTCATGTTCCCTTTTAGTGCTTAAAGTCTTCAGTTTTGAGAAATATTCTGACCAAGTGTGTACTTGAAATGTAGCCCATCGCATGGATTTGAAGGAGCTGAAAATGGGGTAAGGAACTAAGCATATCACAATCTCACTTATGATCTTCTCTTCTTACTGGTATTTTGGCTTTTAATGTTAGTATTACTGATAGCTGTTAAATAGAACTTTAGATTGTAGCTTTGATACTGGGTGTTGTTTTTATATCGTTTTTCCACTTGAAAGCAAAGTTTTCTCCTGTGTAAAAGTTATGTTCTTTAGGAAAATAATAATATAATAGTGAAAACGGGAAATACACCCCTGCTGAAGCAGGAAGTATACACCGTTTCCTTAAACACCGTCGTTTTGTCAAACTTGAGCCATATCTCTCACGAAAGTGGTCGACTCTTATAGCCCACTCCTCTCCCTCTCTCTACAAATTGATACTCATCTCTCACAAATCTTATCAGTAGAAGCTCTCTCCATCACTCCGATGACAATAAATTATTGACACCTTGTCCCTCCGATGAGAATACATCAAAGGTAAGATTCCCAATTTCAATTCCAACTAAGCCCAAGTCAGGCGCGGTAGTTGACGGTGGTGCGTTTGAATTCGTTTGCCTTTCCTCTTTCTTTACTTTATTTGATCAGCGGTTCTAATGCAGATCTAAGTTGGGTTTACGAATTTTGTTTTTGGGTTTGAAATTTGTTGTTATTTTTACCATCACTTACCTTTTTTTTTCTTTTATCTATAAGCTACTATTTCTTTCTCTCTCTCTCTCTCACACACACACACACACACACACTCACACTCACACACACTCACACTTGCGCTCACGCACTCACACACACACTCACTCACACTCACACACACACGCACACATATTATATGCTACTTCCTTGGTTTGGAAATTTACAGAAAACAAAATATTCTATTGCTACTAGTTTTAATTATATTATTTCATTGTTCTATTGCTCCCGTTGACAGTTACAACATTGACGTGCATGACTATTCTGTGCGTTTGAAAGCTGCTCAGAAGTTTTTGAAAGATGGCGACAAGGTTGCTTCAAATGTTATTATTGCAGTATATATAACTTCATTATCCCCTTATTTCTTACCCCTCAATATTTTTATATTGATATCTTCTGGTAAATCCCTGCAGGTCAAGGTTATAGTGAATTTAAAGGGCCGTGAAAGTGACTTCAGGAATAATGCTATCGAGCTTATCCGTCGTTTTCAGAATGACATCGGGGAGGTAATCACAATATTTGTAGTGAACTGTTATTTCCACAAGTAAAATTGATATTATCACAATGTCTCTCACATGATGTTGATGTGGGATCCACTTACTATTGAGGAAGATCTTGTGGGAATATCATTTTACTTGTGAAATATCTGTATTTATAATTTTGAAGGAAAATATACACATTCCAGTTTTGTCAAAAAGGGAAAAAGTAGACGCATATTCCAATTTTTGTCATGCTTGTTTCGTAGTAAGATAAATTTTGATACTCCCTCGGTTCCTCTGTTCCACAAAAGAGTCCCGTTTGTTTTATTTCCCTGATCAATTTGGAAATCCTAAAATTTCAAAATTGATTTGAGTTTATTTGATTTTTATTTTTTTTGCAATTGTTAATATTCTAAACTACTTCAAAAGTATTACCTAGTACAAAATTCTTATTTTGAAAATTAAAAGAAAAATCACATCACAATTTGTATTTTAAGATTTCAAAAGTTAACTAGGATCAAAGTTAAATAAGATTCTTTTTGTGGCGGAGAGAGTAAGCCTAACTTGTTTCACCTAAAAGGCAGATACTACAATGCATATAGTTCTCCTACTATTGCATAAAAAACAGATTTTATGCAAATATACATAAACCAGTTAAGACCATTCGTGAATGTCTGTACAAAAAGTATCTTCGATAATTTTAGTATGGAATACGAGTCTAAAAGAATAAATTCTTAGTTACATCTTGATGGATAACAATTTTCAGAGCAACTGCTTTGGATACCTTTAACTTCTCATTTTTCTTGTAACCCTAAGGTAGAGCAGAGCAACCTCTGCTTGTTTTTCTTTGGGCCAATTTGAGTGAGCTGGTTTGACCATCACATAAGGAGAAGTACATATAAATACTTTTCACTATTTCTTACTTCCATTGGATACAGAGATTACTAGTATATACTTGTAATACTTGTTGTTGCCTTATGGATCATACTTGCAATATAATATCAACTTTGGTAAGCACATAATTGTGCAATATAGAGATTCTTTCTTCCCCCTATTGGCTTTGGGTATTTCATATATTTTGGTGGTTTTAGTTTTGGATCAAAATGCTCTTCATTTAGATAAATTTCTTGCAAAACATCCTCTAACCCTTTAGATTCTTTCATCTTATGTACTTATGAGCTTCTATTTCCTTTCCTGTTTTCACAATTTGTTCAACATATCCATTGGTGTTCCATTGCAGCTTGCAGTTGAGGAGAGCAAAAGCTTCAGAGAGAGGAGCATGACTTTAGTATTGGTTCCAAATAAGGCTGTTGTTGTACAGAAAGCTCCAGAATCACCAAAGAAAAAAGAGAAGACGGCGTCTGAAGTCTCAGCTGGTGTTTGATTGCGCCCAACATTTTATGATGGCTTGTTTTCTAAATCAAGACAATCTTCAACTTATTCAACTACTAGAACAGATATCTCAGTCTTGTATAGAATGCAGTGTATTAAGGTTTTTTTCTCTTCCTTTTTTATCTTAATACAATAGCAGCAGCCATTGTTGGTTCCCATGGTAGCAATAATTAGTTAAATAACCAAATCATTTTCATAGAAAAGAATTGTCTCAAGTTTATTAGTTGATCCCAATTATTAGACATCTTAGATACTAAAATGGTGTTAATTAATAATAATATATGGAAAACTTTGGTATATATATATATATATATATATATATATAAAAAAAACTTTGGTATATATATATATATATATATATATATATATATATATTGTAAAATTATAAAACTGTCCATAATTTGGTCGCTAACCTTGAAATAGTCTCGGCTTGCTCAGTCTACTCACCCTTGTGCTGCCCATACCATGCACAATTAATAAGAGTGGTCACATATTATTATTAATAAGGGATATAATAATATATTTTTATATTTACGTAATTCAAATAAACGAAAATGGCGTGGACATTGATTTATTTGATCATTCATCACGCCATGCAGTTGATAGATGTATGCATTAAATTTATAACAGATGAGGAGATGTAATCAGAACCTTATGGTCTGAATTCAATAATTTTGAGCACAAACAATTAATTCTTACCCTATTATTGAAATCTATCCATACGTGTCAATAATACAGTAAACTCTCTATTTAGAAAAACTTTATATAAGAATAACATCTACAATATTATAAAAAATTTGAAATTTCGTTATAAATAGTAATAATCTCTAAATTATAATGTGTTATATAGTATTTTTTAAGTAAAAGATATTAAACTATACCTACTATATAGTAATAATTTCATATATATATATATGAGAGAGAGAGACAATACAAATATTAAAAGACTACATTTTTTATAAAAGATTACATTTCCTATAAAGAACTACATTTTCATATAAAAGACTACATTTTCCTATAAAAGACTACATTTCCTATAAAAGACTACATTTTCCTAGCTTGAAAATCTAAATAATTTATGTTTTCTTTAACTTTACATTAATATTTTTGAATAATAATTATTAGGAATTCTTATTGATATTTTTTTGTTAAAGTGGATATTTTTGAGTGTTTGAAAAATATTTTGTACCAATACCACTATTTAGTAATAACCTCTCGATTAAAATACAAATAATTTAATCCCAAATCTAATCCTAAATAGAGATTTTACTATAATAATAATAATAATCAGATGGACTAATTAATATTTTGCCCAACGCCCATCCTAGTTCCTACTACAGTCTACATTATGGAAGTAGCCTACGTACTAGTACTAGTAGTATAAAATAAAACTATCCCTATATATATATATATATATATATATATATATATATATATATCTGGAGAGGATTTTAATGAGATCAAATAAGCGGATCGAAAAAGAATCGGATCAAAGCAAAAAAACGCATGGTGGGGTTTAACCAGTATGTTTTCTTGGTTAAACTCGACCACGCGTGTTTTTTGCCTTAGTGCATTCTTTCAGTCGCTATTAATCAGATTTTAAACATTTCTGTATATATATATACAAATCCATTTCTTAAGCTCACCCTTATTGCGCTCACCCTACATTTTTCTTTTTATAAAAAATACATAACTAATAAAACACTTTTTTTAAAACTTTCAATTCCAAAAATTATTATACATTTTTTTTATTAGTTGTTTAAAAAAAAAAAAAGAGAGGAGCACAATAAGGGTGAGCTTAAGATCTTTTATATATATATATATATATATATATATATATATATATATATATATATATATATATATATATATATATATATATATATACTATAAGGATCAAAACATTCTCTTAAATAGTATTCTCCTTAAATAACATTCTTTTATTAAAACTATATGTCGTTTTAGAGGGACACGGTGGTGGTTTTTTATAAATACGCGGTGGCATTGTATTTACAAAAATGCCACCGCGTCCCTCCAAAACGACGTAGTTTTAATAAAAGAATGCTATTTAAGGAGGAATACTATTTAAGAAGAATGCTTCTTGATCCTGATCAGTATATATATATATATATATATATATATATATAGGGTAATCATCCGTAATAAACGTTTTACTGACGGACACTGTTCAGTAAACAAGTTCTCATCCGTTGATCTAGACATTTAATGGCTTAGATTGGTCAAAAATTCCACTGTCACATACGCTACTGACATGATGGCAGCATTTTTTCATTTTGCCTTTAGCCTTTTTACATTATCGCCCTACCATTTAATGCATGCTGGCTGCCATGTACTGTAATCTATTAGTGGTCACGATATATGGCTATAATGTAAAGATAAGTTTATATTTATGTATACATAATATAAAAATAAAAGATAATGTAAAGATAAATAATGTAAAAATAAAAGATAATGATAAGATAAGTCTGAATAAAAGATAAATTTATTTTTATAAATACATAATATAAAAATAAGATAATTTTGCGTGACTTCACTTTACGGGTCTTGAAGACCATGGTCCTAGTAAATGGAACTCCTAGGGAGCCAAACCCTTGGATTTGTTTCTTTATTTTTCCTGAAAATTGAAAACAAGAAAAATAATCAAATAACATTTAAATAAAAAGAAATCTTTATTTTGGGTGGTACACAAAATCTTTCTTTTTCATCAAACCAAATAAAATCATAATTTTATTTTGGAAATAAAATAAAATCTTAATTTTATTTTGAAAATAAAATCTTAATTTTATTTTGAAAATAAAATAAAATCTTAATTTTAGTTTGGAAATCAAATCTCTCTTTATTTTGAAAACAAAATAAAATCTTTCTTTATTTGGGAAATAAACCAAATCTATCTTTATTTTGGAAGTAAAATAAAATCTAAATTTATTTTGGAAATAAAATAAAATCTATCTTTATTTGATACACACACACACACACACACACACACACACACACACACACACACACATATATATATATAAGCTATTTTTCGAAAAATACCCATTATTGGGAATAAAATCAACTTAAATTTTATTATTTTCGAAAAGAAGCTATTCTCTCCTATAGATTTTTTTTTTACTTATCTTTATTTTGGAGAAGTAAGAAGTCCATATTCGTAATCCATTGTCGCATGCCTTCTGATTGAGTAGGTGCTACTTGCGTGCATATTCCTTAGGATTGTCTCATAATCGCTAGAGCCAGCGAACACACGTGTGTTCCTCACCATTCTTGACCACACTAGAAGTCTCACCATCGAGGACATCCTTGCAGAACCAACACCGTGTAATTGTAAACCATTAGGGGTGCAACCTTTATTGAGTCTTCATTTAGCCAATTTCTCATAATTGTTTCTCTCTCTCTCTCTCTATATATTTTTTCTTCAGGGAATTGTAGACTTTCTTCAATTTTTCGAGTCCCATCACCGTATCTTGGCCTTTTCCTCGAATTCCTCGAAAAAAAGGCTATAATTTTCATGAGTGAAGGAGCATTCTGTCCCCAAACGAAGTGGATTAAGAGAAAGCAACGGGACCTTAAAGGTATGCATGGGAACAAACCCCAGGTGGTGGCCGAACCCTATAGACCTTGAACTTTTTTTTTTTTGAAGGAGAGATCCCACCCTAGGTGGTGGCCGAACCCTATAGGGCGCCGAACCCTAGGGGATCCGAAACTTTATCATTTTTTTTAATTTTTTTTGAAGGAGGCACCAGCCTCAGGTGGTGGTGGCCGAACCCCATAGAGCCGATTTGAACCATAGGCTGTAGAACCCCAGGGGCCGAACATATCAATTTTTTTTGAAGGAGAAATCACGCCTTAGGTGGTGGCCGAACCCTATAGAGCCGAACCACATAGGCGCCAACCCCAGGGGGCCGAACCTTATCATTTTTTTGAAGGAGAAATCCCGCCCTAGGTGGTGGCCGAACCCTATAAGAGCCGAACCCTAGGGGGGCCGAACCTTATCAATATTTTTTTTAAGGAGAGATCCCGCCCTAGGTGGTGGCCAAACCCTATAGGAGCCGAACCCTATAGGGCGCCTGTGACGCCCCCAAAATAGGTATACATCACCCATTCTGAGTTGTCAATACATGGTACAGAAACAACTACAACTTTATTATTACAACAAATAAAATCGTGAGTTTAAATACAAATATTATCTTCAGACAATATTTATACTCACATAAATCCTCATCACATTTATTGATACATTATTTTACAAAATGGTGAGGACTACTAAACAATCCTTTCTAAAACCTTCATTCCATACCCCAGGCTGCATTCTTTTATATTCTCGCCTCACGAGAAGAATGGAACAAAAAGGAAAAGGGTGAGCTCAACTAGCTCAATAAAGAATATTATGACTAAGATAATACACAACAAATTATCGTTAGTCTTCAACAGGAAAAATTTAATAGAATCTGATAGACAACAAATTTTCAATCAATATTCGCAATGAAATAATAATTCATTAGAAGAGTTAAGTAGAGAATGCAAACTACTATCTTCTATGTATGAATTTAAAAGTTCATCGTCTATCTTTTATCCCCGTAACAACAATCAATATACATCCGGAATCAAATATTCATCTTTGCACTACAGCCAAAGATATTCATCGATTAGTCATGTTCATTTAAACACTGTTCATCTTTGCACTCTGAGCCAAAGATATTAATCATCGATCATGTTCATCTCAACACTGCTCATCTTTGCACTCTGTGCCAAAGATATTCTTCAGAAATCATTCATCTTTGCACTACTGGGCCAAAGATATTCAATAATATCATCATTTAAGACTAAGGATGATGAAAAATATTTTAAAAAGAACGAATCGGTGAAACAAAATGACAAGGATTAAGGATTAAGGATTCAGTACTTTTTGTTTTATCCATGTCCAACAATACCCCAAAAATAATCACGGTGGTGTAAAATTCAAGAATGATCAAAACATGGATACAATCAAAGCTAGTATCCAAAATAGATGTTTTGGACAAAAGAAGAAATTTTATTTTTTGGTGAATAGTCTCAGTAATATCGTGAATAGTGTCAGATATCGTGAATAGTCAGATATCGTGAATAATCTGAGATATACGTGAATAGTAAATCCGACACCCAAAAGATAGAAATTCCACAAAAACATCTTCACGCTTCATGAATAATAACTTCGTGAATAGTAACTCGTGAATAGTAACTCATGAATAGTAACTCGTGAATAGTAATCTCGACATGAAAAAGTTCAAATTTGATAAAACATCGATCAACATTTCAAAGATAATGATATTGAAGAAATAATATCATTCTGAAAAAAATAATATCCCTTACCTCAAAGAATCAAGATTTCTTGGAAGGAAAGGTCGGAAGTGATCTTTGAATGAAACTTATCTTCAACAAAGAACTCTCAAAATATCTAAATACTCACAAAATACACTCAATAATATAGAGAGAAAGAGAAAACTTTGTTTACGGTGTGATTTTCAATTCTAACTTAAATTTCTATTTATAGGAAAATGTTAGCCGTAGAAGCGAGACTTGACCTGCTACACGATGGCTTTTTACTCGCTACTATTGCCACCCACCACATTTGAAATAAAATTCAGCACATTTCTTCACCAACCACAAGTGGGGCCCACTCAATTCTAGAATTTTCCACCAAAATTAATTATAAACCTAATTTTCGAATCGAGACACCTCTTAAAATTCATAACAAATCATTCGTGAATTTTTAACGGTTCAAAATTTGTGGACATATACTCAACTTATGTATGTATAACATACCCAAAAATTACCACAATCAGCGGTCGGATTAAAAATTATAATCCCCGCAATATATCTCAAAAACCCCCGATTTAATTTTTAATACCTCGAACGGTAAAATCTTCGATAAAACACCTCAACAATAATTTCTTCATTTATAACCACATAAATAAATCCATCATTTATATCCACATAAAATAAATATTTCTTTATCATATGAATCAATAATTAATTATTCACAAATAATATTACGTAATCATTATTATGACAACCAGTAGTTCCAGAAAAAGGGGCTTTCCGATAAGGATTTCTCCTTCTTGTGCCAAGCAATTAGGTGACCAAACCTCTCCTCGATGTAACTTTCTAGACATTGCCAATAATGCTATCTAATAATATTATTCAAATAATATGAATTATTGATCCGATAATGGAGATAATAATGCGATGACAATTATTGAACAACAATAATATAAAATATCAACGCAAGCAATTATTGAATCAATAAAATAAAATATTGAGCGATAATCTTCTGTGAAAATTATTGAGTAGTGCCTTCTTACGTAAGGATCGATAATTCAACAATCTTCATGTAATATCGGTGCATCTTCTTTAACGACACGCGCGTATTCTTGTATTTTAACCACCGGGTATTCCAACGATCTTACTTAGAATAACTTCTGCAGTTATTTTTAACCAACTTATATTTGTCGTTTTCTTCATCCAATCGCTTTCCAGTTGGGGCCACACACATGGTCTTTTGGTCGATAAACGAATATTCCCGACAAGCGATGCGAATATTCCACGACCAAACGAATATTCCCAGACAACAATGAATATTTTATAACCACTTGCTTATTTTGAAATATTTGCGTATTTAACCCTTAACTATCCACATTAATCAAATCAACCCTTACTATTTCAAAATAATAAATAAAGGAAATTCCTTTTTATTTAAAAAAATTTTTGGTCTTACAACCTCCCCTTCTTATGAAATTTAAGTCCTCGAAATTGACGTGACGATACTGGTGTTTGAAAAGGTGAGGATACCTCGCTTTCATTTCCGTTTCAATTCCGTGTCATTTCCTCTATAGCATGATTCCTCCACAAAACTTTAACTTGTGGTATGACGACTTTCTTGGCGTAGGACATGCTCCTTCCTATCCAAGATCTTGATAGGTACCTCCTCATACGTTAAGTCTTGACTATCTCGTCCGGTTTCTAACTTCAATAACGTGGTTCGGGTCTTTCACATATTTACTGAGAACATGATATGTGAAACACATTATGAACACGAGACATACTCGGAGGTAACGCAAGTCTATAGGCTACATTTCCTACTCGGTCAAGAATTTGAAATGGACCAATAAATCGTGGATTGAGCTTTCCTCTCTTCCCAAATCTTGTAACTCCCTTCCATGGAGCAACTCGCAACAATACATGATCCCCTACATTAAATTCCACGTCCTTTCGATGAAGATCCGCATAACTCTTTTGTCGATCTTGAGCCGTTTGTATACGTTGTCGAATCATTTGGATCTTTTCGGTAGGTCATACGTCTTAACTCGGGTCCCAACAATGTTGCTTCACCCACCTCATCCCAACATATTGGAGAACGACATTTTCGTCCATATAATGCTTCGAATGGAGCCACACCTATACTTGCCTGATAACTGTTGTTGTAGGAGAATTCCACCAATGGTAAATACTTATCCCAACTGCCCTTGAAGTCTAGGACACAGAGTCTTAATAAATCTTCAAGAGTTTGAATAGTCCTCTCTGATTGTCCGTCCGTTTGGGGATGGTATGCCGAACTAAATCGCAAATCCGTGCCCATAGCTTTTTGCAAGCTAACCCAAAATCTTGAAGTGAATCTTGGGTCACGATCCGAAACTATGGATACAGGCATGCCATGCAACCTCACAATCTCATTTACGTACATACTAGCAAGACGTTCAAGTGAATAAGTCTCCGTGATTCGGCAAGAAATGAGCAGACTTGGTTAATCTATCAACAATAACCCAAATAGCATTGATGCCTTGAGAAACCGTAGGAAGACCCATAACGAAATCCATGGTAATGTGTTCCCACTTCCATTCCGGAATCTCAAGTGGTTGCAACGGACCCTTAGGTACTAGATCTTTCGCGCTTTACACGTTGGCAAGTTAAACACATCGAGATAAACTTTGCAATCTCTCTTCATATTATTCCACCAAAATGTATGTGAAGATCACGATACATTTTAGTACTTCGAGGATGGATTGCAAATGGTGTATTGTGTGCCTCCATCATAATCTTGTACTTCAAATCGAGTCGTTAGGAACACAAAGTCTAGAGTGGACTCAAGTATTCTTCTTCATCAATTCTCGCTTAGGAATAGCTCCTTCTTGTACTTTTCTTCTTCATACGCATCATCACTCCGAATTCGGTGGCTCGAAAGCAACCTTAACTTTTTCTATTAAAGTTGGCTCTGTCGTATACTTGACATCATCGCACTCGTTCCGCATATGATCTTCTACTCAATGCGTCACCACCATTTCGCTTTACCGTGGTGGTATTGAATAAGTGTGGTCGTAGTCTTTCAATAGCTCGAGCCAACGTCACGCCGCATGTTGAGTTCTTTTGAGTGAAGAAATATTTAAGGCTTTTATGATCCGAATATATCTCCACTTTCTCCCCATATAGATAGTGCCTCCATATCTTTAATGAAAACGATTGCGCTGACTCTAGATCATGAGTAGGATAATTCCTCTCATACTCTTTAAGTTGTCATGAGGCATAGGCTATGACTTTCCCACGTTGCATGAGAACACATCCTAACCCTTTGCACGAAGCATCATTTGAGATAACAAATCCATCCGAACCGGATGGTATTGTTAGAACAGTCTTAGAAATAAGTCTCTCTTAAGCTCTTGGAAACTTTTTTCGATTCTTCGCCCTAAACGAATTTTCGTATCCTTTCGAGTTAAATTTTGAGTTAATGGAGTAGCGATTCGAGAAAACCCTTCCACGAATCTCCGATAATAACCAAATTTAAGCCCAAAAAGCTACGTACTTGATCATCGAGCTTGGTTGCTCCAACTTTGTATTGCTTCAATCTTCACGGATCAGCAGATACTCCATGTTTTGACACCACATGCCCAAGAAATGCTACTTCCTCAAGCCGAACTCGCATTTCTTCAATTTGGCATATAGTTGGTTTTCACGAAGCCTTTGAGTACCGACTTCAAATGGTGCTCATGATCTTCACGACTTTTGGAATATATAAGGATGTCATCAATAAAGAAACAACAAGGCCGATCCAAATATTCCTTGAATACTCGGTTCATCATATCCATGAATGAAAGCCGCTTAGAGCATTAGTTAGTCCGAAAGACATGACTAAGAATTCATAATGCCCATACCGAAGTTCGAAAGGCGGTCTTTGGAATATCCTCGATTCTAATCTTCGGTGATGATATCCGGAAGCGAAGATCGATTTTTGAAAAGAATTGTGCCCCTCTACGGTTGGTCAAACAAGTCATCAATACGAGGTGAGGATACCTATTCTTGATGGTGACATGGTTCAATTCGATAGTAATACAAAGTCGCGATACTCCCGTCTTTCTTCTTTACAAATAAAACAGGAGCACCCCAAGGAGATGTCTTGGGACGAATGAAACCAATGTCCAACAATTCTCTGTAGTTGGACCTTTAACTCTGAAGTTCAATAGAGCCATTCGATATGGGGTTTTAGAAATGGGCTTTCATGCGAGTTCAAGATCAATAAAGAATTCAACTTCACGCCGGGGTAGGCAAGGGAAGTTCTTCTTGAAATCGTCGGGAAAGTCAATAACAACGGGAATATTATTCAAATTTGGCGTGTCTTTATTCAAATCCATAACATGGGCTAAGAAAGCTTGACATCCGTTTTTAATAAGCGAATAGCTTTATGATTAGATATAGCGGTGATTGATTTTAATGGTTTAGTTGCTTGAATTCATACAACGGGTTGGTTAGGAATATGAAAACTAACAACCTTACGAAAACAATCAATTTTGGCATGATGAGTAGTTAACCAATCAATCCCTAAAATCACATCAAAAGCAAGTATCTTTAAAGAGATAAGGTCAACGGTAAGGTGATGGTGCCAACTTGAATCAAACAAGATTTATAAGCGATTGGATGTGATGAAAGTTTCTCTAACGGAGTTTCCACAGATAGATCAAAGTCTAATTTCTCCGAGTCAAGTTTAAGCGTTGAGCACATGCAGGGAGAGATAAATGAATGGGTAGCACCTAGGTATCAAGTAAGGTATAAACTTCGCAAGAATTTATAAATAGCTTACCCGTGATCACCTCGTTTGGGTTCTCGCATTATGACCGATCACAACAAACGCTTCTTCCGGAATCGTTGACTTTGACTTTTAGGGACGATCTTTTGAATCACCGTCCCTCATTGAACTAGGGTTTCGCATCGTGCATAATCTCGAAGCGATATGTCCTTCCTTTCCACAACTATAGCATACCTTGAGCTGTGTGGGCGGTTTGACTGATATGTCCCTCTTTTCCGCATTTGTAGCGTATACGATGGGTGGTCGTTCTCCTCCCTTAGAACCGATTCTTTTGACTTTGTCGTCTTCACATAGTCGTTGTTAAATCTCCTCTTTTAAAATCTCCTCCTCGACTCGCTTCTTCTTGCATTTTCATGACCATGATTACCACGGTAGTGGTTACCATTTTCGTCCGTCTGTTTTCTTTCTCCGTAGGTTATCATTATTATTACATTGATCGCTATCTCAGTACGATCCTGGTTATGGTCCTCGAGTTGACCATACTCGTTATCTCATTTCTAATAATTGAGCCACATTTACAACATGTCGAATAAAGAAAGTTTATGAGAAATGAGATCTCGACGTATCTTAGGGTTTCAAACCTCTAAGAAACATCCGCCATCATCGTTCCTCATTCTCCACCAAATGAGGTGCAAACACGGATAACTCTGCAAACTTTGCCTCGTCTTTGAGACACCGTCGTGTTGTTTTGCTCTGTCGATGAACTCCACTTCCTTCATATGACGAACACTTTCGGAAAGTATTTGTCATTAAATAGTCTCAAACGTCTCCCAAGACACGCTTTGAGTGCGGGTGGATGGGTGCGCTTCATGACTCCCACCGAGAGTCTCGCTTTCGCCACGGAACATAAAGGTGGCGAATGGAACCTCTGTTCTCGTGCATCCCAAGACATCGAATATCTTGGTAATTTGCTTGACCCGTGTTTCCGCCATGATCGGATCTCGGCTTTCCTTAAATTCGGTGGTCCTGACTCTTTGAATCGCTTTCGTTGTGACAACCCGTGAATTGCTATCATTTCCTCTCGTATTTTGAACACGAGTCTCCAAATCTCGATTTTGCATGAACTATGAAAAACTTCTAAACATCCCTCGTTCATCATCTCGCTCCATGGTGTTGTTCACGGGAGGAACATTGCCGACTGTTGCACGTTCTCTCCTCGTTGGTAAAGACAGGCATCTCCACGGTCTCATTTACTCCATTGTTAATATTCTCGGTCGACATTCTCAAAATCGTCATAAAACAAGGGTTAATTAAGGAAATCAATATATCACATAATATCCCTTATATCTTGACCAACTAACAAATAAGCTTAGGTAGGACACACTAGCGAAGGATTTATTCGTCTCTCCCTCCTAGTTCTATTCCCCGATCTCCGCATGGGAGATCATATCCTAAGCTACGATACCAACCTTGTGACCTCATGGTGCTTCAACCACAAGACCTCACAATGGTACCTATCGGTTTACACCAAGAAAAAGCAGGCGCCCCTACTGAGAGTCCGGCGGTCGCATCCCCATAAGCAGAAGTCACCGGCCGAGAGGCTCGGGGCTCTTTACTTATAGCTCGATACCAACTGTGGCGCCCCCAAAATAGGTATACATCACCCATTACGAGTTGTCAATACATGTATGTAAAACAACTACAACTTTATTATTACTGTGAAGAAATCGTGAGTTTAAATACAAATATTATCTTAGACAATATTTATACTCACATAAATCCTCATCACATTTATTGATACATTATTTACAAAAATGGTGAGGACTACTAAACAATCCTTTCTAAAACCTTCATTCCATACCCCGACTAGCACTTTCATTATATTCTCGCCTCCCGAAGAAGAATGGAACAAAAGGAAAAGGGTGAGCTCAACTAGCTCAAGAAAGAATATTATGACTAAGATAATACACAACAAATTATCGTTAGTCTTCAACAGGAAAAATTTAATAGAATCTGATAGACAACAAATTTTCAATCAATATTCGCATGAAATAATAATTCATTAGAAGAGTTAAGTAGAGAATGCAAACTACTATCTTCTATGTATGAATTTAAAAGTTCATCGTCTCATCTTTTATCCCTCGTAACAACAATCAATATACATCCGGAATCAAATATTCATCTTTGCACTACAGCCAAAGATATTCATCGATTAATTCATGTTCATTTAAACACTGTTCATCTTTGCACCACTGAGGCCAAAGATATTAATCGATCGGTCATGTTCATCTCAACACTGTTCATCTTTGCACTACGGGCCAAAGATATTCTTTGAAATCATTCATCTTTTTGCACTGGGCCAAAGATATTCAATAATATCATCATTTAAGACTAAGGATGATGAAAATATTTTAAAAAACGAATCCAATTGAAACAAAATGACAAGGATTAAGGATTAAGGATTCGTACTTTGTTTTATCCATGTCCAACAATACCCCAAAAATAATCACAAGTGGTGTAAAATTCAAGAATGATCAAAACATGGATACAATCAAAGCTAGTATCCAAAATAGATGTTTTGGACAAAAAGAAAAAATTTTATTTTTGGTGAATAGGTCAGATATCGTGAATAGTGCAGATATCGTGAATAGTCTTAGATATCGTGAATAAGACCAGTATACATGAATAGTAAAACCGACACCCAAAAGAGATAAATTCTACAAAAACATCTTCACGCTTACGTGAATAGTATTTCGTGAATAAGAACTCGTGAATAGTAACTCATGAATAGTAACTTCGTGAATAGTAACTCATGAATAGTAACCCCAGAGCATGAAAAAGTTCCAAATTTGATAAAACATCGATCAACATTTCAAAGATAATGATATTGAAGAAATAATATCATTACGAAAAAAAATAATATCCCTTACCTCAAAGAATCAATACTTGGAAGGAAGGAAAGGTCGGGAAGTGATCTTTGAATGAAACTTGTCTTGATCAACAAAGAACTCTCAAAATATCTAAATACTCACAAAATACACTCAATAAATAGAGAGAGAAAGAGAGAAAACTTTGTTTACGGTGTGATTTTCAATTCTAACTTAGCCCTCTATTTATAGGAAAATGTTATGGCGTACCAAGGGACTTGACTTTGCTCTACGATGCTTTTACTCGCTACTATTGCCACCCACCACATTTGAAATAAAATTCAGCACATTTCTTCACCAACCACAAGTGGGGCCCACTCAATTCTAGAATTTTCCACCAAAATCAATTATAAACCTAATTTTCGAATCAGACACCTCTTAAAATTCATAACAAATCATTCGTGAATTTTTAACGGTTCAAAATTTGTGGACATATACTCAACTTATGTATGTATAACATACCCAAAAATTACCACAATCCAACGGTCGGATTAAAAATTATAATCCCCGCAATATATCTCAAAACCCCTGATTTAATTTTTAATACCTCCAATCTGGTAAAATACTGATAAAACACCTCAACAATAATTTCTTCATTTATAACCACATAAATAAATCCATCATTTATATCCACATAAAATAAATATTTCTTTATCATATGAATCAATAATTAATTATTCACAAATAATATTACTGAGAATCACAATTATTATGACGGTAGTTCGAGGAAAGAGGGCTTTCCGATAAGGATTTCTCACTTCTTGGTAGCGCAATTAGGTGACCAAACTCTCCTTGATGTAACTTTCTAGACATTGCCAATAATGCTATCTAATAATATTATTCAAATAATATGAATTATTGATCCGATAATGGAGATAATGTAAAGTGACAATTATTGAACAACAATAATATAAAATATCAACGCAAGAATTATTGAATCAATAAAATAAAATATTGAGCGGTAATTCATTGTGAAAATTATTGAGTAGTGCCTTCTACGTAAGGATCAATAATTCAACAATCATCATGTCGTAATACCGTGTCTTCTTTGTGCAACCGCGTATTCTTTGTATTTTAACCACCGGGTATTCCAGCGATCTTAACAGTAATAACTACGCCTGTTATTTTTAACCAACTTATATTTATCGTTTTCTTCATCCAATCGCTTTCCGTTATATGGGCCCACACATGGTCGCTACTTGGTCGCACGAATATTCCCCGACAGTACGAATATTCCACGACCAAACGAATATTCCCGACAACAATGAATATTTTATAACCACTTGCTTATTTTGAAATATTTGCGTATTTAACCCTTAACTATCCACATTAATCAAATCAACCCTTACTATTTCAAAATAATAAATAAAGGAAATTCCTTTTTATTTAAAAAAAATTTTTGGTCTTCTATTGTAGAACCCTGGAAGTAGAACCTTTATCATTTTTTTTTTCTTTTTTTTTTTCAAACTTTTTTTTTTCTTTTTTGAAGGAGAGATCCCGCCCTATGTGGTGGCCGAACCCTATAGGGCGCCGAACCCTAGGGGGGCCAAACCTTTATCAATTTTTTTCATATTTTTTTTTTCAAACTTTCTTTTGTCTTCCGAGCCCCAATACCTTGAGTACATCTTGGTTTTTTCCCTCGGATAATGAAGAAAGATTTAACATTTTTCCTTGACGAAAACGCGAAAGGAGAAAAATTGATATGCTTGCATGCGACGAAACCACTCCAGATGACCAAACCCCTAGGGGGCGAACCCTAGGAGGCCGAACCCTAGGAAATTTGAACCCTAGGGGCTTAACTCTCAGTGTAAATTCATGTTTTGGGCGAAAAAAATGAAGTTCGGGACGACGAGCCTCTACTATTAGGAGCATCATTTGGAGTTTTTGGGCCCATAATATATCAAAACGACCGTATCGACGAGCCCTTCAAAAGTCATTGCTTTTCCATGACATATGCCGTTATAAGTCCAAAAAAGGCTCCGAAGGATGGATTTTGGCCATCCGAAGTTTTTTCGAAAATTTTCGGAATTTTTCTTGCATAAATGTACTCCCTCAATCTTTTTGACATTGTTTTTCTTCTTCTTTTCGTGTGTTTTGAAGCTTAACTTCTGGACGCTCGTTCTTTTTTGCCATGGTGAGTACTTTATGCTCATATACTTTACTTGACATTCTTGATATACTTTTCTAGATTGTTATAATGATCTCCCCCCTCATTCAGTAGCCCTTTCTCCCTAATGCTCTCGCAAAACTAAGGACTACCAAGGAGTCCCCATTCATCACTGATTGGGGAAGAGCTCCCTTCTTTGGTCCTTCTGACCTCTTTTGGGATATAGTTAGAGACTATGACCGTACAACTTTTCCTCCCCCAGAGAAAGAAGGCTTGTTTCTGTATGCCCCAGCTTCTGGTGGTTGGGATGACTTTCCTCATGCCGATTGCATTCCTCGCTTTATGCACAGAGAAGCAAGAGTACCCATTCATCCCCCTAAGCTCTCGCCGATTCATCCGGTCGCATTCAAGGATGGCGAGGATTGGACCGACGAGATCCTCGACAACGCCGAATATGTGGAAAATACTCAAGAATGAGAGTATCTTTCATTGTGTTCAATCGCCAGAGAGACCTACTGATTTACCAGACCATAACGCACTTACTGTGTTGATCTCACGATGGTGTTCCTCTACTTGCACATTAAATCATCATGGCTGTGGGGAATTCACCCCTACTCAGAGGATGTTTATGCCCTCTATCAAGAAGTTTTCTTCTTTTATTCCTTTCATTCATTCTCATTTTTTTGAAATATATATATTTATTTTGAATCTCATCATGTAGCCTTCCCATTGTTGCTTGAACTCCGCGTCCTTCTAACATGTCCACTAGAGATAACGAATGTGTCATTTACTTGATGGAAGCCTTCAAGCAATCTTCCCACTTCACCTCTCCCGCTCAATGGCGACACGTTCCTTCCGGACTTCGAGAGCTCAAGTCAAGTGAAAAGAATTCTTGGTTATCCGGGTGCGCTATCTCTTCCGTGATTACAAGACCAACCACTGGAGCAACTCTGTTCACGACAAGTCTGTTTTTGCCTTCCGTGAAGAAACTTGTCCCTTTCCTCTGGCGGCTTATCTAGTTATGTGGTCGCCCTGTTTCATCTTCCCTGGGCTCCCATGACGGCCCTTCCGCCCAGATGCGGGTTTAAGCGTTGTTATCCCGAGGCTCGGAGATTCCCCTCGCTTTCTCTTCCTATAGGGACCTTATATCGTCGCCAGATTTAAACAACCTTTGCCATGAAAGAATTCGTTGGGAGGTAATCACTTTCATATTTTATATTTAATTGTCTTTCAAATCGCGCGCTTTTTTTTTTTTTTAACCTTTTATATATAATATATTTTTTTTATTTACTCGTGTATGATGTCAATTGCTTCATTCCATGCTCCTTCCTTCAGATCTTTTTTTCGAAAGCTTTTTCAAAGTTATTCCGATCTTGAGCATCTTTCTACGAAGAAGAAGAAGTCTCATTCTCTCTCCCACCACGCAACATCATTCATCGTGACGCTACGTTGGATCGATCACCGCTTCTAGTCCCGATAAAGACGGATTTGCGACATTTCCTTGATGATTATTCATGCTTCACCGTCGTCCCTATACCATTGTTTGTGGGGTTGCGTCGCCATCTACCTCACTTTACAAGCACAAATTTCAGACCTTCTCCAACCTCAATAGAAATAGCTTAAGTGGTTCAAGACCGTCTTGGTTCGCTTTCCTTCTATTCTACAGAGCTTCCCTATTTCCTTGAGAATAATAGTTTTGCATCTGATCTATATTCTCCTCATGTGGTCATGAGACAATTCGGATATGACCAGGAACGCCCTTTCGGTCACACCTACCGAGGGAATTATGAGGATGCTCTTCTCAATTTCGTCTCTACCTCCCCCTCTTTTACATGGGCATTTTCGAGGCTATCAAGTGATCCTTATAGATCCCTTCCTTTTTTCATACAGATGACTTTGAGCGAGCGGGCGATATACTATCATGGAGAACGTAATTATTGGCAAGTCAATCTTAAAAGATGGGAGGATGATACCTTGATTTGTTCATTGCCAGTCTCTATTCCACAACGTCTTCAATGGGGCCTACCGCTATGCTCTCCCAAGCCCAATGTTCATTTCAAAGACTTTGGCCAACCAAGAATGGTCATCGTGGCGTGACATTTTGATGCCTAAGTTGTCTCCCCAAGCAGAGATCATTCCATCACAGTTCCCACTACTTCCGTGAGTCTTCCACCACGGGCTCCATTTCGTGTGTCTCTCTAGCTCCTCCCTGTGGGTCCTCTCGATGTCGAGGAGATGAGAGTTACTCGTTTCTAAAACGAGAGCAAAGCTACTACTACTCATCGATTCTCGAGATAGCTCCTCCTATTGCTTTCGCCAGTGGTTCCAATCGGGCCGTCCTCCTATCGCTTATCATAAAGCCATTAACAAAACGCCCCTTGATAATGTTGACCCTAATATCCCGACAAATGAGGATCCGATCAAGAAGTCACCGTAGAAATTTGGTAATTTGTCGATTATTCTCATTTTTCTTTCATCCTCAGACATCGCTTTCACATATCATTGAGTAATTATTTTTTTTATTTTTTTATTTTAGGTTACCGTGGTCGATGAAGATGATGATGATGATGTTCATCTTGGGTTAATGTATAAGTACTACAAATGAGGCTTCATGGCGGCTTTCCACTAGTCGTGAGCCCGTCCAACCTATCCTTGTTGATATTGAGTCCTCTACTACTCCTCATGACGATTGTGTTAGTCTGGATGCTAAGGGATACTTTGTCTGATGTGAGCTCGAGTCTTGCTGTGGGTGATACAGCAATTTCTTCAAACCTTCCTATGTCTGCTCCTCATGATGAGTCTGAAGATGTTGATGAGACTCTTACTTCCCCGAGGGAGAATCATTCTGAAACTGTTGGTGATGTTCATCCTCCCCGAAAGGATTCTACCGAGTTGGTGATTGCTCGGGAGGGTATTGTTGATAGTGCTTTGGGTGGGTTGGATGACATTCCCCTTTCTGTGGCATCTCCTGACTCCTTTTCCATTGACTATATTGTGAGTATCCTTCTTTAATCCACAAATGATTTATCTTGAATTTCTTTCTTCTTTTTCTTTATAATATATTGTGCTTTGACATCTTGTTTTCAGAGCAAGAGAATGAAAGATTTGCCTTTGCCCGTTGAGGCACTCTCGTTATTTGCTGTTCTCCATCCCGGATGTTGCCCACTCGCCATATATAGTGACCTTGGTTATTATCTCCAGTGACCAAGGCTTCGAGGAATCCTTACCGCACAACATCTTTCACTCCTCCATCCCCGGTCTCGACAAATTCTATGGTGGTTTCTAAAGTAGCTCCCGCCAGAGCTTCCTTCAATCCAAGTGGGGATCTTGTTTTTGGAGGGGTTTCAGACATCGTATTTTAGTCGTGAAAGTCCGAGGCCTCCTAGCTTCTGTTCCCGCAGATTCTCGACCCATTTGATTATTAAGATAACTTCCACCCAAACCCTCTTCCTAGATCGATTCGCAGCCTTGTTCTTGGGTTGCATACTCTTTCTTTATATTCCTTGCGAGTCGAGGACTCAAGAAATTTAGCGATGATGTAGATGACCTTGCAACCGTGTAGGTGTTGACATGTCTCCTTTCGTGATAGGTTGGATCTTCTCAAGTCGAAGTTTTAATCTTGTTTCACCACGCTCGAGGTCATTGTGACGTAAGTGTGAAGATGAATCATTTTCAAAGTGCAACTTTTCTCGAGCTTGATGAAGCCGCAAACAAATTGAAGATCCAATCTCAAGATTTAGAGAGGCCAATATTTGGGATCTAGAGGCAAAACTTCAGGAGGTAGAGTGTCGTCACGGGACTTTAGAGTCGACTACTCAACAAAGTTTGGAGTCGAAAGTCGCAAATCTTAAGATTCGAGATGTCTGCCGATTCACGACTTGGAAGCTTTAGTCAGGTGCCTCCTCTTCATTTTGATATGTCTTCGCCTTTAGATCATAACTTATCAGTAGTAGTTTATTTTTCGATATCCTATTTCAGAAACTCATTTACACATATTTCATTTATCAAAACGTTGTTTCTTTAACCTTGTTGATTGCCTTTAATTTGAATGATTCCTTAAAACTCAATATTTATCATCAATCTCAAGTTTTTCAAATTAATATTCCAAGACAACAATAGGTATTATAAGAAAAACATGAATTTTGTCAAAATATATATATATTATTCACAAACCAACACTTGAATTTATACTTTTTTTAAGAAAATTAAAACATTCAAGTATAAGTGAAAGTTTGTCAATTTATTGATAAAAATTGCTTTTAACGAAAAGCATAACGTTTCATATAAGTAAATCTTGCTTTTATCGAAGAAAGCATAACGTTTGCCACTTTTAGAGATAAAGTGTAACTTTTGCTTTTGTCGAATAAAGCATAACGTTCTTCCACTTTTAAAGTTAAAGTGTAACTTTTTGGGTTTGAGGGCTTATACTCGTTGAAAGTGCCTCACCACTTTTGAAGTTGAAAGTGTAACTTCCGAGGGTCATTAATGTGCCTCGATCACTTTTGAAGTTAAAAGTGTAACTTTCGAGGGTCGTGATCTGTGTGCCTCGATTACTTTTGAAGTCGAAAGTATAACTTTTGTGATGCTTCTCTCACGTGTGTAATATTTTTTACCCATTTCAAGTTTAATGGGCCCGAGACAAAGATCTCGATCCCCACACGAGATATCTTGCAATACCCGCTTTTGGAGATCTCTCGCACTCTATACCTGCCTTCCCATTTGGGGTAAAATTTGGTGGTGGGGTCCCCTCATAACTTGAGTTGCTGCTTTTGAGGACCGTGTCTCCCACCGTAATTTGTCGTGGTACCACCGCTGTGTCAGATTGTCGTCCGCAGCCTTTCGTGGTACCTGCTCAAGCTTTTCTTTAGCCTTGTCTCTAAGTCGGCTAAGGCCTCTAGGGCTACGGGTCGGCTTTCTTCCTCACTAAGCTTCAAGTCTCATTCGAGCCAAGGTATTTCTATTTTACGGTAAGATAACTTCTTCACCATAAACCAAAGCGTATGGGGTTTCGCCTGTAGGCTTTCTTTTTGAAGTTCGATATGCCCATAACGCTATTGGTAGTTGTTCTGCCCATTTCTTCGGATGATCGTCTAAGGTCTTTGATAAGATTTTTATCAAAGTTTTGTTTGTCGCCTCTGCTTGTCCGTTGCTTTTTCTAAAGTAGGGTGATGATTTGTAATGTTTCACCCTGTATCTTTCCATCAGACTTTTGATATCCCTATTGATGAAGGGGGTTCCATTGTCCGACAAAATGATCTTCGGGATCCCGAAACGGCAAATGATGTGCTCCTTGATAAAATTTGCCACTGCTGGTCCCGTGGCCTTCTTCAAGGGTATGGCTTCCACCCACTTTGTGTACATCTTATGCAAGTTAAAATCCATATATTGCCTTAGAATTAGGGTGTACAGACCTATAAGATCCATTCCCCATGTATGAAAGGGCCATGGTGTTGCTAAGGTGCGCAAATCCACGGCGGGAGCATGTATCAAGTTTCCATGTATTTGACAAATATGGCACTTTTTGACAAATTCTATACAATCTCCTTCCATCTTTGGCCAATAGTAACCATGATCGATAAGTTGTTTGTACAACTTGGCTCCCCTCGATGTTCATCCTCAGGCATTTGATAAACCAAATCTTTGGCCTCGCCTAGTTCTGAATAATCGTAGGGCTTGCCTTATTGAAACCTCTTTCAACAATTCTCCATTTTGTAAGAAGAATCGTCATGACTTCCTCTTTATTATAATTGCATCCTTCTTTTTGGATTAAGAGTCCCGCTTTGTAAGAAGTCCACATAAGGAATTCGCCAATCCGCTTATGTCATCAATGAAAGCGATTCATCTCTCCCTGTGGTATTCTTGGCATGAAACACAGGCGTTGTAGGCATCCGCTTCCTTCTTCATTTTAGTGCCAATAATACCCTTGAGTTGCAGAACCTACGATATGCACTCTATGTCTCGCAAACCCGCAGCTTCTCTTCACGCACACCGATGCAAGACTTTATTTGCTTCGCCTCCCCAAGCATCGTGTCAATACACCATCCGCTTTTTGTGATACAAGACACCTTTGATGATGTTCAGACTTCAGTAGCTCCACGATTGGTATTGTTCCTTCCTTTGTTGCAGAATCGATGGGAGATGTCATATCTCCAATCGCCTATCATGTCTTTGGGGAACAAGTCTAAGACCGTGGTTGGGTGGGGTTCTCTTCATTACCTTCACATCCAAATCTTTCCTGGACATAGACTCGAGATGCTATCGCTGTTAGTGCATCAAAGTTGTTTATTTTGTCTCTCTCGCACATATTCAATCACCACCTTCTTGTAAGCTTCCATCACCTTTTTGTGCTACAATTCGATACTGGCGCCAAGATAGTTCTTTCACTCCGAATTGGCCTCTTATCCGCCAGACTATAAGGTTTGAATCTCCCTTTACTTTAAGATATTTGGCTCCCAACTTCGAGCCGCCAACAATCCTAGTATGAACGCTTCAGATTCTCGCTTCATTATTTGTGCAAGTGGAAGTCCAATTTGTATGACAAGGATATTTCATTTCCTTCTTCGTGGTCAACACCACTCCCCGCTCCGCCTTTACCTTCTCGCAGATGATCCATCAAAAGCCAAACTCCACCATTCGGGTCCTCATCCATCAAGTCGATTGATTCTACTTTCCACCCTAAGATCCTCGTAAGGGGTTCATATTCTCCATTTGGAAATCGAGCTAGTTGTGTCCGCCAAGGCTCGACATCGGATTGCCTTTGGTGTTATACACTTGATGTCGATTCAAAGAATCATCATCCATCCCGCAGTCTCCCTACTAATGTCTTGGCCTAGTTAATAGGTATCCGATCGATCATTTTTTGTTGCAATCTTTACTTCGTGCGCTAAAAAATAATACCGCATTTTCTGCGCAATGAACACCAACGCTAGGCAATGCCTCTCCACTTGTGAATACCTGGTTTCCGGTCCTCTGATTATCCGGCTAATGTAATACACAGGTTTTTCTTCTCCATCCACATCTTGCGTGATCAATCCTTCTATAGACCTCTTGGTAGATGTGATGTACAATTGTAATGGCATTCCTCTTTGTGGCACTACCATCGTTTCAGGTCAAGACAAAATTCTTTTACCTTCTCAAGGCCTGTTGTTGGTCTTGCCTCATCCCCATCAGGCCTTTCCTTTTAGCAATTTGTCGAAAGGTTCTCGTGATTTCGCTTAACGCCGGCATGAATCTTTCTCATGACGACCTTCCTCTAGAAAGCTCTTCAACCGCTAAGTCTTTGGTGGGGGCATCTCTCAGAATCGCTTTTACTTTGCTTGGGTCCACCTCTAAACCTCTGTCAGGCACCAAGAAGCCCAAGAATTTTCCAAATTGGCCATTCCAAAGGCGCACTTCTTCTGATTCATCCTCAACTTATACCTTCAAAGATCGCTTTCAAACACTTTCCTCAAGTCCTCCACACGAAGTTGTCGCTTTTTGATTTCACCACTATGTCGTCCACATAGTCCTCCACTATATCATGAATCATGTCATGAAATATGGGCATGCATCGCCCTTTCGATAAGTTGCCCTCAGATTCTTCAACCCGAATGGCATTACTACATAGTAGAAATTCCCAAACGGGTATGTAAAGGTCGTTAACTCAGATCTTCTATGGACATCTTTATCCGATCAGAACCCACAAACCCGGCCCATGAATGACATCATCTCATGATTAGCCGTTGTCAGATCTACCAAAGTGTCTATGTTGGGTAATGGATACATGTCCTTCTGCATGCCTTGTTCAAGTCTCCAAATCCACACATATTCAGAATGTCCATTTGATTTTTTTTACGGCAGACGATTACGTCGGAAAGCCTATGTTGATGTTGGATCTATTGATGAACCCTACTTCCAAAGAACTTTTTGATTTCTTCCTTTATTTGGGTTTCGACTTCTGGGTGCATAGTCATGCGAGGTGCTTCGCTTCAACCGGCTTCATTCCCTGCTTATGTTTAGATTGTGCTCCACAAGATCTTTTGTCAATTCCGCATCTCGTCAGTAATTCCAAGCAAAGACGCCCCTATACTCGCAGCAATAGTCAGATGAGCTCCTCTTTCGGTTAACCTCAAGCTCCTTGTCGACATAAGTTTCTGCTTCTTCATGCTCTCTCCATCTCATTGCCAAATCAACTTCTTCTAATTCATTTTGTTGAGGTTTGGCCTATCTTCAAAGCATTCTCGAGTCGGTTCTACCTTCGTCAGACAACTTCTTCTTCTTCATTATTATTGGAGTGGGGACACCTCTCCGAGCCATTGGGTTCAGACGCTTTTAGGCTCTTCCCCTCGCACCGCCACAATCAAACACTCATTTTCCGCTTGGTTTTACAACCCTCTCCCATTTTGCCTTTTCGCCATCTCTCGATCAGTGCTATCCGCTTGACATTTATTATATTTCCGCATCTTCGTGGATCCACGGCCTTTTCTTCTCTTCTTCCTTCCTTCTCCAAGTCCACTACTATCGGTTTCATATTTTTGGAACATTCTCCATGTTCCGAGGTCTTCTTCTTCACTTTTTTCGCAGTACAAACTTATCTTTCATGCACTTCCTTCCAACTTGCTAGTCTTAAGGAATCAGCCTCATGATCCGGTTCTCTCCTCTTCAAACGACATCATCGAAGAAAGTTGTTTTGATGATGTGTGCCTCCTCCGTCCAAAGGGATTCCGAGTCATGGTACCTTCACTTCTTTCCCTTTCAGAGATAGCTTTTCAGCATCGATGAAAGACCGAGGGTACCACCCCATAGTCATTTTGCCAAGCCCTTCCCAAAGAAGACATGGTACGTCAGATCTACTCGCAACATGGAACATTACAGCCCTCGAATCTTTCCAACTGCATGTCTCACCTTGATGTGTCCTGTGGTTCTTGTGTTCGTTAATAACTCGTAATGTTTGTTTGTTCCTTCACTATCTTTCTTCGCGCAGCCTAACCGCTTTGAACATGGTGTAGTAGGCATAATATTTACAGATGCTCCATTGTCAATGAACGCCCCGCACTTCGATGCCATTGATTATCATTGTCACATACAATGGCTCGTCAGATGGGTATCTTATCTCTCTATCGCCTTTAGAGAAAGATATCTTATTTGCTTCTTCCTCCATCGCCTTCACAAACTTTTCTTATGGCCACGCAAGTCTCCCGTGTCTCGCGGGTTTTAATGATCGCCCCGGTTGCCTCAATCCTCGCTTCCTCGCCAACCCTATCTCGATCAAAAAATTTTCGAATTTGGCCCCATTCATCAACGCCACACCGCAGCCCGGGTCACACTCCTCCTTTTCTTCCACCATCATCTCCACTTCGGGATCAGGTTGTGGATAACATTGTTGCATGTTTCTTTCCCCTCGTGATTTGGCAAGGGCTTGTCATGAACACCGCTTTCCTTTCCCAGTTCAATCTCCCCATTTGCCGCCTTCTCGTGGAATATCCTACGCAGCTATAAAGCAATCTATAGTTGAAGTGTCCCGCGATTGGTGGAATACATGTAAGTCCGCCTTCTTCTTCATCTCTCCACATCGCAAATCTAGGCCTGGGGGTTTCACCACCCCATGTTCAATCCATTGCTCAGATAGACCCTCAATGCTTTCTCTCGCATGTGATAGCCTCCGGACCGACTTTTCGTGATATTTATCTCTGTGCCTTCCTTTCGCTTCGATCAAAATTTTTCATGCTTCTCCCTTCGCTTCTTATGGTTTTTGATCGAGAGTCACCAAAGCCACAGCTTGTCGCCCCTCTTGCCCTCCATGTAACCGCTGCATGGCTAGTGGGCGCAGGTCACGATTCCTCCCAAGTCTTGTGCGTAAAGCCGAGAGGGTCGCGAAGGAATCACAAGCCTCGTAATGAGGCGGGCTTCAAGGAATCTAAGGCACCATTGTTGTAAATGTCGACTGTGTTCTTTTCTTCAATCGGCCTCGCACACTTCGCGCTCGGGCCTCGAACTCGCTAACGAATTCGATAGCTCCTCATTCGGCTTCGCTTGAACCGCATGAGTTCTACAATGGTTACCTGCTTTTCGCACATAGAAAAATTTCTTAAAAATTATAATTTTAGGTCATCCCAATCATGGATCGAATTCTTCTCCAAATTGTAGTACCAACCAAGGCACTATCTCACAAAGTTTTGTTGAATTCCGTGATCAACAAGTTGTGGTTGTTCACTTCATCATATCCCAACCACGGAGACATCGACTTCTACAAACCTCGCAATATGTTCCCGGCATTTCTTTTCTCCCGTCAGATTTTGAAATCATGGGGATTTCGATATACCCTATCGTAAGGTTGCCTCCGAATGTGTGCCGTAAAAGAGTAAAGTCCAACTCCGAGGGTCGAGATGTTCCGCCACGGGTTGATTGATCACATCGATCATATCATCCTTCGTCACATATCGCTCGTGGTGTGAACTCTCTCCGGGTGTTGAGATATACCGTCAGACGGCGGCGGTGTGTATGGTAGAGAGATTGGTTGATGCACACTTCAGATCATGCAAAGTTTAGCACTGTGGTGGCATTCTTTGCTCACTCACCGGACATCGCTCGGAATGGTTGGCATTTGCACCGTGGAAATTGATGGGAGAGAGCAGCTGATGATGTTTTGTTCGAGGTCGGGCTTGCTTCCAACCTAAGTCAGGCACGCCGCCACCGTGGTTGGGCCTCCAAGTTGATTATCGAACCGATCGACTTTTTCCGCCGAGGGAGGTATAAACTGGTTCTCTTTGTTGTTGCCGCCATTGTTGTTGTCTTCCACTCCTACATATTCCCCACGAACTTCCCGGGAACATGGCCTTAAAAGTGGGAATCAGATCAACCGCCGCGTGAAAATTCCCATCTCCTCTCGCTTCCTTTCAGATTTTCAAAGATCATGGCCATCATCATCCTTGCCCTTCTCGTGCTTCCTTCAATGCCTCGAGCATCTCCAGCTTGCACAACATTCGTTCGGGTCTCCACCGCATCCTCGCCTTTGCCTTTCCGCAAGGTTGGTTTGTTGTTGATTAGCCATATGTGGTGATGTCGAACTCCCTTCTCAAAGCTTCCTTCAACAAGTGGTTGGTCAAAATCTGTGCTCATACTTTGAATGCTTGAGTTAGCATTTGTCTTGAACCGGATTCGGTGATGTAATGCTATTTGTTGGTGAAGCAACTCTCCTCGTAGTTCTCCCACTTCGAAGTTGTGGGCATACCCTTCATTTAATTCTACACCTCCCAAAGCAGAGTCGCCAAATAAATATGGGCAAGGAAATCGCGCATTGCTAGGTTAGGGTTTCGTGTGGCCGAGGAGAGAGAAATCCACCAAGAATACTGGAATTGATTGATTGATCAGAGGGAGAACGACAGTGGGCGACATCTAACGACGCGCCGCGCAGTAACTCCCTAGAATCCGGAAACCGTGTTAGGTTATTGGGATTCCAAGAGCCTTCTTCAGCTTCTTCGAGTCGAGAGAGTGTTCAATCTTGTTAGTGCTTTTAGGTGGAATCTCCAAGCCTTGCTACCAAAAGAGTCCTCCTCCTTCCTAGAATGGAAGGGTATTTATAGAGTTCCTCGACTTAAGTTATCACACGCTAGGCACATGTTCTCAATGAAATTCCGTAAATACCCTTCACCATTAAAGTAATGCCCATATTGCCTCGTCCTTCTAGCCACCAATCCAATCCTCAATCAATTCCCCAAAATGAGCCGCTCCACGAAGTCTTCCACCTCGGGACACGTGGAGGCATCTCCTGGCCCTGCACATTTACATTTATCTTTTCCATTAGGTTTTTCCATCTTCATTCCATAAGGTCATGGAACCCTAATTGTGCAATCGTGACGATGCGCTTAAATATAAAATATATTCTAAATAAAATAATATATATCATTTAATCAAAGCAAAAAATACTAAAATTCAAAATAAAAAAAGCATAACAGTGTTTTGGGTGTGATGACGTGGCAGACTTATATTTGGCTTTTTTTTAAACAACAAAAAAAATTTAATATTTTATGGAATTGAATTTTTTTCATAATACAGTATTTTGGGTGTGATTTGGATATATATACCAATACAGGTCTGTACAGACCTATTTTGTTATATGTATTCAAATCACACCCAAAACACTGTATTATGGAAAAAATTCCAGTTCCATAAAATATTAAAAAAAAATAGTTTTAAAAAAAAGAGCCAAAAAAGCCAAAAAAAAAAATCCCACATTTTAAGAAAATGCAGGAGCTCTGTATATATATATATATATACTAATTAGTTATTAAAATTTAGTTACATTTTAAAACTAAAAACCATAATGGTAACTTATTATTTTTACAACAATTCTATATATTCTATATAGAATTTCTTAAACATCAACTTTTAGACTGTCATGTTCTACTTATTTTTGAAGTCTGAAAAATCATATATAAATTAATTCAAAAGAATGAAATAAAATTAAATATTAAATTTAAAAAAAAACATATTGCTAACACTCAATTATGAGTCTTTGATAATTGTTTGTTTGAGCAAAGTTTATAACAATTTTAATAATAATAATAAGTTAATTTAAAATTCAAAAATATTTTATAATTATCACTTATATAGAATAAATAAAAAATATTTTATTTAAAAATAAGCTCGTATTTCGCAGGAGTCACTTAACTAGTCCATTATAAGCGGATATATATATATATATATATATATATATATATATACACGTATTAATTATTGTACTATAAGGTAGGCCTAATCTATCATGAGGGTGAAATTCCAGCTTATCAACAAAACAAAACGTTGGATATTAATTTTATTCTTTTCTTATTTCTTTTTAAAATTTTGTGTTGGTAATTATTTGAGGTAGCTAGAAATTTTTATGAATACTGAAGTACACATATATTACTAATTCTCGATCGAAAAAGTTATTCTCAAGTTGGTTGATCACGGATCATATATTATATACTACTACTATTATATATAATATAATAGGCATCTTAAATAAATATATACTGTTTTATTTTATCAGTTGTACTTTTGGTGAGGAGCAGAGCATTGAAAAGCGGATCCGGTTAGTATGAAGTTTATTTTTTGGTAAGTTAGTCGAATCCATCAATAAAACGCTTTAATATACATGTAGCCCTCATTGATTACTCAGACGACCAATTTATTCAAAAATAAACTTCATGCTAACCACTTCCATGAAAAGCGGCCAACTTTGTCATAAAGCAGTTAGCAGTCAACTAATTTGTCATAAAAAGTGATCATTGCCGCTAGAGCCTCTCGACAGGGGAGGATTAAATTTGAGGGGCAGTTATGTAATAAGTCAACGGAAATGAACGGTTTTGGACTGCCGCTATAGACTGTAACGACAAGGAAAAAAATGATTTAATCTTAGCCTTTCATTGCAAAGATCAACACAAGAATCGGGTTGAACAATACTCAAGGTTATAACTTATGCCATGAAATTAAAATATATATATATATATATATATATATATATATATATATATATATATATATGTGTGTGTGTGTGTGTGTGTGTGTGGTTATAAACTTATAATCATCATTCACAACAAGTACTTGCTTTTAGATAGGTTAATTATAACATGGAGTAATTATTAAGAAATAATTCTAGCTAAGGCTATTTTGGGAAATCAATTAAGGGGTGTTGAAAAAGGATGGTTGTTGTTGAAACATACATAAGACGAAGCTTTACTTCAAGGCAATGGAGACTATGCAACCAACCAACAACAATACCACCACCAGGAGCACACCCCATTACCCATGCATTAGGTGAGATGGAGAGAGAAAGTGATATTCCCGCATCCAATATTCAATAACAACAAACCCTTCATGCATTAAATTTTCATAAGAATACTGGTATATATATATCACAACTCCATCACCCTAGCTAGCTAGCTACTACTCCTGTACTCACACCAACATGGAAGCCAGTGCCGGACTTGTAGCAGGATCTCATAACCGTAACGAGCTCGTCGTCATTCATGGTCATGAAGAGGTAATAAACAACGTCTGGTGTGTGTGTCAGTGTGTATATATACACACACGCGCATGCTGCTGATTTGGTTTTTGGTCTAATGATATTATTTGCAGCCAAAGGCTTTGAAGGATCTGAGTGGTCAAGATTGTGAGATATGTGGGGATGAGATCGGGGTGACAGTGGATGGAGATTTATTTGTGGCATGCAACGAGTGCGGTTTTCCGGTGTGCCGCCCCTGCTACGAATACGAGAGGAGAGAAGGGACTCAACTTTGCCCCCAGTGCAAGACTAGATACAAGCGTCTCAAAGGTAGGTACCCTCTCGGTGATGATCAGTTTTAACAACATTTTTCATAACAAGTCAAGATATATATATATATATATATATATATATATATATAGAGAGAGAGAGAGAGAGAGAGAGCCTAGAATTGAAAGTCCTAGAGCTGTTTTTTAATTTATTATATATGTTTTCCCTTATAAATGATGTGAAGGGAGCCCAAGGGTGGAAGGAGACGAGGATGAAGAAGATGTGGATGACATTGAGCATGAATTCAACATCGATAACAACGAACAGAACAATAACAAAAATATTGCAGAAGCAATGCTTTTTGGGAAGATGAGCTATGGAAGAGGACCTGAAGACAACGGCGATAATATTAATGCTCAGTACCCTCCTGTCATAGCCGGTCAATCTCACCGGGTTCGTGAAAACTACTCTTATATAATTATATATATATATGATAAATTAAACTCCATACACTAATTGTATATATATATATATATATATATATATATATATATATATATATATATATATATGTGTGTGTGTGTGTGTGTGTGTGTGTGTGTGTGTGTGTGTGTGTGATATAGCAACTGTTAGTACTTGCAAGTAATGTTAATTTATAAGCAAAAAGTACATGCATGCATGCAGGAGAGTGGCGAGTTCCCAATATCAAACCATCCTTATGGAGATCAGATGTTACCTTCTTCTCTGCATAAACGAGTGCATCCATATCCGGTTTCTGAGCCTGGTAGATATATTTTTATAAATGAAACATTTTTCTCATAATGTTAGATTTTACATGACAGTTCATGAGCACAATTTTCATCAGAAAACGTATAAAGATGTATAAACACATGCAGGAAGTGCAAGACGGGATGAAAAGAAAGAGGGAGGGTGGAAAGAAAGGATGGATGATTGGAAAATGCAGCAGCACGGCAATCTGGGGCCTGAAGCCGATGACTCGGCTGACCCCGACATGGCAATGTATTCCCCTCTATTTCTCTCAAATCCAAAGTCAAAACCAGTACTTTAGAAAGGAAGATTTTCCTAATAGTCGCTGTAAATTTGAGTAGAATTCCTACGTTGGTTGCTCTTTAAGTATATTCTAAAGGTTGTTCAAGCAAATGAATCACTAACGAAAATTATTTACAAAACTCCTACCAACTTCAGTACGATGAATCTGATAAAGAATCAGCAATTTAATTTAAAGCCGAAAACCCAAGGAAAGAGAAGCCATTAGATTTAGCAAACATCTAGTGATATGTGGATGTATATATTGCAGGCTGGATGAAGCTAGGCAGCCACTCTCAAGGAAAGTACCAATTGCATCTAGCAAGATCAACCCTTACCGGATGGTGATAGTGACTCGGCTTCTTGTTCTAGCTTTCTTCCTTCGCTATAGAATCCTGAATCCAGTGCATGATGCTTTTGGACTCTGGCTAACATCCGTGATATGTGAGATCTGGTTTGCCTTCTCATGGATTCTTGATCAGTTCCCCAAGTGGTTCCCAATCGATCGTGAAACTTATCTGGATCGTCTTTCTCTCAGGTGCATACATTCTTGCATTCACAAATGAAATGTCTATCAGAATCAACACACATTAGTTCCCAATATATATTCTCAATCTCAACAAAGAAGTTATAACTAATGTGTGATGCAGGTATGAGAGGGAAGGTGAACCAAATATGCTATCTCCAGTAGATATCTTTGTCAGTACTGTGGATCCCTTGAAGGAACCTCCTCTTGTTACAGCTAACACAATTCTATCAATCTTAGCAATGGACTATCCAGTTGACAAAATCTCATGCTACATATCTGATGATGGAGCTTCGATGCTTACCTTTGAAGCACTATCAGAAACAGCAGAATTAGCTCGAAAATGGGTTCCCTTCTGCAAGAAATTTTCTATAGAGCCTCGAGCACCGGAGATGTACTTTTCTCTCAAAATTGATTATCTCAAGGACAAAGTCCAGCCGACATTTGTTAAGGAGCGTAGAGCTATGAAGGTTTTAACCTAATTCTATTAATATCATTAAAGCTTGTAAAACTGGGTTTCTCAGTTGGAAGCAACTAATTTTGTGATATGTGACAGAGGGAGTATGAGGAATTCAAGGTGCGGATCAATGCACAAGTTGCAAAAGCATTGAAAGTTCCTGCAGAAGGTTGGATCATGCAAGATGGGACACCCTGGCCAGGAAACAATACTAAGGATCATCCAGGAATGATTCAAGTCTTTCTAGGTCAAAGTGGAGGCCTTGATGTGGAAGGAAATGAGCTTCCACGCCTTGTTTATGTTTCTCGTGAAAAGAGGCCTGGATTTCAACATCACAAGAAAGCTGGTGCCATGAATGCCCTGGTAATATATATATATATATATATATATATATATATATATATATATACACACACACACACACACACACACACATCAATCATCCATATGGCTCGTAAAATTACCTTCCATTTTCATCTGTTTGTCATCATCAGCATGCACCACAAAGTCTTATGCTTGGGGTGTCATGACCTTGTGCGCTACCTTCTCTTTTCATCCATCTAACACCTTCGTTTCCGTCACAAAGTTGCAAGCTTAGGGCCAGTTTTTGGTCCTCTTCAAGGAATAGCAATCACGTTCTTTAATCATAATCTATCTCATTGCTGTATGAAAACCTGTAGGTACGCGTTTCTGGGGTTCTTACAAATGCTCCCTTCATGCTAAACTTGGACTGTGATCATTACCTAAACAACAGCAAGGCCGTCCGAGAGGCAATGTGTTTTTTGATGGATCCACAAATTGGAAGAAAGGTTTGCTATGTTCAATTCCCCCAGAGGTTTGATGGCATAGACAGAAGTGACAGATATGCAAACAGAAACACAGTCTTCTTTGATGTAAGTTCCTGCAATGAACAACAAAAGAAAAGCTAGTCTACTAAAAAATTGTCTGGCTCTTACTTTTCTAAAAATAATATATAAAATTTTCTCTTCGTAGATTGTATTCTGTACGCTTCCCTATTAATCTGTTTTCTGACCTTTGGCAGATCAACATGAAAGGCCTAGATGGAATTCAAGGCCCTGTATATGTCGGCACAGGATGTGTCTTCAGACGACAGGCTTTATATGGTTATGCGCCTCCCAAGGGTCCCAAGCGGCCAAAAATGGTGAGCTGTGACTGCTGCCCATGTTTTGGTCGCCACAAAAAGCTTGAGAAATATTCTAAACACGGTGTAAATGGAGGCGGTGCAAATGCTCAAGGTTTTTGACATCCATAACATTGAAACCAGATTTTCCTTATTATCTTAGTTCTCCTTCAACAATATGAAATATATATCTCTGCAACAGGATTTGACGATGATAAAGAGCTATTGATGTCTCAAATGAATTTTGAAAAGAAGTTTGGACAGTCCGCAATTTTTGTGACTTCAACTTTGATGGTCGAAGGTGGCGTTCCACCTTCCTCAAGCCCAGCAGCGCTGCTAAAAGAAGCTATTCATGTGATCAGCTGTGGTTATGAAGACAAAACAGAATGGGGGTTGGAGGTAATTTCAAAATATTTATGATAGCTCTTAATCTCTTATATGCGAGCTTCCAGTTTCAAATTTTTCAACACCAACTATAACAACTTCCTAAGTACTTGTGAACCAACATGATCATGTACATGAAGTCGTAAATTATACACATCTAGGACAAACATGGAAAAAAACTAATCAGAACAAAAAGATTATTAGAATGTTAAGAGAATAATTATATTATCAGAATATTAAGCTCTGGAGTAAGATGCCTGCACATTCCCGAAAGATATAGAATTACATAACAAGTAAAAGAAACTCTCCACATTCGTAACCGAAGATTCCCCTTAATAGTAACATGTGTTGCATGCTTATAAGAAAGCATTACTTTATATTTCTAAAATAATTCTCAATTTGCAGTTGGGTTGGATATACGGTTCTATTACGGAGGATATCCTCACAGGTTTCAAGATGCATTGCCGTGGGTGGAGGTCCATATACTGTATGCCAAAGAGGCCTGCATTTAAGGGATCTGCTCCTATCAATCTGTCAGATCGTCTTAACCAGGTGTTACGTTGGGCTCTTGGCTCTGTTGAGATCTTTTTTAGTCGTCACAGCCCCGTCTGGTATGGTTACAAGGGAGGAAACCTTAAATGGCTCGAGCGTTTTGCTTATGTTAACACGACTGTCTATCCATTCACCTCCATACCGCTGCTTGCCTATTGTACCCTCCCTGCTATATGCTTGCTCACCGGAAAATTCATTATGCCAGAGGTGAGGAACTATTTAGCTACTTACTTTCCTCATGGTCAGACACTAACTGAGGGATGACTGCATAAGGATCTAATAAAAAAAACACTATAAGCACTTGACGTGATAGCTCAGTTAGTATCACAGCATAAATACTGATTCAGTTGGCCAATTCTCCTTATCATAACAAACGAGGAAAATTCTTGCACGACTCCAAAACAGTCTTCTATTTCTTATTCTGTTGCGAACTTACTCTTTCGTTCTTTCTTAATCCAGATAAGCACCTTTGCAAGTCTCTTTTTCATTGCTCTGTTTCTCTCAATATTCACAACTGGCATCCTTGAGCTGAGGTGGAGCGGAGTGAGCATTGAGGAATGGTGGAGAAATGAACAATTTTGGGTGATAGGTGGGGTGTCTGCGCACCTCTTTGCCGTTGTACAGGGTCTTTTGAAGATTTTGGCCGGAATTGACACCAACTTCACCGTCACATCAAAGGCATCGGACGATGAGAATTTTGGAGAGCTATACGCTTTTAAATGGACCACGCTTCTTATTCCTCCAACCACTATCTTAATCATTAATCTTGTTGGGGTTGTGGCAGGAATCTCTGATGCCATAAACAATGGTTACCAGTCATGGGGTCCTCTATTTGGAAAGCTCTTCTTTGCTTTTTGGGTGATAGTTCATCTCTACCCATTCCTCAAAGGTCTCATGGGAAAGCAGAACAGGACTCCAACCATTGTTATAATATGGTCTGTGCTTTTGGCTTCTATCTTCTCTTTGCTTTGGGTTCGAATAGACCCATTTGTGTTAAAAACCAAGGGGCCTGATGTTAAGCATTGTGGAATCAATTGCTGACATATTTTCTTTTGTATTCTTTCGGAGTTTGTGGAATCAGAAAAATGGAGTTGCAAAAGAAAGTACAAGTCCAGACTGAAAAGTTTTTTTCAGCTACATGATTTGTTCTCAGTTTTGTATGTAAATCAGAGAAAACTTCTGTTGAAAAATTATGAGACTATATGTATATGGCTTGCTAATCTACTCCACTCAACTCTTTGCACGTATATCAAGGAACTTATATCCACTGGCAATGATAACAATCAGGCAGTGAAGTCTATGAAGTACCAAGAAGAAAAAGGCAGAAGCACACAAGAGCAAACAATAATAGACAAGAACAAAAATATGGAAATGACAATAACGATAACAATCAGGAGCAATGATAACAATCAGGCAGTGAAGTGTATAAAGTACCAAGAAGAAAAAAGCAGAAATACAGAAGAGACAATAATAGGCTAGGACCAAAAATATGGAAATGACAACATTACTGAGTATTGCTCAACAACTGCAAGTGAGAGCACATTTAAATGAGGCGATGTACCTTTTACATAGTCAACTGCAAGTGAAATCCCCCATCTGACAGCAGGAAGAACCACAACCATTGTAGTTGAATCCAACTGAATCCCTCTCACAACCATATACCTAAAAGAGCCAAGTCTACTCATCTAAACAACCCTTCGTCACCAACCCAAAAATCATCCTATTTTACAAAACCGTGTCAGGTTCAGGAATTCCATCAAACATCTTGTGCGCATATCAAACCTTCGAAAAATTCAAATACACATACACAATAGAAAAAAATAAACGCATGCCCATGAAGTAAAACCCAAGTTTGGGACAAAAAGAGAGACGAGGCGTGTTTGGTTGAGTTGGGAAAGATTGCTGGAATTATTCATTAAATTCAGAAAAAATTTACCTGATGCAGAGGTGTTATGGCTCTGCAAAATCATTGGTTTTGGAAAAAATTGATTTAATAGGGCAGTTTGTTCTTTTTATCGCATCCAAACTTGGCGGGAAAAATAGTATTCCTCTTTGTATTTATTTATTTTATCATTTTTTTAATAAAGGTACTAAGAGAGATGTTTGATTAGCACCGAATGGCGGACCGATTCAGTCATTCAGTGCATTTGTTTCTAATAAAAATTATCTAAATGATCGAATTGGTCAGTCATTCAGACGATTTGGACTAAATAGTTAAGTCATACTCCCTCTGTTACTAAAATATTGTCGTTAAGGTTAATGCACAGATTAAAGAATACAATTAATACCTAGCGAAAATACTATACTACCCTTATTAATTGTCTCAACTAATTATTTCCTTTCCAATATTTCTTATTCAATTCAATCAATTACTATTTGGTATATAGAATTGAATTGAATAAGAATGATCATTCGGAAGGGAATAAAGCTTTAAATAAGAGAAAATTTTAAATAAGAGTAAAGTAGGGAAAAATAGCTAATGTGTATTGATAAACTCAAAACGATAATCTTTTTAAACAAAAATTACTTCTTAAAACAACAATCTTTTAGGAACGGAGGGAGTATTTTTTAGCTTAATGAACTGAATGACGGTTGAATGATTTTTTTTTTTTACAATATTAACTATTATATTAAGTAATATTAAATAAATTTATAATAATTTTGAATTTTTTCAGACGAGTAAAAATAATAAAAAACTGTTATTCAGATGTTTCAGACGTGTCAATTATCAAACAATTTTTTTCATTCAAATTCAACTCATTCAGATTCATTCAGTTTTTATCAAACACTCCCTAAGATTGTTTGTATTTGATGATTCAAGGTTTATTTTATTTCTTTCATTATGGACATGTGAGGTTTCTTTGTGAGTTAATTTCTTCATTCTTTTGTGAAGTTTGATTAATTTTTGATATTAGTAATAGTGATAATGTACTTAATTATAAAATGTGCAATATGGTTATACACATATGTGTATGTTTTATTTGTGCATAATTTACCAAAATTACGTCGTTTTGGCAGATTTTTATTTTTATAAAAAAAAATAGTTTCTCTTCTCCAAAATCAAAAATAAATTTATCAAAACGACGTAGTTTTGACAAACTATGCACAAATGTGACGCCCCCAAAATTAGGTATACGTCACCCATCTTGGGTTTCCACTTACATGGTACATAAATTCAAATACAACTTACTAATATAAGCTCGGTATGCAATACGACATAAACCGTGAGTTTGAATACAAATATTGTCTCTACTAGATATTATACAAACTCAAAAGGAGTCCTCATTACAACTATTATCACACTATTTCACGGAATAGTGAGGACTACTAATGTTATCCTCGGACCATTACTCCGCTCCTCGACTCGTCGTCCAAATATGTTCTCATTTCCGAAGAGAGAATAAAGAAAGAAAGGTGAGCTCAACTAGCCCAAGAAGAAATATTATGACTAAGATAATGCGAATAAATTATCATTAGCCTTCAACAATGTTGTTAAACCGATAAAATACAATAGACAACCGGTTTAAGCTAAGCAGCAGAATACGTAATCCATTAAAAGAGTCAAGTAGAAAATAAAGTCTACTATCTTTTAGGTTTTAAAAGGTTTTCATAAATTTTTATCACTAAGACTCGGTTTAATGAATAAACCACAATATCTAATCATCCCCGCACTACTGGCCAAAGATTTTTATCAAATTATCAATGGTCACGACTATACCGAATCACCCCCGGTCATAATCATATCAAAACTATCCATCATTTGCATTACAGCCAATCGAGGACTTTTATCACATCATTTATAACAAGCCATGATTATACCGAATGATCCCTGGTCATAATCATACTAAGTTCATCTATGCATGTAAGTCAAAGATAACATATTATAACACGAGGATGATGACAATGACATAATAATTCAATAAAACAAGTTCAAGAATTATTTTATTCAGGAATTAGTAACGTCCAAATTGTCAACAAGATACTATTTTGTAGAGTAAAATTCAAGAATGATCAAGAATATTTCCATGAAAGATCTTTAGATGAAACGCAAATATCAAGGATATTCTACTAATTTCATGGAGTATAGAAGTCAAAGTTTTAACCATTTGGGTATAATAAAGAATGGAATAACAAAAGAAATCACCCATGCATGCAGATTGTGATGTAGGCAAAGTTATTCCAATGTAATAATAATAACGGAACCAAAGTCAGTGAAATTCACAACCGACAGGATGATCCAAATGTAATAATAAATGCTTTGAATAATAAACAATGGAACCAGTCCAAGGTGTAAAACACACGCATGTGATATTCCAATGTAATAATAAATACGGAATAATAAACATGGAACTGTGCGGTGTAAAACACACGCATGCAGGATATTCCAATGTAATAATAAAGAATGGAATAATGTAAGAAGATCACCAAGTATAGGGATTAAGCGTATATGAGTTATTCCAACAGGATAAATAAGAATGGAATAACATAAGGATTTCACCAAGTATAGTGTATACCGCATATATAGGTTATGTATAGGGTATACCACTTTTACAGGTTATTCCAACAGAATAATAATGAATGAAATAACTGAAGTTCTCTTCATGAATAAGAAAGAATAACACCTCTTACGGCACAACAAATAATACCCCTTACCTTAGAAGAGGCTGAATATTGGCAAAAGAAGTAAGAATACTTTTCTTCTCTTTCTCTCTATAGTTTCTCTCTCTGAGTTTCAAATTGAATTCGTAAGAAAATAATAAAGGAATGAGCTTCTATTTATAGGAAAATAGAATGCATAGTAATTAATCCATGAACGGTCCAGATTGATTTACTTTTAATCTGACTATCCATATTTAAAGCAAAATCTTTTAAATAAAATATAATATATTCTATTTATATAAAAACATTTTACTATGCAAACACTATGCAAACACTATGCAAAATACTACGTCTAACACTATGCATAATAAAATATAATATATTTTA
Organism: Panax quinquefolius; assembly: GCA_020205615.1. Taxonomy (NCBI): domain Eukaryota; kingdom Viridiplantae; phylum Streptophyta; class Magnoliopsida; order Apiales; family Araliaceae; genus Panax; species Panax quinquefolius. The sequence goes on from CM035168.1 coordinate 124,332,925, forward strand.
TTTATGTAATAACTTTAATAAAAGATTCTGCTTTATATAAAAGATGTTTCGCTTTTTTATTACGTTAATAATACGAATAAAATAAAACGTCATTATCATTATAATAATTCATATTATTAATCGACAATAATGGAATCAAACTGGTGACTTCTCACATAAAGATCAATAATCAATACCTGGTATTCTTATGCAACCACACGACATCGTATTTCTTTTACTTTCGAGTAGTTCAACAAGATCAACCGGTAAAACTTCCGCCGTTATTTCAATAAAATATTTTTGTTGTTTTCTCAATCAAATAATAATTAATTTGTAGGGTCCACCAATGATTGAGTAGTTATACGAATATTCCTCGCTAAACCGAATATTCCCAAACCAATCGAATATAATATAACCACTTGCATACTTTGCAAAATTTATAAATACTACCCACAACTATAATATTATCTTAAATTCACACCATAATATTAAAAAATTATTTCGACAAAATTTAAATCTTTATTGATAAAATCTGGGGTCTCACAACAAATAAAACATACACAACTGTGTATGATCATTATATATTTCCTAATAAAATTATATTATATTATCAAAAAATGGGACTTTAAAAAATACTAGAGAATGAAAAGAGTGTTTGGGATCACTTATAGGCAACAAATCTGCATATAATCAGTTTCAATAAGTAAAAAGTATTTGGTAAAATTGTTTATGAGTTTTTTTTTTCGTTATAGGAAGTTTGTTTTCTCTTTATGTGAAATTTGTTTACGAGTTTATTTTTTTCCTTCTTTTGTGAAATTTGATTGATTCGTGATATTGATAATAGTGATGATGTACTTGATTATAAAATTATATTGTATTATCAATAAGTGAGACATTTAAAAAAAATTATATATATTAGAGGATGAAAAATGTGTTTGGGATAACTTATAATTATAGTATGTTTGGTTCCCATTTCTTGACATGTTTGGAATGGAATGACTTAAGGAATGGAATGATCATTCTCATTTTTATGTTTGGTTTGTTCATCCATTCCTTCATGAATAAAATCACCATTATACTTTAGATGTTTAGTTTATATGAATTACATTATGAATGGAATGTGAAATGATTTTTTTTCGCTTTTTATATACTACAAACTTATAAAATGAATGAAAAATAATATTATGAGGTCATTAAGTATAAATTTGAAATTCTTTTATTCTATTTTTTTTACTTTTAATTTTTTAATTTGTCTGAAAATTATACTTTATTCATTTTTTAAATTTTTAGAAATAGAGTGTGTATTATGTAAATAAGTATAAATATATATAAGCAATCAGTTAAAACATAAATCATAATGTTTTTACTGCATCATATATCATTTTTCATATTTATTTATAATATTATTTTATATATTTATTTATTATTATTATAATTGTCATATAGCTTTTGATGCTTTTTATTTCTTTGTACTCTGACGTAGGAACATTTTAACATCAATTAATTTTTTTAACGGAAGAGTGCAATTTTAATATTTCAGTTAGTTTAGTTAGTTAATTACATTGTTTTTTTAGTTTGTGATCTATTGCACAAAGTGGACCAACTCAATATTTAACGAGGTAAATGTTATTTTTTCCGTAAGGAGTTAATTAAACGATAATTTACAAAAAAAGTTAATATGAATATTTACAGCATGTATTTACGAAAAAAGCGTTAAATTTTTTAACAGTATATATTTACAAAAATAAAAATATAAACATTAACCAAACATATTTTTTACAGTATGTATTTAGTAAAAATTAATTAGTATGTATTTAGTAAAATTAATTATATGAATGCTAATATTCATATTCTATTTTTATAAGAAAAATACATACTATAATTTACAAAAATGTTAATTTTACTAAATACAGTATGTATATTACAAAATTACAAAAAACGTTAATATTCATATTCTATTTTTGTATTTTTTTTTTACAGAATGTATATTTTGTGAATACCTAAAAACGTTAATTGTTTAGTATGTATTTAGTAAAAATTAAATACTAGATACAATATTTACAAAAATTACAAAAAAAAAACGTTAATACAGTATGTATTATTTTTACAAAAATATTACTAAATGTTAATATTTATAGTATGTATTTTTATTAAAAATAATTATATAAATACTAATATTCATATTCTATTTTACAAGAAAAAATACATATTGTTAACATGTTTTTTTTCCTAATTTTTTGCAAATACAAACATGTTTTTACTAATAAAATAAAAATTAGTATGTATTTTTTTTATATAAAATAGAATATGAATATTTTTATAAACATAGTTTTTGGTTCTAATATTAGTCAAAAAAATATCAGTATGAAACAATACAAAAAAAAGTAGTTCAAAATAAAAATAAATACAACGTTTTTTTGTAAGAAAAATGAAGTAGCATAAACAAAGTAGGAAAAGAAAAGAAACGATTATAACGAAGACAAGAGAGAAACAAGAGAGAAAGGATGTTGGCCTAGGAATGAAATAAATTCACCTATTTAGAAAAGAATGAAAAATAGCTTTTAGATTTAGAAGAAAATAACTAAAGAAATGGAATGATCATTCCAATTGACTTACCAAACGTGTTTTAAGGCATACCATAAGGAATGGTCATCTCATATTCTCATTCCCATTCCCAACCCATTCCATTCACGCCAACCAAACACAACATAAGTAATCAAAACTTTGTATAAGGGTGTAAATAAGTCTAGCCGAATATTGAGTTGTTCAGATTTGGATCATAAAATTTATCAAATATAAAATAAAGTTTGATTGAAACTTGTTTAACTAACGAGTCGAACCCGATATCGAGTCTAGTCTGAGCAGTTTGAACTTTTCGAATAAATATGATTCGAGTATCAATAGAAAATTACAATTTGAAAAGATTCGAAAAATTTATTAAACTTTAAAATTTGCTTATATTAGAATCATTTATATTTCGAATCGAACTCGAATCGAGAAATTTTTAGTTTGAAACTTTTATTTAATCAAACCCGAACGGTTCATTTCATTTTACGTTTCTTTTATCTACGATAATCAATTTCAAGAAATAAAAAGTGTTTGGTAAAATAATTTTAAAATGGCTTATAATCATTTTTTTATAGAAAATTCAAAATATCCAATTTTGAATTTTTGACTATTTGTCAAATCTAATAATTAGGTTTTACCAAGTATATTACTAACATATCCCTATTTATTTTAGTAATTCCAACCATTACTTGTATTTACTTTTCAAAACATTTCTTTTTAATAATTTTGATTAATAATTTTTTATACCAAACATTTTCACTTATTACTAATTTAAATGTTTTTATTTACCAAACACAAACTACCTTTTTAAAACTGATTGTAATTAAAAACACTAATCAGAAATTATTCATTTTTTTTAAAACAATCCCAAACATACTCGAAATATTGTATAAATAGATAATTTTTATAAAATTTCATTAGTGACAATTTATTAAAGAAAAAATATACCACTAAAGTACACATCGCAACTCAAAGTTTACACCAGTAACTTTGCACCCCAAAATTAAAAAGTTGTTCTGTGCACCTTTACTTTTTTTTTTTTTGGGGGGGGGGGGGTTTAAAAATAAATTGAAAAAATGAACACTCGATCGAGACACTGGACTGGGCAAAAGTGAGCAGGGGTTCGAGGGACTCCAATTTTCGTCTAAAGGTAACAGAAACAAAAAATTACAAAATAATTTTGAATGTTTAAATGATAAAAAACATATATTCCAAATTCAGAAATGGTAAATCCCTTATTTTTAAGATTCCACAATGGAAAAGGTTAAGTTGTAGTTCATGCAATGGTTGGATATTTTTATCAGTAAACCGGCTGCGCGCTGGCTTACTTGAAGAATAAATCTTCCACAGAATTTCAATGAAACTTTTCTTCCTTTAATGATTCAAAAAATTACAGGTTGACAACAAGGAGCCAACAGCTCTTGCCGGTATAAGAAAGAAAGAAAGAATAGAAACAGATAAATTACATTTTCCCACCTACTATATATATATATATATATATATATATATATATATACTCACTATGACCTAATTGGCTTGTAGGCATGTCATTTGCTGAAGAGTCAAACCAAAAACTTGTTAGTTTTGTGTCTGGACGGACAGAGTCATGGAGGTGTATATATCGGCTATTCACCACTCTCCCAAGTTTGTTTCAACTTTCAACTGTACAAGATGCGTCCTAAGGCTGTATTCTTCTACCTGCCAATGCCAATTAATAAGCAAAGATATTTATCAATAATCCAAAAATAAAAACATCTTGGAGGCTCGACAAAAAGTAAGTCATATGTGCCTAATTACATATTCTGATATCCTCCTGCAGCAGCAGAAAGAGAGATGATAAGTCGTGATCATTTTTGATGTTCTCAGTTTATGAGCAAGGTCAACTCAGAGGACAAAATTATTAAAACAAATGAAATGTGATTTTCAACATGACTTGAAGTGAAACCAAACATCTTTCTTATTCTTCTCACCTGCATAGCCGCTGTAGTTGCTAATAGAGCTTCACATTCATCAAGCATGGCTCTTTCCTGTGCTGCTACATCAGCAAGTTCAGAAACCAGGCAATTCATCCCATCCACCTGTAATCAGCCCATATTCAGCAACTAAAATGAATATTCAGGACTATCTTAAGGAAATGGCATTTGATATCCCTGTGACTAATATAATTCAAGTGTGAATAAACTGTTGGTGAAACAGAAACATGTCAATATCTAAATAGTGCAAGGCTGCAAGTCCTCAAGCTTAGAAGCTGCATGGGGAAATGACACAATGTGGTTCAAATATCTAATCTGACCATGAAAATGTTGCTTTCACCATTATGTAACATATAAAAAAACCCTTACAAATGTATGTTTCCTTCTGCATAACGTTTTGAGCCAAGCAAGAAGCATCATAAGAAACTAAAGTCACAAAGAACAAATCTATAAATTTTAAATTCATTGTAGATAGTATTGGCACATAATCATATATTACTGAAACATTGAGTCAGTATATCTCCCTGCAGCCCAAATTCTATTTCAAGAAGATGCCTTTAAGAAATAAAAAAACACTTGTTTCCATAAAGGTATCAGCCTACACTGCCTTAACCAGATGGACTTTGGACCGGGGCTGGGAGCATACTCGGAGGACGGCACTCACATAACCATATAAAATAGCTGCTGCTACCATTAAATGAAGTTCATTGAATGACAAAAGTTAAAGATATATAAAACCATGTAATTTAACGATAACAAGTAGCATAAAAAATCGCATAAAAATAAGAATCTGACCAGCAAATAACCTCCAAAATATCACACTCTAAAAAGATAAATTCATTGAAGTTCTTGTGGCTTTATAACTTACTATTAAACTGACCAGCTATATAGAACTCTTAAAAATGACTAAATCCAATGCGGTTGCCAAAACGTACTAGACCCAAAATACTAGAGCACAAAAGGGAAGAAGCAGATTCTGATAAAATCTTTATATAGCACATGATGCTTACACTACAGATAGAAAACAAAAATTGAGAATCTCACCCTTGAAAGTACAGAACATATGGAGGATCCCATTGTCTGCATCACATCGACGGCTGAGCATACAGCTGCCTTCACAGTATCAATATCTGCCTGTAGATATCCAGATCTAATCAACAATTATTTACTTCTCAAAATCATTCTCAATAAATTTTCATGATATTACATACCCTTGCTCCTCCAGTGACCGGAAGACGGAGAGTGCTTGCCTGTAGATCTTTAATAGCTCCAGATACAGAGCAAGTATGGTCCTTTTCAATTAAAGGCCATCCGTCGAGGTAGGCTACCTAAGACAAAGATATTGACATGCGAGTCATCCGACCATTAAAAAAATATCAGTCATACATGTACAAATATATATTTGTGTGTGTGTGTGTATAATAATAATAATAATAATAATAATAATAATAATAATAATAATAATAATAATAATAATAATATAAGCATTAAACTAATGCACACTTCTCAAGAGTCCCGACACTAAAAAATACAAAAAGTTATAAAAACCATAATATCATACTAATAGATTTCACAGGACTATACTTGAAAAAACAAGTTCAAGCAAAATTCTCAAAGTATTTGCCAGACGTTCACAAAGTTAACAAGTTCAACAAAACACTTCATATTGCTATCACTGCCATATGCTTGGAGCTATTCAAATTGATCGCTGCATGGAATACAACTAGGATTAATGCATAATTAAAAGGGTTAACTTCTTTTCGCCCCGGGGTTGTATGCTCTTTTATGACCTGTCAAAAAGTCCAGTTCCTTCCAAGCTGGAGTACAACACCCTTGGAAGCCCGGAAGATAGAATTTTTTTCCCTTTGATTTCAATTGCCAGACAAGGTAAATAGGAAGGAGGAGATCCAATTAACTTATTCTATCAATTGGTAATTTGCTTATCTCCTATTTGGAGACCTACAACCTGTCAAGTAGTTCAATTCACAGGATGAAGTAGGTACATATGCAGAGTATAAACTAACCAAATAACAAGTTCTTATTAAGAATAATGGGACCAGGCTAGAAAAGACATTCAAAGAAGCAACAGTTCCTATGGCTACCACTGTTATTGACATTTTTTGCAACACTTGGTGATAGATCCAGTTTGGTTTCTCTATTGAACAGAACTAGGAAAAAAGCATGATAGATAATAACAATTTTATGTTCTTTTCTTCAAATACAATTATCAGGAACTATGCAAGAGGTGGCAACTTGAAACAATTATCAGCATCCCAGCCATTATAAATTTCTTTTTCCTTTTAAAGTTTCCATTACCATATATCTGGTGTATGTACAAGTAGCTCTCAAACTGTATTCACTGTTTCCACTTTTATGATTGCACTTACCAGTTATCCACCATTACTTGCTTGAGAAAACAACTTCACCACAACGCATCTGTTTTCTAGGTTCACTGTGATTTATGCAGGCTTCATTAATTTTAACATCCCACTCCTCCTTTCTTACTGTTCTCTCAGTTCCATTAATTAGCCGATATATATCTTGAACACTGTCAGTCCTTAATCCTGTCCTACATAGTTTCTACACTAGCTAGTAGGATGCATATGATCACAGTAACATAAATGAACTATAATTAAGATCATTAAAAGAAGGCCAAGAATCAGTTTTACCATCTGGTAAAGGTCATGCAGCTCTTTCCAAAATCAGTTTTACCATTTTTTTTTCAATTTCTTTTTCCAGGACAATATAGTTAAGAATCTCACACCAGCATAAAACACTAACGGGTGATCTTTAATACAAGTGTTGATAGAAATATAAGTGATCACCTGATGTGGATCTTCACATTCTCATGTGAAAACTGTATAGTAGTTTAACATTTTAAGTAAAAAAAAAAGAACTAAAGACCCTGAAAGACTAAACACCAAGAATTTCAGTAAACTAAATCAAGGAGTACATGAAATTGCTTGACGATGATGTTATAGTGAGACAGATGCATTACTTGTTCATTTAAAACTGAGTACAGCTTCAGCTTCAGCCTCAGCTGTTGGAGGTCAATCCTTTTCTCAGTTACTGAATCCCATAATTCTGAGGTAGTTCTCCATACATTGTACAATCCTTTCTGCAAATCGAAATTGAAACATTCAATAAAAACCAAGTGTCATGCTATGAAATTAACATAAGAATCCACGTCTTTGGAAATGACATAGAATGAAGTACATGATACAAAATCTAAAAAAAAAGAAGATAAAATTTACTTAAGGATATTGCAATTTGACATCCAAGGAAAACAGATAAACATACTGGTAATCAAGTTAAATAGTGACTAAATTATAAAGCATATTAAAAGGGATCTCAGAAGTTTCATAAAGATTAAAAGGCCAAACCTCAGCTGTTACTTTCTGAGAATTCAGAGCAACATCTGATCGAGCATTGGCATATCGCCATTGCAAATGCCTATTGTACAGTAGCCGCAACTGATGAACATCTTCAATGTGGTTAGCAACCTTCTTTCCCTTTCTAATATCCGCAATATAACTGAGTACAGACGATGAACTGTTGGTTTGCCTTGATGGACTGGACGGTCTTGTCCGAGATGGACTGACTCCTCTAGATGGAGCAGATGTCAAGGTCCTTGTTCGGGATGGACTCGCACCTCTAGAAACAGAGGACGATAGCAGAGATGTCTTATTCGGTGATGCAGGGCGTGATCCAGGAGTAGGCAAAGACTGTGACCGGTCAGTGGGAGTAACTAATTTAGTTCTTTCTGATGGTCTTGAAGAAACAACCTTGGGATTCCTCAGTGAATTATCATCAACTGAACAAGCCTCAAATTCTACTTTTCCACTTCTGTCGAATGATATTAGCCTCATCGCACCACTGGCAGATTTTTGTAAGGGTTTACTCAAACAACCTGGTATGGACATTCTCCTCAAAGAAGGTGCCATCATTCCTGGATTTGGTGTAGTTGTTGCTTTAGTTGTTTTATTAGCAAGATCAATGCTTTTAGCTAAAACATTGGATGATACTCTTCCACCTATTCTACTAGGCCATCGATGCTGATCCACTAATCGACCATGTAAACCATCCACTGGTTTTGAATTCTCGGACTGATCAGGGGAGTTCTTTCCTTTAAGAGGGCTTCTCTTTCTCTCTGGTGTAGGCTTTCGTGAAGCAGGCGCTGTAGTTTCGGATTGTTTATGTGCTACATTTGATGATGGCCTCAAAGTGTAATCTGACAGGGCATGAGCAACAGGTTTTTCTCTTTTACTAATAGGAAGGGAAAATGTGTCGGATTGGAAAGAAACACTTAGACTGCGCATTGTGGAAGGCCATAAAGATTCTGGAACCCGGCTGCTCATTAACTTTCTAGATGCCAATTGTATAACTGTTGTTGTATCATGGACTGGTGTGGATGGACTTGGTGGCGATGGTGGTGTCGAGGGCCGCCTCCGTTCAGCCGATATAGCTCTCTTTGGAGCCGATACAGATGAGGTGGTGCCTGTTCTTGTAGTGTTTGGGGAAGGGCAACGCCTCGGGCCAGAGGCTGTGGATGGAGTAGGTGACCTATACCTAGAACTGACTTCTCTTGTCCTAGACCGGCGGGTGGTTCCATTGTTCCTTTCCGCCGGACCTAGTGGTGGTCTTGTGGTCTCCACTGCTGAATGCTTCTGTAATGCTTGATCTAATTCACATGCATCCATCCACACACTCTAAATTAAACCACATTGATATCTCAATTCATACATTTAGCAGGCTTTTGATAACTCCTGCATTGGATTATAATACCCCAATTTGCAGAAAGGAGATCCTTTTCTCTACTGTAAATCTGCCACAAAATTCACAACCAAAAAGTAAGATACTAGACAGAGGAAAAAAGAAAAGAGAGCCCATTAGGGAAAAGAAAAGGATAATATAAAGCATACATCTTTACAGGAAGTTAGATCTAAATGAGTGGGAATTGATCAGCCAAAGCAAAATTACAATTTACAAATGGTCTCCCTTTAAATTATGATATTAACACACATTCAAGCAGATCAGACTCGGGCAATGGCAGATAAGATAGCTCAAGGGATTAGAAAAAAGAAGTCTGAAGCTCCAAATCACATAAGATCAGTGTCCTCATGGTGAGGGAAATGTGAAAATTAACAGTGATCATTAAAGCTTAACAACAAATTGTAGGGCCCTACATAGTAAGAAGAAGAAAATCAAGCTGGATTTTCCCCTCCCTCAGAATTGAGAAGAGTGGAGGAAGAAATGGGGAAGTGGCTGTAAGGATAAGACAGAGAGGGTGGGCACCATACGAGGGATTCTATATATTTTTCTCTCTCCTTTTTCTTTCTGTCCACCAACTTTTGTCACTCTCACGGGAGTGCAATGGATTCGTAATGTATGCACACACCCACATACAAACAACAAACACCCCCCCCCCACCCCCACCCCCTCTGGGTTGTTTGTTCTTCTCCTACTCTTAATTCCTTTTCATGAAAGATAATCGAATGAAAGTGATACTTACAGAAGAGAAATTAAATAGTTATCTTGGGATCAACCGTTTCATCCTGAAATAAATCACAACCAAAAGATTTTTAATTTTTTTTTTTTTACAGTTCCCAATTATTTATTCAAAAAAAATTGCTAAAATATTTATGATATTTTTGTACTCTATTTTGTTTGTTAGTAGTTTATTTATATAATTCAGTATACAAAGTATTTAAGATATCATATTTTGGTATAACTTGGTATACACTGTATTTCACAGAATTTGTCCCTAATTTCCAGGACATATTGAGTATACTCGCAATACGGAAGCTTCAGAAACCAGAGTAAAATGAATATTTTAAAGTCTCAAATAGATACAGACCAGTATTAAATACTAATCCCCATAAAAGAGGAATTTGGTAACTCTCTTTTTTTCGGTTCAATTAATTACCGTGCTCTGCCCTAGCAAAGTAGAAAGATAAAGAATCCATCTTTACTTTAACTCCAAAAAAAAAAAAACAATCAAAAAAAGAAATTGAATTTTTTATTTAAAATTCTTTTGATTTAATTTAAATCCAAATAGAGGAGAAAATAAAATACCATAGCAAACTTTACGACCTTCATCAATACAGAAAAGGAAATTCGCGGCGCTATTTAATTCCACATAAATTTAAGAAAGGAATTGATAAATCTTGTTCAAAATTGTTATATGATTGAAGAAACCCTAATGACAACCAACAAACTCCGTTAAATCACGCAACACTAGATATTTATAATAGAAAACCCTCAAATTCACCCGAATAATTACATTAACACATACAGAGTCACGCAAAAGTGGTCAGTTGATAATAATAAATTTAAATCTAACCAGTAATAAGTTATTCCGACCGACGGAGTGTGATATTTTCCGGCAAGTGATCGTAACTGAATTTTCTGATTCACACACAGAGTAAGACTGTATCAAAACCAATATATAATCGAGTGTGCTTATATGCACGGCTATGTATGTTTTGGGAGTATGGGTAAAAGAAACAAAAATGGAGAGAGAGGAGGGGTTAGGCCGCCTAACTTAGGCGGTTGGAGGGCGTTTAGAATTTGGAGTAAAGGAGATCAGAAGAAGGATGTTTTGGCGCCACCTTCTTAATAAATTAAATAGATTACTCTCATTGACATTATCTAACATTTGGTTTTATTTATTAATAAAACTCTTTAATATTTCAAGTCTCCCTGACCTTGAAATACACTTGCGTGTTTGTTAAAGATTTTTAAATATTACTAATTGTTAAAATTAATAAGATAAATAATAAATAATGAGAGAAATTTGGCACACATTTACGTTATTTATTAAGATAGTTTTTTTAAACACTCAAGATAGTACAAATAAAATTTAGGATAGTATTAAAATTTTAAATCTAAAAAAAAAGTATCTTAATAAGTGGTATATATGCATCAAATCTCACCATCTAAGGTGGTCCAATGTTTGGCATCCTTGGTTTCAATTTAGTGAAACCTATCAATTAAGTACAACTCCCCTTCCTTAGGTTGTCACGTTTTTTGGAATTATTCCGCATGATTATATATGTACGATGGAATTTCAATTGGAAATGATTCATCGAAAATAGATGGTTTCGATTTTGTATATTATCGACGCGCAAAAATACGACGATATTTATAATTAATTATTCCTTCGTAAATAATTTATTTAAATTTCGTTAATAAGAAGACGTGATATATATATATATATTTATATATATATATATTAAATATTTATAAATTTAAAAGAATTATTTTAATTTAAATTTAAAAAGATCTCTTAAATTCTTTTTAAAAAATCAATATTAATTCTATAATTTATTCTCGGCGTATATATCTATCTTATATAGTCGTAAAAATTATTTTTTCAAACTAAAAAAATAAATTTTATAGCTTTTACCCCCTCCAACAAACACCAAATAGCTCTAATTTCCCCAAGACCATAGATAATTAATACACAGTCTAATAAAAAGATCGATCTCTTTTTTTATTAAGTAATATTTAACATCAAAGTCAACACAAAAAATGTAAGATCTCACTAAATTATTCCTCACTATATATAACCCTATTCAATTAATCAAACTCGCATTAACTCTAAGATCGAAGAGTCTATTAATTCGATGGCAAAGTCCACAAACAAGATCGCTCTAATTAAGTTCCTATCCACAATTTTAGCCTATTCAATTAGCCAAACCCACATAAATCCACAATTTTAAGTTCCTATCCATGTCTCTATTCAATTATTTTAAGTTTCTTGCATTTACAAAATGAGAAAAGACATATATACAATAATATATATATATATTTTGTAAAATGAATTTGGCCATTTATTATTTCATATATAGACACAAATTAAACTGATTGATTGATTCCACAAATGTCACCTCGATCGTTGTACATTAATGTGGACCTCTTCAACTATATTTCTTGTTTCGGTCAACCAAACTAATTTGGAATTATATTTCCTTCCTTAGATAAGAAGGAACGGTATGTAGTTTAATTTGGAATTAATTATCACCTGTTTTTTCTTTTTTCTTTTTAATTCTGCAACTGAAATCTGAGAATGACTTTATTCATGCACGTACCTCTAACCTCTTACTACTTTATCTCTCTATTGTTCTTTCTTTCCCCCCATTCTACACATAACCAACTGTGTACTACTGTGAAATTAAGCACTAATCCAAATTAAGTCCAAATAATTAAGCATAGCCATAGTGTTTTCAAATTAAGCTCTAATACTAAACTCTTTGCGTTCTAATTAAATAATTAATGAAAAGCAAATGGATAATTAAAGAGATCGACTAACATTTTTTCTGATATAGTAAAATAACAAAGACCAACCAAATGATGGGCAGCCATATGCTTGAATTTGCTAATACATACAATTATTGTAATCAAATCGTATTCCATAATTCCATGCCCTTCCATGTCGCATTGCTGCTTACAAGATGTCCTTTTTTTATAGATCAAGATTTTGATATTTTATCATAAAAAAAAAAAGTGTCCTATTTGATGGCTCTACACATGTAATGATGTTTCATAATTCAAAATTACATGTGGGCTTTGATTCTATGTAATAAAAAACATCAACATTTTTTTTATATATATATATATATATATATATATATATATATATATATATATAGATTGGACACAGACACTCCTTGCATATATATTAAGGGATGTATAATTAATCTCAGGGTTTGAACTTGAACTTTTTATTGCTGTACTTCATTGGATACCATGCATGCATGTACCATAGTACACAGTATGGTATGGGGGAGACCAATTCTCTGAATAGTGAATACTTGGCATCTGAACGTTTGTCTATATGCTATGTAGATTATATATATATGGACACTTTATTTGTTTTTTTTATTATCTATCTATGCATATAAATATTATGACCTTTTATTTATTCACTTATTTTTGCTTCATTAATACTACTAATTAAGTAAATTAAGCTTCAAAAAAAAGGGGGGAAAAGTAGTGCCTATATTCCTGCGCAATAGAAGCTAAAAGCTTCCCGCCGTAAGATTTACTTAAAAAATAGTATTCTCTCCGTCCCAAGATAAAAATCTTTATTATTATTTTAAGTTGTCCCATATTAATGTCTACTTTCTTTTAATAACCAAACTTTTACACATTTTTTTCTTATGCCCGTAGCATTAAATATTTCATACTTTTTTTATTCTAATTCTCTTTTCATATTTAATGACATTATTATGGGTAATTTTGTCATTTTATTTATCTTCTTAATATACGTAAAAAATTCACCAGGACTTTTATTCTGAGACGGAGGGAATAGTAATTAGTAGTGCCCATGATCATTGCATTCTAAACTTTGAATCGTGAAGAAATTTTATTTTCTAATTCTGAGACGGAGGGAATAGTAATTAGTAGTGCCCATGATCATTGCATTCTAAACTTTGAATCGTGAAGAAATTTTATTTTCTAATTAATACTTATCTAAGTGTTAAAAGTTTTATTGAAGAAAACAAAAGTCCTACGCAATGATTATCAACCTAAAAGTTACCAAAATCAACCTTTATTAATTATAAATTAATTTGTAATTAGACTTCCTCATGCAATTAATTAGTAATTGGATTTATTACCTTTTGTTCACTATAAACCATCCGTAGAACCATCTTAATTTGCTTCAAAGTTAGGCGGTGTTTGATAAAATTGAGTGTTAAGATCTGAATAATTTAGACATCTGAATAATGTAGAGTCTCTGTCCAGAATTATGTCTGAATGAAAAAATATTGTTTGATAATTAATTTTTTCAAAATGTCTGAATAATAATATTTTACCATTTTAACCCTCTAAACAGTTTAAGTAAAAATAACATCCAAATTTGCAAATTAAAGGAATATAAATAACATTTAGATGATTAAATTAACTTTCAATTCATACCAACATGGGTACTTCATGAAAATGAGCAATTGATTTTTGTTAAGAAATTAGGTAAGCAATTAACTGCAGCCAAGCGTTCAATTAGGAAATAACTTTCAACCACTGAACATAAGACATACATGTAATAAAATAAAATAAAAGTCAAATTAGTTAATCAATTTATCAGATCCGTAGATGGAAGAAGTTCATCAAAAGATTCAAAACACATGTTCCGATTCACAGTAATTATATTCAGAGTAAACTACAAACACAATATAGAAAAATTTATTAGAAATTCCAAAGTTTGAAAAAGAACCCATCGGACCCGTAATTGATTTGAGCAAAAAATTACGCCGAGAACTGCTCGGTGGAGTACCCATACGTGTGGGTCGACTTTCCATACAATCCCCAATCGACTTGTTCGAAGTTTAGACCTCACTGTGTAATCTCCGAAGATGACGAGCTCGAAATCGGAGAGATTATCAAGGTTTGAGACTCCATTTTTGTCAAACAGGAGGGGCAAAAAGGGTCCAGAGATGGGGATAAAAGAGAGATTTTGTAGTATTGTTGAGGTTATTTTGTCCAAAAAAAACATAAATTCGCCGAGATATGACTCTGAATGTTTAGCTTTATTTTTGAATCTTACCGATTAAGAGGTATTAAGAGACATCAATTTTTTTACCAAACAAGTTGTGCCTCTGACCGAATCAGAGGCACCCCTATTAAGAGTCTTTAAGACCCAAACAAACACCACCTTAATAATATAAAGAAAATATGGAAAATGATTGTAAACTGTTACTCTCAAAAATCTTATATCGCTAGCTATATGTGATCAACCCTAGATTATTGAAAATGATTGAGACGGAAGAAACGAAATGATTTTATTTTCATCATTTATTTAGTCATTTAACGATAATTAGATTTAGAGAGTTAGTCAGAAATTACTTTAAACCGTGTTGTTTTCCGTTGCAATATATATATATATATATATATATATATATATGTGTGTGTGTGTGTGACGCCCCCAAAATTAGGTATACGTCACCCATCTTGGGTCGCCACTTACATGGTACATAAATTCAAAAACAACTTATTAACATAACTGCTGTGGTATGCAATACGATATAAAGCGTGAGTTTGAATACAAATATTGTCTACTAGATATTATACAAACTCAAAAGGAGTCCTCATTACAACTATTATTGTGACGCCCCCAAAATATAGGTATACGTCACCCATCTTGGGTCGCCACTTACATGGTACATAAATTCAAATACAACTTACTAATATAAGCGTAGGTGGTGCAATACGACATATATTGTGAGTTTGAATATAAATATTGTCTACTAGATATTATACAAACTCAAAAGGAGTCCTCATTACAACTATTATCACACTATTTCACGAATAGTGAGGACTACTAATGCTATCCTCTCGGACCATTACTCCGCTCCCCGACTCGTCGTCGGCCATGTTCTCTCATTTCACGAAGAGAACAAAGTGAAAGAAAGGTGAGCTCAACTAGCCCAAGAAGAAATATTATGACTAAGATAATGCAGAATAAATTATCATTAGCCTTCAACAATGTTAAACCGATAAAATACAATAGACAACCGGTTTAAGCGCAATGAATATGCAATCCATTAAAAGAGTCAAGTAGAGAATAAAGTCTACTATCTTTTAGGTTTTAAAGGTTTTCATCAATTTTTTTATCACGAGACTCACTTAATAAATAAACCACCACATCTAATCATCCCCGTACTACGGTCGCCAAGGATTTTCATCAAATTATCAATGGTCACGACTATATCTTAGAATCACCCCGGTCATAATCATACCAAAAACTATCCATCACCGCATTCTGTGCCACCGAGGACTTTTGTCACATCATTTAAATCAAGTCATGATTATCTTAGAATGATCCCTCGGTCATAATCATACTAAGTTCATCTATGCACGTAAGCCAAAAGATAACATAATATAACATGAGGATGATGACAATGACATAATAATTCAATAAAACAAGTTCAAGAATTATTTAATCCATGAATTATTAACGTCCAAATTGTCAACACGACATCGCTTTCAGTAGAGTAAAATTCAAGAATGATCGGAAGAATATTTCCATGAAAGATATCGGATGAAACGCAAATATCAAGGATATTCTACTAATTTCATGGAGTATAAGTCAAAGTTTTAACCAACCTGGGTATAATAAAGAATGGAATAACAAAAGAAATCACCGTGCATGCAGACTTGTGATGTATGTGTTATTCCAACAGAATAATAATAACGGAACCAAAGTCGGTGAAATTCACAACCGGCAGGATGTTCCAACAGAATAATAAAGATGGAACCGGATCCTGTAAAACACACGAGATAGGATATTCCAGCAGAATGATAAAGACCGGTCGGTGTAAAACACATGTGACAGGATGTTCCAACAGAATAATAAAGAGCGGAACCGTGTCGGTGTAAAACACATGCATGTGATGTTCCAAATGAATAATAGAAGAATGTCACCAAGTATAGGGTAAATCAGCAGATACAAAAGTTATTCCAATGAATAATAAGCAATGGAATAACATAAGGATTTCACCAAGTATAGGGTATCTGGCGTATCACGAGTTATGTATAGGGTATACCACTTTTACAAAGTTATTCCAATGAATAATAGTGAATGGAATAATGAAGTTCTCTTCAAAGAAGAAAAGAATAACACCTTTAAGTACAACAAATAATACCCCTTACAAGTAAAAAACCTGAATATAGAAGTAGTGAAGTAGCGAATACTCTTCTTCTTTCTATAATTTTCTCTATAGCTTCTTTCTATAATTTTCTCTCTAGAGTTTCAATGAATTCGTAAAGAAAATAATGAAGGAATGAGCTTTATTTATAGGAAAATGGAATGCATAAGAAACTAATCCATGAGCGGTCCAGATTGATTTACTTTAATCTCGACGGTCCATATTTAAAGAAAAATCTTTTAAATAAAATATAATATATTCTATTTATATAAAAATATTTTACTATGCAAACACTATGCAATACTATGCAAAACACTATATCAAAAACACTATGCAACACTATGCATAATAAAATATAATATATTCTATTTATAGAATAACTTTAATAAAGTATTCTATTTTATATAAAAGATGTTTCATTTTATTACGTTAATAATCTGAATAAAACAAAACGTCATTATCATTATAATAATTCATATTATTAATCGACAATAATGGAATCAAACCGAGTAACTTCTCACATAAGCATCGATAATCAATACTGGTATCTACTTATGCAACCACACGTATTCTTCGTACTTTTACTACCGAAAGTAGTTCAACAAGATCAACGGTAAAACTTCAATAGTTATTTCAATAAAATATTTTTGTCGTTTTTCAATCCGAAAATAATTACATTGTGGGGTCCACCAATGATTGAGTAGTTATTTAATATTCCCCGCTAAAGAATATTCCCGACCAATCGAATATAATATAACCACTTGCATACTTTACAAAAATTTATAAATACTACCCACAACTATAATATTATCTCAAATTCACACCATAATATTAAAAATTATTTCGACAAAATTTAAATCTTTATTGATAAAATCTGGGTCTCACAATCTCCCTCCTTATGGAATTTAAGCCCTCCGAAATTAGGTATGCGATACTGGTATGATAAAGAGGTGAGGATACCTTGAATACCTTTATCGTTGAAAATATTAAGTTCATCTTTGCAATCCTACCAAAGATATTCATTAACAATTCATCTTTGCACTACAGGCCAAAGATATTTATTAACAATTTATCTTTGCACTACAAGCCAAAGATATATAACTGTAAAACCATTAATTCGAGACTCAAACTTAATAGTATCACAACCATGAATTATCCATGCACTCATGTTAAGGATATTCGTGTTTTCAATTACTGATCATGATTATACCGAATAATCCGTGGTCATAATCATACCAAGTCTATCAATGCACTACTGGCCAAAGATGACTTTTACCACATCCATGAATTAATATTTCATTCTTGAGACTCTCATTTCAATAATTAATCCATATCATCGAATCATCCTCGCACTATGTGCCAAGGATATTCATTAGTATCACGACCACGAATTATCCATGCACTACTACCAAAGATAATCGTGTATTCATTATTATCACGACCACAAATTATCCATGCACTACTACCAAAGATAATTGTGTATTCATTAAGTATCACGACCACAAATTATCCATGCACTACTACCAAAGATAATTGTGTATTCATTAGTATCACGACCACAAATTATCCATGCACTACTACCAAAAGATAATTGTGTATTCATTAGTATCACGACCACAAATTATCCATGCACTACTACCAAAGATAATTGTGTATTCATTAGTATCACGACCATAAATTATCCATGCACTACTACCAAAGATAATTGTGTATTCATTAGTATCACGACCATAAATTATCCACGTACTACTACCAAAGATAATTGTGTATTCATTAGTATCACGACCACAAATTATCCATGCACTACGGCAAAAGATAATCGTGTATTCATTAGTATCACGACCACAAATTATCCATGCACCACGCCAAAAGATAATTGTGTATTCATTAGTATCACGACCACAAATTATCCATGACTACTACCAAAGATAATTGTGTATTCATTAAGATATCACGACCACAAATTATCCATACACTACTACCAAAGATAATTGTGTTTTCAATTACTGATTATGATTATACCGAACAATCCTCGGTCATAATCATACCAAGTCCATCTATGCACTACAGGCCACTGACGACTTTAAAAAATATAAACATGAGGATGATGACAATGATATAAAGAATCAATCAAATGAGATATAGGATAAATATTAAACATTTATAATATAATTTATCCAGGATTCAAGAATATCCCCATGTTATCAATCACTTAATAATCTCATAATCTAATAACATTAATATTATAACAATATTTTAATCACTTTAAATTTATAAACAATTTATCTCAATTGTTTACGCTTTTACCATATAATACATTTAATCATTCAAAATGCCATACTCATAAAATATCATCACCAATTATCAAATCCTCATCAAAAAATATGCATATACTCTATATAGGATTCTCTAGCCATAAAATTCTATTTTCAACTTTGTTACTTCACATAACATATTTAACTCATATGTTCAGAATTAAACTATTTTCATGAAAAATACCAAATTAGTCCCAAAAATATTTCTTTTCTGGGATTTAGCATAATATAGTCCCATAATGAAAATATATTTTTCTCGGAATTTTTAAAATTCATTTACTATTTTTCAAAAATCAATTTCTAATTAATTCCTTAAGAAATTAGCTACCTCAAGTTTAACTCCAAAAATTCCCAAATCTTGGCAGGACCTTACACATGTTAACGTGAGCTTCCAGTTTAAATTTCATGGTCATCGGAGTTATAGAACTCCGATTATAGCATTTTTCGTCGGAAAAACCTAAATATTGAAATAGTCATAACTTGCTCATTTTAAGTCAGAATGAGCTCATTTTTGGACAGGAGGTACTTTATACCATATACTTTCATGTCCCAAAAGGCCAAAATTTTTCTCATAATTTAAGTGGCCGAAAATGCCCTTTTAAAAATAAAATCAGTAGCTTTTTAAAATTTCCAGCTTTTTCATTCTTTATTAAAATCAGTCCACACAAAAATCTACAACACCTTTTCCAGTAATTCCACTTGGATTAGTTAGGTAACTCATAGATCTAACTCTAGAACTTGACCATACTGAAAAATTCAAAATATATTAGGAGATATGGTCAATTTAATTTCATGTTACGTTTTTCACAAAATCTGATTTTCAACTCTTTGTGATTTCTAAGAAACTTTCATGTTTTCACATAATAACCAACATAACTCATCATAACACTTACTAATACTTCATATACCCATGATTTTCATTAGTCCAATGTTTTTATTATGACTTTCATCATAATCCTCGTAAACAGATCCTTTTAGTTGAAGAAATATTTGAGGGTTTAAGAAATGGGTTTTTTTTTTGTACTGGGGCCAATACAAAACTCGATTTCACGTTCTAGGGTAGGCTAGGAAGTCTTCAAGAATACGCCAAGAAATTTATTAATGATAGAAATATCATTTAAAACTGTTACTCTCGTCCAAGACTTGGATAGTACGTCACATTAATACCAATCGTGACTTCTATCCCTTAACACAGATAAGACCTCACAATGATACCTATCAACTTGCCATCTTGATCACACGACGTCGCCTACAGAAAGTCCGGCGGTGCATTCCACACAAGGAAGTTAACAACGAAAGGATCGGGGCTCTGACTTATGGCTTGATATAACGATGATTAACTTTAGGGTTTGGTTACTTTGAATCAGATATAAAAGGTTGTTAGGAATATAAAAGCTAACAACCTTACTTAAAAGCATGATGAGTAGTTAACCAATTGATTCCTAAAATCACATCAAAGGCAAGTATTTTCAAAAAGATAAGATCGACAGTAACGTGAAAGTGTTTATTTGAATCAAACAAGATTTAAAAATAGTAGCGTGAACGAAGGCTCCTACTAACGAAGTTTCAACTAATAAGTCAAAGTCTAACTTCTCCGAGTCAAATTTAAACGTTGAACGAAAGCAAGAGAGATAAAATAATGGGTAGAACCCAGGTATCTAATAAGGTATAGACTTCACAAGAATTTATAATTAACTAACCTTAAGTGCTAACTTCGTTCGAGTCAGTCACTTGCTTAAGAAGTCATGAAAACGCTCTTCTTGAACCCACCGACTTTGTTTTGTGTCAGATCCGCCTTTGGTGTGCCACCGGCCCCAAACTGGACTTGACTTCACCATACGACAAAATCGAGCTTAGTGACCTTTCTTCTTTCGCAATTAAAACACGCTTTGGATTCTTGCATCAGCATTTTGACGGATGTGTCCCTCTGTCGCATTTGAAACATACGAACCGGTGGTCGTTCTTCTTCCTTTGAAACGGGTGTCGTCTTGCCGACGTCTTCACGTCATTGTTGAACCCCTCTTCTTGAAATGTCCATTCTTATTATCTTGGCCTGATTACCAATTGAAATGGTTACCATTCTTGACATGATAATTTCCCCACGATGGTTATCATTGTTAGATGGCGAATCGCCGCACCCTCTAAGTATGATTATTATCGTGTTGTTTGCTCATTACCTTTTTTGGTTGAAATGACTCAACTGATCTCATGTGCTTCATTGCTTATCTCAATATTTTCGGATGTCATTTTCAAACATCGCCACAAAACAAGGGTTAAATAACATATCACATATTATTCCTATACTCGTGAGACCAAATAAATACCACATAAACTTAGGTAGGTCATACTAGCGAAGGAATTCCGTCTCTCCCTCCTAGTTCTTATCTCATATCTTAGCCGGGGATCATATCCCTAAGCTCGATACCAACTATGACGCCCCAAAATATAGGTATACGTCACCCATCTTGGGTCGCCACTTACATGGTACATAAATTCAAATACAACTTACTTAATATAACGCTGTAGGTAATATCGACATATCTTTGTGAGTTTGAATACAAATATTGTCTACTAGATATTATACAAACTCAAAAGGAGTCCTCATTACAACTATTATCACACTATTTCACGTAATAGTGAGGACTACTAATGCTATCCTCTCGGACCATTACTCCGTTCCCCGACATCTCGTCGGCCATGTTCTCATTTTCAAGAGACAAACGGTGAAAAAAGGGTGAGCTCAACTAGCCCAAGAAGAAATATTATGACTAAGATAATGCGAGAATAAATTATCATTAGCCTTCAACAATGTTAAACCGATAAAATACAATAGACAACGGTTTAATCTGCAATGAATACGCAATCCATTAAAAGAGTCAAGTAGAGAATAAAGTCTACTATCTTTTAGGTTTTAAAAGGTTTTCATCAATTTTTATCATTTGAGACTCGACTTTTAATAAATAAACCACCACATCTAATCATCCCTCCTGTACCACGGTCAAGGATTTTCATCAAATTATCAATGGTCATGACTATACCGAATCACCCCCGGTCATAATCATACCAAAAACTATCCATCATCGCATTACGTGCCACCGAGGACTTTTTGTCACATCATTTAAATCAAGTCATGATTATACCGAATGATCCTCGGTCATAATCATACTAAGTTCATCTATGCACGTAAGCCAAAGATAACATAATATAACATGAGGATGATGACAATGACATAATAATTCAATAAAACAAGTTCAAGAATTATTTAATCCATGAATTATTAACGTCCAAATTGTCAACATGATATCGCTTTTTCAGAGAGTAAAATTCAAGAATGATCGTAAGAATATTTCCATGAAAAGATCTTTGGATGAAACGCAAATATCAAGGATATTCTACTAATTTCATGGAGTATAGAAGTCAAAGTTTTAACCAACTGGGTATAATAAAGAATGGAATAACAAAAGAAATCACCATGCATGCGCATTGCAGATGATAGATAAAAGTTATTCCAGAGAATAATAATAATAACGGAACCGTGTCGGTGAAATTCACACAAGCGGATGTGATGTTCCAATGTAATAATAAAGATGGAACCCGATCCGGTGTAAAACACACGAGATAGGATATTCCAACAGAATGATAAAAGGCGGAACCAGTCCGGTAAAAACACATGCATGACGAGGATGTTCCAATGAGAATAATAAAGAGCGGAACCAGTCGGTGTAAAAAACACATGCATGTGATGTTCCAATGTAATAATAGAAGAATGTCACCAAGTATAGGGTAAACGGCAGATACAAAGTTATTCCAATGTAATAATAAGCAATGGAATAACATAAGGATTTCACCAAGTATAGGGTACGCCGCGATGATACAAAGTTATGTATAGGGTATACCACTTTTACAAAGTTATTCCAAATGTAATAATAATAGTGAATGGAATAATGTAAGTTCTCTTCAATGAAGAAGAAAGAATAACACTCTTACTGTACAACAAATAATACCCTTACCGTAAAAAGAACCGAATATAGAAGTAGTGAAGTAGCAGTAATACTCTTCTTCTTTCTATAATTTTTCTCTATAGCTTCTTTCTATAATTTCTCTCTAGAGTTTCAATGAATTCGTAAGAAAATAATGAAGGAATGAGCTTCATTTATAGGAAAATGGAATGCATAAGAATTAATCCATGAGCGGTCCGATTGATTGATTTACTTTAATCTGACTATCCATATTTAAAGAAAAATCTTTTAAATAAAATATAATATATTCTATTTATATAAAAATATTTTACTATGCAAACACTATGCAATACTATGCAAAACACTACGCAAAACACTACGCAACACTATGCATAATAAAATATAATATATTCTATTTATAGAATAACTTTAATAAAGTATTCTATTTTATATAAAAGATGTTTCGCTTTTATTACGTTAATAATACTGAATAAAACAAAACGTCATTATCATTATAATAATTCATATTATTAATCGACAATAATGGAATCAAACAGAGAGTGACTTCTCACATAAGATCAATAATCAATACCGTGTGCTACTTGCAACCACACGACATCGTATTTTTACTACCGAGTAGTTCAACAAGATCAACCGGTAAAACTTCCGCCGTTATTTCAATAAAATATTTTTGTCGTTTTCTCAATCCGAAAATAATTACATTGTAGGGTCCACCAATGATTGATTATTGCAGTCAATAATATTCCACGCTAAACCTAATATTCCCTAACCAATCGAATATAATATAACCACTTGCATACTTTGCAAAAATTTATAAATACTATCCACAACTATAATATTATCTCAAATTCACACCATAATATTAAAAATTATTTCGACAAAATTTAAATCTTTATTGATAAAATCTGGGTCTCTCACAATTATCACACTATTTCACGTATAGTGAGGACTACTAATGCTATCTTCGAGGACCATTATTATCACGCTTCCCGACTGTCTCGGCTATGTTCTCATTTCCTGAAGAGAACGGTGAAAGAAAAGGTGAAGCTCAAGCTAGACTCCCAAGAAGAAATATTATGACTAAGATAATGCGTAATAAATTATCATTAGCCTTCAATGATGTTAAACCGATAAAATACAATAGACAACCAGCTTTATCTGCAGCGGCGGAATACGCAATCCATTAAAAGAGTCAGTAGAGAATAAAATCTACTAACTTTTAGGTTTTAAAAGGTTTTCATCAATTTTTATCACGAGACTCATTTTAATAAATAAACCACCACATCTAATCATCCTCGCATCTACTGGCCAAGGATTTTCATCAAATTATCAATGGTCATGACTATACCGAATCACCCCCGGTCATAATCATACCAAAAACTATCCATCATCGCATTACGTGCCAATCGAGGACTTTTATCACATCATTTATAACAAGCCATGATTATACCGAATGATCCTCGGTCATAATCATACTAAGTTCATCTATGCACGTAAGCCAAAGATAACATAATATATCATGAGGATGATGACAATGACATAATAATTCAATAAAACAAGTTCAAGAATTATTTTATCCAGAATTAATAACGTCCAAATTGTCAACAAGATCTTTGTTTTGTAGAGTAAAATTCAAGAATGATCGAAGAGTATTTCCATGAAAAGATATTTGGATGAAACGCAAATATCAAGAATATTCTACTAATTTCATGGAGTATATAAGTCAAAGTTTTAACCAACCGAGAATAATAAAAATGGAATAACAAAAGAAATCACCATGCATGCGGTAGATCAGATAGATAAAGTTATTCCAACAGGATAATAATAACGGAACAAAGTTAGGTGAAAATCACACCATGCTGGATGTTCCAATGTAATAATAAATGCGAATAATAAATGATGGAACCAGTCCCACAGATAAAGCATGAACGATGATATAAACACAGCGTAATATAAAACGGAATAATAAAAATGGAACCAGTCCCCAGATAAAACATGCATGTGATATTCCAAATGTAATAATAAAGAATAGAAGAATGTCACCAAGTATAGGGGATTCACAGCGTATACAAAGTTATTCCAACAAAATAAATAAGAATGGAATAACATAAGGATTTCACCAAGTATAGGTATGTACACAGATATACAAAGTTATGTATAGGGTATGCCACTTTTACAAAGTTATTCCAATGTAATAATAATGAATGGAATAATGAAGTTCTCTTCATGAATAAGAAAGAATAACACCCTTACAGGTACAACAAATAATATTCCCTACCTTAGAAGAACCTGAATATTGGCAAAGTGAAGTAAAGATAATACTCTTCTTCTTCTCTCTCTATAGATTTTCTCTCTATAGCTTCTCTCTATAATTTTCTCTCTGTAGTTTCAATGAATTCGTAAGAAAATAATGAAGGAATGAGCTTTTATTTATAGGAAAATAGAATGCATAGTAATTAATCCATGAACGGTCCAGATTGATTTACTTTAACTGACTATCCATATTTAAAGCAAAATCTTTTAAATAAAATATAATATATTCTATTTATATAAAAATATTTTACTATGCAAACACTATGCAACACTACGCAAAACACTACGCAACACTATGCATAATAAAATATAATATATTCTATTTATGTAATAACTTTAATAAAGTATTCATTTTATATTAAAAGATGTTTCGCTTTTATTACGTTAATAATACGAATAAAACAAAACGTCATTATCGCTATAATAATTCATATTATTAATCGACAATAATGGAATCAAATTGAGTGACTTCTCACATAAAGATCAATAATCAATACCGCAGTGCTACTATGCAACCACACGACATCGTGTTTTTTACTACCGAAAGTAGTTCAACAAGATCAACCGGTAAAACTTCCGCCGTTATTTCAATAAAAATTTTTTGTCGTTTTCTCAATCCGATAATAATTACGTTATGGGGTCCACCAATGATTGAGTAGTTGTATTTAATATTCCCCGCTAAACCGAATATTCCCCACCAATCGAATATAATATAACCACTTGCATACTTTGCAAAATTTATAAATACTACCCACAACTATAATATTATCTTAAATTCACACCATAATATAAAAAAAAATTATTTCGACAAAATTTAAATCATTATTGATAAAATCTGAGGTCTCACAATCTCCCCTCCTTATGGAATTTCGCCTCGAAATTAGTGGTACGATACTGGTATGATAAGAGGTGAGGATACCTTGAATACCTTTATCGTAAAAAAAAAATATTAAATTCATCTTCGCAATCCCAAATTAAAGATATCAATTCATCTTTGCACTCTGGTGCCAAAGATATACAATCAGTAAAACCAATAATGCCGAGACGCACTTAATAATATCACGACCACTAATTATCCATGCACTAATCGCCAAGGATATTCGTGTTTTCAATTACGGCCATGATTATCTTAGAATAATCCTTGGTCATAATCATACCAAGTCTATCAATGCACTACTACCAAAGATGACTTTTACCACATCCATGAATTAATATTTCATTCACGAGACTCAAATTTCAATAATTAATTCATATCATCGAATCATCCCCGCACTACTACGTGCCAACGATATTCATTAGTATCACGACCATTAATTATCCATGCGCTTTATGTACCCAAAGATAATCGTGTATTCATTAAGTATCACCACCACATAATTATCCATGCACTACGCACCAAAGATAATCGTGTATTCATTAAGATCACGACCATTTAATTATCCATGCACTACTACCAAAGATAATCGTGTATTCATTAAGTATCACGACCACCAATTATCCATGCACTACACCAAAGATAATCGTGTATTCATTAGATCACGACCACAAATTATCCACGCACTACTACCAAAGATAATTGTGTATTCATTAGTATCACGACCACAAATTATCCATGCACTACTACCAAAGATAATTGTGTATTCATTAAGATTATCACGACCACAAATTATCCATGCACTACTACCAAAGATAATTGTGTTTTCAATTACGGTTATGATTATACCGAACAATCCTGGTCATAATCATACCAAGTCCATCCATGCCTACTAAAGCCATGAGATGACTTTCAAACATAATATAAAACATGAGGATAATGATATAAAGAATCAATCAAATGAGATAAAGGATAAATATTAAACATTTATAATATAATTTATCCAGGATTCAAGAATATCCCCATGTTATCAATCACTTAATAATCTCATAATCTAATAACATTAATATTATAACAATATTTTAATCACTTCTTAAATTTATAAACAATTTTTCTCAATTGTTTACGCTTTACCATATAATGCATTTAATCATTCAAAAATGCCATACTCATAAAATATCATCACCAATTATCAAATCCCTCATCAAAAAAATATGCATATACTCTATATAGGATTCTCTAGCCATAAAATCATATTTTCAACTTTGTTACTTTACATAACATATTTAACTCATAAGTTCGTAACTAAACTATTTTCATGAAAAATACCAAATCAATCCCAAAAATATTTCTTTTCTGGGATTTATCATAATATAGTCCCATAATGAAAATATATTTTTCTCGAAATTTTTAAAATTCATTTACTATTTTTCAAAAATCAATTTCTAATTAATTCCTTAAGAAATTAGCTACCTCAAGTTTAACTCCAAAAATTCCCAAATCTTGGCAGGACCTTACACATGTTAACGTGAGCTTCTAGTTTAAATTTCATGGTCATCGGAGTTATAGAACTCCGGTTATAGCATTTTTCGTCGGAAAAACCTAAATATTGAAATAGTCATAACTTGCTCATTTTAAGTCAGAATGAGCTCATTTTTGGACAGGAGGTACTTTATACCATATACCTTCATGTCCCAAAAGGCCAGAATTTTTCTCATAATTTAAGTTGCCGAAACAGCCCTCTAAAATCATGGCAGCAGCTTTTTTCGGTTTTTGCAGCTTTGCACTCCTTTGCTAAAATCAGTCGACACAAAAATCTACAACACCTTTTCAAGTAATTCCACTTGGATTAGTTAGGTAACTCATAGATCTAACTCTAGGACTTGACCACACTCAAAAATTCAAAATATAATAGGAGATATGGTCAATTGAATTTCATGTTACGTTTTTCACCAAAATCTGATTTTCAACTCTTTGTGATTTCTAAGAAACTTTCATGTTTTCACATACTAACCAACATAACTCATTATAACACTTCCTAATACCACGTATACCCATGATTTTCATTAGTCCAATGCTTTTATTATGACTTTCATCATAATCCACGTAAACAGATCCTTTTAGTTGAAGAAATATTTGAGGGTTTAAGAAATGGTTTTTTTGTACTGGGGTCAATACAAAATTCGATTTCACGCTCTAAGTAGGCTAAGAGGTCTTCAAGAATACGCTAGGAAATTTATTAATAATAGAAATATCATTCAAAACTGTGACTCTCATCCAAGACTTGGATAGTACATCACATTGATACCAACTGTGACTTCTATCCCTTAACCTAGATAGCACCTCACAATGATATCTATAAACTTGCCATCTTCATTCACGGTGTTGCCTACAGAAAGTCTGGCTTTGGTGCATTCCACACAAGGAAGTCAACAACGAAAGGTTCGGGGCTCTTTACTTATGGTTTGATAAGACAATGATTAACTTTAGGGTTTGGTTACTTTGAATTCGTGTAACAGGGTTGTTATAAATATAAAAGCTAACAATCTTACGAAAAGCATGATGAGTAGCTAACCAATTGATTCCGAAAATCACATCAAAGGCAAATATTTTCAAAAAGATAAGATCGACAGTAACGTGAAAATGTTTATTTGAATTAAACAAGATTTAAAAAAATAGTAAGCGGTAACGAAGGCTCCTACTAACTTAAGTTTCAACCAATAAGTCAAAGTTTAACTTCTTCTGAGTCAAATTCAAACGTTGAACACAACTAGGTGAAATAAAAGAGTGGGTAGAACGGTATTCTAACACGGTATAGAATTCGCAAGAGCTTATGATTAACTTACCCGTGATAATTTTATTCAGTTCCTCGTCACGAGAAAAAAAACGCTATAATTTTATTCGTGTTTCTCTTTTAAAATCTCCTCCCGACTCGCTTCTTCTATTTTCATGGCCATGATTACCACCGAGTGGTTACCATTTTTGTCCGTCTGCTTTTCTCCATTTGGTTATCATTATTCATTGATCGCTATCTCTCGGCACGATCCTCGGTTATGGTCCTTCGTTGAATATACTCGTTATCTCGCTTTAACAATTGAGCCACTGTAACAACATCTCGAATAGAGAGAAAATTTATGAGAAATGAGATATTGTCGTATCTTTGGGTTTCAAACCTCTCTAAACATCCGCCACATACGTTCCTCATTCTCCACCAAATGAGGTGCAAACCTCGGATAACTCGCAAACTTTGCCTCTCGCATCGAGACACCGTCGTGTTGTTTTGTTCCAATCGATGAACTCCACTTCCTTCATACGACGAACACTTTCGAGGAAAGTATTTGTCATTAAATAGCTTCAAACATCTCCCAAGACATGCCGAAAAGCGGATGGATGGTACGCTTCTTGCATGACTCCCACCAGAGTGCGCCTCGCCATATGGAACATAAAGGTGGCGAATGGAACCTCTCGTTTCTCCGTCCGCATCCCAAGAAATCGAATATCTTGGTAATTTGCTTGACCCATGTTTTCGCATTTATGATCGGATCCGGCTTTCCTTAAATTCGGTGGTCCCAACTCTTTGAATCGCTTGCATTTGTGACAACCCGTGAATTGCTATCATTTCTCCTCAGATTTTGAACACGAGTCTCCTCGTCGATTTTGCATGAACTGCAAAAACTTCTAAACATCCCCTCGCTCATCATCTCGCTTCAATAGTGTTGTTCATGGGAGGAACATTGCCCGACTGTTGCACGTTCTCCTCGTTGGTGAGTACAAAGGCGTCTCCACGGCCTCATTTCCATTGTTAATATTCTCAATCGACATTCTCAAATCACCGTCATAAAACAAGGGTTAATTAAGGAAATCAATATATCACATAATATCCTATATCTTGACCAACTAACAAATAAGCTTAGGTAGACACACTAACCTTTAGCGAAGGATTTACTCATCTCTCCTCCTAGTTCTATTCCCCGATCTCGCCGGAGATCATATCCCTAAGATCTCGATACCAATTGTGACGCCCCCAAAATAGGTATACATCACCCATTACGAGTTGTCAATACATGGTACAAAAACAACTACAACTTTATTATTACAACAAGAAAGCGTGAGTTTAAATACAAATATTATCTTCTGACAATATCTATACTCAAATAAATCCTCATCACATTTATTGATACATTATTTTACAAAAATGGTGAGGACTACTAAACAATTCTTTCTAAAACCTTCATTCCATACCCCGACTCGACTCGCTATATTCTCGCCTCCCCGAGAAAAATGGAACAAAAAGGAAAAAGGGTGAGCTCAACTAGCTCAAGAAAGAATATTATGACTAAGATAATATACAACAAATTATCGTTAGTCTTCAAACAGGAAAAATCTAATAGAATACAATAGACAACAAATTTTAAATCAATATTCGCAATGAAATAATAATTCATTAGAAGAGTTAAGTAGAGAATGCAAACTACTATCTTCTATGTATGAATTTAAAAGTTCATCGTCATCTTTTATCCTCGTAACATCAATCAATATACATCCGGAATCAGATATTCATCTTTGCACTACTGTGCCAAAGATATTCATCATCGGTCATGTTCATCTCAACACTGCTCATCTTTGCACTACGCCAAAGATATTCATCAAGAAATCATTCATCTTTGCACTACGTGCCAAAGATATTCAAGAATATCATCATTTAGGACCGAGGATGATGAAAATATTTTTAAAGAAACGAATCCAATTGAAACAAAATGACAAGGATTAAGGATTAAGGATTCGTACTTTGTTTTATCCATGTCCAACAATACCTCAAAAATAATCATAGTGGTGTAAAATTCAAGAATGATCAAAACATGGATACAATCAAAGCTAGTATCCACAATAGATATTTTGGACGAAAAGAAAAATTTTCATTTTTCGATGAATATGCCAGATTCGTGAATAGTGCTTACAGATCACGTGAATAAGACTAGTATCACGTGAATAGTAACTCAGACACCAAAAGATAGAAATTTCACAAAAAATATCTTCACGCTTCGTGAATAGTACTCGTGAATAAGTAACTCATGAATAAGAACTTCGTGAATAGTAACCTTGACATGAAAAAGTTCCAAATTTGATAAAAGTTCCAACCAATATTTCAAAGATAATGATATTGAAGAAATAATATCATTTCGAGAAGAAAATAACATCCCTTACCTCGAAAGATTAAGATTTCTAATTAAAAACAGGATATAAAGCTATGACTTGGACTTGCAATCAGTATAGCAATACTCAAAGTATACTCAAAATACTCATAAGAATACGCTCGATATATATAGAGAGAAAACTTCAGTTTACGGTGTGATTTTCAATTCTAACCTAAAGACCTATTTATATGAAATTGCTTTAACACCAAAGCATAAAATTTAATAAAATATTAATATATATATTATAATTTCCTACGCACACTTTCTAAGATTCAAATTATCAGCCAAACAAGTGGTCCCCCTCACCAAAATCAATAAAAACGTTTTTCTTAATAAAATTAATAAAAACTCCCAAAATCAATTATTCAGAATTTGTAACATCAATAATTCATAATAAATAGCCCTTTTATCAGAAAATTCGAATCTCATGAGTTTTTATAGGAAATTCAATTCTCTACAACTTTGCAGAAGAAAGTTTTTCCAAATTCCAAACAGAATTTGACCGAAATCCACAAACCAGGCGATTTTATTGTGCTATAATCAAATTTCAATCAATAAATGGGGTCCACCGACATGTTTAACATGTTTTAAACATTTATTGCAACAAAAATACTCTTCCTCCTCGATACTCATAAATCCCATATTCGTTGTAAAATATCACCATTATTATATTATTAAAATATAATAATACATTATCTTATCGAGATAAAATTTCAATTTTCAACAATTGTCACATTAAAATTTTTCTCCATCTAAATCTACATAAAATCAATATTTTCTCATCATATGAATCAATAATTAATTATTCACAAATAATATTACGTAATCACAATATTGACAACCGTGCGCTCCTCAGGAAGAGGGGCTTTCCAATAAGAATTTCTTCTTCTTGGCGCAGCAATTAGGTGACCAAACCTCTCCTTAGACGTAACTTTCTAGACATTGCCATTAATGTTATCTAATAATATTATTCAGATAATATGAATTATTGCTCGATAATGAAAAAATATCGTGTAATGACAATTATCAAACAACAAAACAATATAAAATATCAACGCAACAATTATTGAATCAATAAAATAAAATATTGAATAAGTAATTATCGTAACCATTATTGAGTAGTGCCTTCAATAATGGTGCAATACCGCAATGCTATCGCGGCAACAACGCAGACACGTCGTGTTTTAACCACGGGTATTCCAACAAGATTAACGGTGAATAACTACGTAGTTATTTATAAACAACTTATATTTGTCGTTTTTTTCATCCAATCGCTTTCAGTTATGGGGCCCACACACGGTCGCTACAGCGCCGCATTTAATATTCCCGACAAAGATTTAATATTCCACGACCAAACGAATATTCCGACAACAATGAATATTTTATAACCACTTGCTTATTTTGAAATATTTGCGTATTTAACCCTTAACTATCCACATTAATCAAATCAACCCTTACTATTTCAAAATAATAAATAAAGAAAATTAAATTTCATTAATAATAAGTTGGGGTCTTTACAACCTCCCTCCTTATGAAATTTCGTCCTCGAAATTGACGACGATACACAGTGTTTCAAAAGGTGAGGATACCTCGCTTTCATTTCCATTTCCAATTCCTGTGTCATTTTCTCTATAGCATGATTCCTCCACAAAACTTTAACTTGTGGTATGACCTTTCTCAGCAGCGTAGGACATGCTCCTTCCTATCTAAGATCTTGACAGTACCTCCTCATACGTTAAGTCTCTGGCTATCTCGTCCGGTTCTAACTCTATAACGTGATTCGGGTCTTTCACATATTTACTTAATACGAGATATGTGAAACACATTATGAACACGAGACATACTCGAGGTAACGCGAGTCTATAGGCTACATTTCCTACTACTCGGTCAAGAATTTGAAATGGACCAATAAATGGTGGATTGAGCTTTCCTCTCTTCCCAAATCTTGTAACTCCATTCCATGGAGCAACTTCGCAACAATACATGATCCCCTACACTAAATTCCACGTCCTTTCGATGAAGATCCGCATAACTCTTTTGTCGATCTTGTGCCGGTTTGTACACGTTGTCGAATCATTTGAATCTTTCGGTAGTCATATCGTATTTAACTTAAGTCCCAACAATGTTGCTTCACCCACCTCATCCAAACATATTGGAGAGCGACACTTTCGTCCATATAATGCTTCAAATGGAGCCACACCTATACTTGCTCGATAAGCTGTTGTTGTAGGAGAGTTAGGTTTGTAATATTCATAACGCAATCAAATTGCAAAATTAATGCTAAGCGGTAAAATCGAGTTTAAAATTTTTACAAACCATATACCCCGGATCACCCTTTATGCACAATTATTAATTAAACGAAAAGATAAAGAATAAAATCATACCCTTGAAGATCGAGCTTCCTCGTGTACAAGTTCACCTCCAAATCCTTTTCGCTCAACTTGAATCCACCGGTTTGGTTCTTCCTTCGATCAACGTTAGCCACCCAAATGTTTGGCCTCAGAGGTGATCCACCAAGGAAGAATAAGAATTCAAGAAGAAGGGGTTTTGGCTCAAACCCTAGTTTTCTATCTCTATAGAAAAAGGTGTACTCTCCCAACAATTGGAATTATTACGTAGTTGTGAAAAAGTCAACAACCCCTTCCACCCATAATAATAACTCCTCTTATTTATAGATGTGGGCAACCCACCTTAACAATTAAGGAATTTGGTTTTATTTAATTAATTAAATTTTTTAATTAATTAAGCTCCCTAATCTTATTAGGGATAATTAATTAAACTCCTTTAACTAATTTTCCTTCCTAATCCAATTAGAATAAATGAGAGTACTTATATTAAATTAATTCCTAAACTCTTTTAGAAATTAAAATAATAATAATTGTAATAATATTAATAAGACTCCTCTCTTATTAATTTATATTTAATATTTCTAAAATATTAAATAATAATATTAAGCTATTTAATTTATTCTATCACCATAGATTAAATTAAATATACTTAACATATTATTACGATTATGCCATTAACTTCTTAAATAATTATTCTTCCTTTTTTATGGTGTGACCCTTTAGGTTCTCCATATTAAACCTATTGTGTGAATAAATCAATTAGAACAATTTAATCTTATTTAAATAAATAAATTAAATTAATTTATTTAAATAAATAATATTTATTCTACAATAGGATAAGTTCTCCCCAATGATCAACGACTTTCCAGATAATATAGATTTCAACATTAATCATAAAAGAACTTTTTGAGTAAATAGTTACCGCATAATTCAATCCTTCCACCATACAATGTCCCAATTAAATATAAGACATGGAATTATCGTCAAGTCTTATTTTATTTAATTATATGTATTTCGATCCTTAAATGCACAACTCCAAATAATGCAAATTAGAAACTCCTTTCTAATTTCATTCGCTTTGGCCAAGGACTACTGGGTTGTCATTTATCGAATCACATAGACATTTTCTTCTTTTATTAGAAGTGGTAGATTCTTTATCGATCATACATTATCTCCATGTACAACTTATTATACCCAAGCATACCCTTTGATATACCCTAAGGGTCTTAAGGAATAAGTCAAAGTATAACTCATCATACACAAGATACTATGATGATCTCAAGTCCAAGGATTACTTCAGACTACTATCACTACAGAATTCCTATCGACAGCAAATAAAACTCCATTAGGTATTCCTTAATGAGCCAATGCTCAAATGAACTTATTCTCTAATAAGCACCTACATACTTGCTTTTAGTGTTCCACACAAATGATCATGAGATCAATCATCCTCATCCAACGAAAGCAAGCAACGATGTACCAATCTATCCGGATTCACTAATCCCCAATTTAGTAATCCAACGATTGGGAACTATTTTAGTTTTAAGCTTTCTAAGAATTTAGATCTCATTAGAATGATCATCATCATTATTCTAAAAGCATTGCTTAAAACTATGGGTTTATCACATATTATAAAACAAAGATCATGTAGATAATTAAAAGCCTTTAATAAATTAATACTTTTTATTAATAAATGAATAAGATTGTTACAAAGTATATGCTTTATCATCAAACATGATTGGCTTGTGTGCATACTACTTTCAATCTCCCACTTGCACTAAAGCCAATCGCCATGGTATCTTATACTCTTCTTCTCTAAGTGACGATTATCCTGCTGTTGGATAAGCTTTAGTTAATGGATATGTAATGTTGTTCATGAGAGTCCACTATCTCTATAGTGATTTCCCATCTTTCAATGATTCTAATAATCAAATGAAAGTGCCACAACACATGTTTAGATCCAAGATGAGACTTAGAACTATTCCTAGTTCTCAGAATGAACTTTTAATCCAAACAATCAACTTGCAGCTTCATTTATAGCTATATACTTTGTCTTTATCACTAAACCAGCAACTCTTTGCTGTTTGGAACCTTTCCAATTCACTGCACCACCGTTCAAGGTAACACTTTACCTTAAAGTGGATTTTTTGTCGTCTTGGTCTGTCTGAAAAACTTGAGTCTGTTAAGCCCTCTAGTTTTAATTTAGACCCACCATGAATATGATCACATCCTTAGTGCCGGTTAAGAACTTTAAGATGTTTTTCACTGACTCACAGTGAACTTCTCCAGAATATGATCGATCAACATCGTGTCTCAGATATTTCATTGCATACATGATTGTCACTCATGCGACCTCTTTTTTGGAGTCTATGGGGACTATTAAGAGAGATACACTCCATAGCTCATCAACATGAGACATCTCTTGAGTTTGCCATGCTAAACGATTTTTAGCATCAAATGAATATACGTTCCTCGGGTTAAGTCGAGCATCCTTTAAATCTATCTATATAGATTTATATCCCCAATTAAGATACTCTTCCAAATCATTCATGGAGGAATGTTTAGACAACTTTATCTTTACCGATCAGTAGCATTGTATGCATTCCTCATCCGTAGTAGATATCAACATATAATACTAGGAATGTCACGACGCCCCACTAGGTTCATTCCTTTTGTACACACTAGAACTCTTACCTCATCATATGTAACTCGATCATCATCTTCTATGATGATGTACCTCATCATCATCATCATCCATGATGAATCCATACCTCCTAGGTATCTTCTTTGATTATTCCAGATTTACGATTCTTTGTGGTACAATAGGTCTATCTATAAGTTCCTCTTATTCGACTTATAAGTGTTTTGTGGTTCTTGAACTTTTCAAGATCTATTATCCTCCCACTAGCCCCTTCAATGATAAACACCTTTATCTTGAAGCGCAGCGTGTTTTTCAGAACAAACACCTTTTGCTAAGTAGGATTATAGAACATATACCCTAAACTTACTTTAGGATGTCCCACAAATCGACACTTGTCAAATCTTGTCCCAAGCTTATCCTTTGAAACCTTTTTCACATAAGTTGGACAACCCTTATCTTAACATACTTAAGATTAGAATCCTCCCCGTCCATAACTTTTATGGAGTCTTCAAATGGATTTTGAGGTTACCATTTTCAGAGATATATACCATTTCTAGGACATTATCCCTGTAAGGATACCGGAATGTCAAGTAAAATCATTATGGACCGCACTCATGTCCAACAAGGTACGATTTTTCATTCAGATACATCAATCAATTATTGCGTATCGAGGATGTGTCCATTATGAGAAAACCATTTGAGATGATCTAGAAACTTATTGCACAAGTATTTATTCCTCGATCTAATCAAAGAATCTTAATACTTTGCCAATTTGTTTCACTTCTTCAATTTTTGAACCTTTCAAATAATTCACACTTGTATTTCAACAAATACATACATTCAACTCTTTGAATGATCATCTCCTTTTCTTATACTAATTTGTTCAATATGCAAAATTATTTTCACGTAAGTCAAGTATACAAAATTTATTAAGTAATATTTCGATTCTATACAAAACATTATTATTATAAATAGAACAACAATTGTTCTTAATTATAATACCAAAGATTTTATTGTCCAACAATAAAATGGAAATAATATTTTTAACAAGAACCGGAATACAATAACAACTTATCGACTTAATAGATTTTGTTCGTAGCATTGCTAAACTATAAGTTTCTATGGCTAATGTGGCAACCTTTGCTTCATTTTCCACACATATAGATTACTTATATTTGTTTAGCTTTCTACTGCTTGGTCCCTTCATAAATCTATATTTATGATAACCAAAGTCAGTATCCAATACCCAAGTAGAACCTCGACTTAAAGAAAAATTTATTTTAAATCATGAACAAATTCAGATTTTATAACCAAACTTCACTAAGCTTCTTTGGTTAGCCTCTCGCAAGATGCTTCTCGCAGCTTTCTTTCCAAAGGTCCAAAGCTTATTGCAGTGGAAGCAAACTCCTTGCTATCCAGATCGCTTTTGTTCTTATTATCCTTTGTTTATGCCTTTCTATTTACCTTCTTTGAATCTTTCTTCTTTTTTCGTAAGATCCTTTGGCCCCTACCAAGAAGACATGATCTTTCTTGGTTGGAAAGTGACTCTCAACATTTTTCAACATGTTAAGCAAATCAACAAAGTCGATATCTAGCTTGTTCATATGAAAAATTCACAACAATTGTGAAAGGAGTCCGGAGTGAGTGCAAGATCAAATTCGCTCAACTCTCCATCCATGACAAAACCCGTTGTCCTAATCGATCAATCAAATTGATTATGTTAAGAACTTTTTTATGCAGATTTATAGTGCCATATGGCCATTCTAGATCGGAAGAGCTCCTTAGATATCTCGATATCTATCGGCCCTACTTTCCTCACCATCAACTACTTGATGTGCAGGAATATAGAGAAGCATCCATAGTTTCATGCCGACGACAAGCTCGTTACTCATGGATGCGAGCATGATGCATCGAGCCAACTGTGCATCATCTTGCCACTTTCTAAAAGTAGCAATCTCTTCCTCAGAGGCATTATCCGCAACCATTGCAGGATAAAGCGATATTAAGGACATAAGATAGCTTTTTCAAATTATGAGAACTATTCTCAAATTCCTTAACCAATCCGCTTAATTTGGCCCCGATTAATTTAGCATCTAATATGCTTCGCAGTTGATAGTAATTTTAGACATTGTAAAATTTCGTAAATGAATTTGTAATTAACAACATTTTAACATACATTCTTTTATTAATTACCAAAATAAATTAGGTCTTGTTTTAAATTGGTATCTCCCACTATTTTCTTCAAACTATATTACCTCACTTATATATAGTTCTAAGCAAAATCTAATTAAAGATTTGCTAGTGAGAATAAGGATCCCATTTCAAATGTATATAGCCTTGTGGTGACACAACAAACTATATATAAATAAATAGGTAGACAACTTTTGTCAATTACATCAACTATGCAACTCCTTTCATTTTTGCCTCTTAGATTATTTTGATCAAGTGGTGGCACATCCGAATCAAAATTATCCAAGTTAAGTCCAACCTAGCACTCCATATATTCAAAAAGAAAAATATCATCCTTGTGGTGACACAACAAAACAATATTGTTCAATTTTCTTTATAAGCATCAAATGTGATAAATTAACATCTTAAATACTTAATACTTGCCTTTGTGGTGACACAACAAACTCATATTAAATATTTAATACTCTATTAATTTTATCATGCTAGAAGGCTTAACGCTCGATATTCCAAATATCTTTGAACGCTTAGACTTAATATAAAAAAAATTGAGGGTTTGTTATTAATTTGTCTCATTTGTTTTAGCTGCATTTACATATATATATATAAAATACGCTAATATATTAATGAACATGCGAAGCATGTTTGCATAATATATATATATATATAGTATAAGCATGCACATATAGAATACTATATTCTACCCGGATTGATTATGGACTTTTATTCTAGTTTCGTTCACTAGAGCCACCAAGTGAACCAAAAGGTCAAACCCTAGGGGTGCAAGAAATAATATTTAAATATAACTATTACATTTAAACCCTGCTCCATTACAAACGGGTCTTCAAGCGCCTCGCTTTCCTTTGATCTCTAATTTTCAAAATTAATTCTAACTATTCCTATTACAAAACTATTTAAAATAAATAGAAACCTTGATCGCCAGCCAAGGGGAAGTACATAGAGAGGGAGATAGAATTTACATTAAGAAAAATTAGAGAAGACGAGGTACGCAGTAAGACCCCATTTAATAAAACCCATACATTCATGCATCCAACTAAAATAAAATCCAATCGCATCGTCAATAGTCCATAATCAATCCCATTTATTATCATACACATCATCATACGCATCAATAAATAACATTCATCTTATGAATAATAAACATTTAATATATATATTGATATCATTTAATGGGCAAATTTAGTTAGTATAAAATCTATTTTTGAATCAAAATAAACTCCTTTATTTTAATCCAAATTTAAATCAAAATAAAACTATTTTATTTTAATTTATCCAATTTTGAATAAAATAAACTATTTTATTTTAATCAAAATTTTAATCAAAATAAACTCCTTTATTTTAATTAATTATGGAATCCAATTCCATGTAAAAAAATCTTTAATTAAAATAAACTTTTATTTTAATTAATTATGGAATCCAATTCCATGTAAAAAAATCTTTATTAAAGGAAACACTGATTATCTTTCCTATTCACAAATAAACTCCTTTATTTTGAATAATATGAAATCTTATTTCATATTTAAATAAACTCCTTTATTTAAGGAAACATGGATTTCTTTCCTATTCACAAATAAACTTTTATTTTGAATAATATGAAATCTTATTTCATATCTAAATAAACTCCTTTATTTAAGGAAATTATGATTCTCTTTCCTATTCACAAATAAACTCCTTTATTTTGAATAATATGAAATCTTATTTCATATTTAAATAAACTCCTTTATTTAAGGAAAAATAAAATCCAATTTCAACTCCAATTAGTTATCATGGAATCCAATTCCAACTCTAATTAGTTTAGCATGAAATTTAATTTTAAAATTAAAATAAACCTTTTTATTTTAAATTAAAATAAACCTTTTATTTTAAAATTAAAATAAACTTTTATTTTAAGATTAAAATAAATATATATATATAATATATATTTTAAAATTAAAATAAATTTTTATTATAATATTAAAATAAACTTTTATAATATTAATATAAATATATATATATATATATAAATATATATATATATATATATATATATATATATATATATATATATATATATATATATATATATATATATATATTTAAAAAAATATAAATATCGCTTAAATTTATATATTAACTTAAAAAAAAAAATATATAAATGTATTTTTTTACAAAATTTTTATATATATATATATATATATATATATATATTCCGCATTATTCAAAAATAAATAAACTTATTTTTTTTTTTTTTTTTTTGATTGATTTTGCAATTTATGAAACAAAAAAACAAAACAAAAACGTGAATCATTTTCCTAAAAATATATCCATAAAAAATTTTTATTAATTTTTAACAGAAAAAAGTAAAAAAAAAAAATTTCATTTTTTTTTTTTTTTTTTTTTTTTTAAATTTTATACAATAAAATTATGCCCAATTAAATTGTTCTAAACACATATCAATATACATATCAAATTAAAACAATTAATAATTCGTGATAAAGGTTTGGCTCGATGCCATCGTTAGGTTTGTAATATTCATAACGCAATCAAATTGCAAAAAAAATGCTAAGCGTGTAAAAATCGTAGTTTAAAAATTTTACAAACCATATACCCCGGATCACCCTTTATGCACAATTATTAATTAAACGAAAAGATAAAGAATAAAATCATACCCTGAAGATCGAGCTTCCTCGTGTACAAGTTCACCTCCAAATCCTTTTCGCTCAACTTGAATCCACCGGGTTTGGTTCTTCTTTTCGATCAACGTTAGCCACCCAAATGTTCGGGCCTCAGAGGTGATCCACCAAGGAAGAAGAAAATTCAAGAAGAAGGGTATTTTGGCTCAAACCCTAGTTTTCTATCTCTATAGAAAAGGCGTACTCTCCCAACAATTGGAATTATTACGTACGTTCAAAAAGTCAACAACCCATCCACCCATAATAAGACTCCTCTTATTTATAGATGTGGGCAACCCACCTTAACAATTAAGGAATTGGGTTTTATTTAATTAATTAAATTCTTTTAATTAATTAAGCTCCCTAATCTTATCAGGGATAATTAATTAAACTCCTTTAACTAATTTTCCTTCCTAATCCAATTAGGAATAAATGAGAGTATTTATATTAAATTAATTCCTAAACTCTTTTAGAAATTAAAATAATAATAATTGTAATAATATTAATAAGACTCCTCTTATTAATTTATATTTAATATTTCTAAAATATTAAATAATAATATTAAGCTATTTAATTTATTCTATCACCATAGATTAAATTAAATATACTTAACATATTATTACGATTATGCCATTAACTTCTTAAATAATTATTCTTCCTTTTATGGTGTGACCCTTTAGGTTCTCCATATTAAACCTATTGTGAATAAATCAATTAGAACAATTTAATCTTATTTAAATAAATAAATTAAACAATTAATTTATTTAAATAAATAATATTTATTCTACAATAGGATAAGTTCTCCCAATGATCAATCAACGACTTTCCAGATAATATAGATTTCAACATTAATCATAAAAGAACCTTTCGAGTAAATAGTTACCAGATAATTCAATCCTTCCACCATACAATGTCCCAATTAAATATAAGACATGGAATTATCACAAGTCTTATTTTATTTAATTATATGTATTTCGATCCTTAAATGCACAACTCCAAATAATGCAAATTAGAAACTCCTTTCTAATTTCATTCGCCTCGCCGCCAAGGACTACTGGGTTGTCATTTATCGAATCACATAGACATTTCTTCTTTATTAGAAGTGGTAGATTCTTTATCGATCATA
The DNA here is from genome assembly GCA_020205615.1 of Panax quinquefolius. NCBI lineage: Eukaryota > Viridiplantae > Streptophyta > Magnoliopsida > Apiales > Araliaceae > Panax > Panax quinquefolius. The sequence continues at coordinate 124,375,746 of CM035168.1, forward strand.
CATTATCTCCATGTACAACTTATTATACCCAAGCATACCCTTTGATATACCCTAAGGGTCTTAAGGAATAAGTCAAAGTATAACTCATCATACACAAGATACTATGATGATCTCAAGTCCAAGGATTACTCAGACTACTATCACTACAGAATTCCTATCGACAGCAAAAAAAACTCCATTAGGTATTCCTTAATGAGCCAACGCTCAAAGGAACTTATTCTCTAATAAGCACCTACATACTTGCTTTAGTGTTCCACACAAATGATCATGAGATCAATCATCCTCATCCAATGAGCAAGAAACGATGTACCAATCTATCCGGATTCACTAATCCCCAATTTAGTAATCCAACGATTGGGAACTATTTTAGTTTTAAGCTTTCTAAGAATTTAGATCTCATTAGAATGATCATCATCATTATTCTAAAAGCATTGCTTAAAACTACGGGTTTATCACATATTATAAAACAAAGATCATGTAGATAATTAAAAGCCTTTAATAAATTAATACTTTTATTAATAAATGAATAAGATTGTTATAAAGTATATGTTTTATCATCAAACATGATTGGCTTGTGTGCATACTACTTTCTCTTGTACTTCAAATCGTAGTCGTTAGAACACAAATTCTAGAGTGGACTCAAGTATTCCTTCTTCATCAATTCTCGCTTGGAATAGCTCCTTCTTGTACTTTTTCTTCTTCATACGCATCGCCCGGCCGGTGGCTTGAACAACCTTAACTTTTTCTATTAAAGTTGGCTCTACGCCAGATACTTGACATCATCGCACTCGTTCCTTCATATGATCTTCTACTCAACGCTAGCTACTACCACGCTCGCTTTTCCGGGATGGTATCAATAGTGTGGTCGTAGTCTTTCAATAGCTCGAGCCAACGTCATTTTGCCGCGATGTTGAGTTCTTTTTGAGTGAAGAAATATTTAAGGCTTTTTATGGTCCGAATATATCTCCACTTTCCCCATATAGATAGTGCCTCCATATTTTTAATACGAAAACGATCGCGCTAACTCTAGATCATGAGTAGGATAATTCCTCTCATACTCTTTAAGTTGTCGCGAGGCATAAGGCTATGACTTTCCCACGCTGCATGAGAACACATCCTAACCCTTTGCACGAAGCATCATCAGAGATAACAAATCCATCCGAACCGGATGGTATTGTTAGAACAAAAGTCTTTAAATAAGTCTCCTCTTAAGCTCTTGGAAACTCTTCTCGCATTCTTCGCTTCCAAACTAATTTTTGTATCCTTTCGAAAGTTAGCCGAAGTTAATGGAGTAGCGATTCGAGAAAACCCTTCCACGAATCTCCGATAATAACCAAATTTAAGCCCAAAAAGCTACGATTTCAATCGACCGACTTGGTTGATCCCAACTTTGTATTGCTTCAATCTTCGCTTCGGATCAACAGATACTCCATGTTTTGACACCACGTGCCCAAGAAATACTACTTCCTCAAGCCGTAACTCGCATTTCTTCAATTTGGCATATAGTTGGTTTTCACGAAGCCTTTGGAGTACCGACTTCAAATGGTGCTCATGATCTTCACGGCTTTTGGAATATATGAGGATGTCATCAATAAAGACAACAACGAATTGATCCAAATATTCCTTGAATACTCTGGTTCATCATATCCATGAAAGCCGCAGGAGCATTAGTTAGTCCGAAAGACATGACTAAGAATTCATAATGCCCATACCGAGTTCTCAAGGCGATCTTGGAATATCCTCGCCTAATCTTCAATCTTGATGATATCCGTAATCTAAGATCGATTTTTGAAAAGAATTGTGCCCCTCAGAATCGGGTCAAACAAGTCATCAATACGAGGTAGAGGATACCTATTCTTGATGGTGACATGGTTCAATTCGATAGTCAATACAAAGTCGCATACTCCCGCCTTTCTTCTTCTTTACAAATAAAACAGTAAGCACCCCAAGGAGATGTACTAGACGAATGAAACCGATGTCCAACAATTCTCGTAGTTGGACCTTTAACTCCGAAGTTCAATAGAGCCATTCGATATGGGGTTTTAGAAATGGGCTTGTACTGTGTTCAAGATCAATAAAGAATTCAACTTCACGTTCGGGGTAGACAAGGGAGTTCTTCTAGAAATACGTCAGAAAGTCAATAACAACAGGAATATTATTCAAATTTGACGTGTCTTTATTCAAATCCATAACATGGGCTAAGAAAGCTTGACATCCGTTTTTCAATAAACGAATAGCTTTATGATTAGATATGATAGTGATTGATTTTAATGGTTTAGTTGCTTGAATTGCATAACACAAGTTGGTTAGGAATATGAAAACTAACAACCTTACGAAAACAATCAATTTTGGCATGATGAGTAGTTAACCAATCAATTCCTAAAATCACATCAAAAGCAAGTATCTTTAAAGAGATAAGGTCAACAAGTAAGGTAATGGTGCCAACTTGAATCAAACAAGATTTATAAACAGTGGATGTGATGAAAGTTTCTCCTAACGGAGTTTCCACAGATAGGTCAAAGTCTAATTTCTCCTGAGTCAAGTTTAAACGTTGAGCACATGCAGGAGAGATAAATGAATGGGTAGACCCCAGATCAAGTAAGGTATAAACTTCGCAAGAATTTATAAATAGCTTACCCGTGATAACCTCGTTTGGGTTCCTCGCATTATGACCACGGTCACAACAAACGCCTTCCTAATCGTTGACTTTGACTTTTCTCGATGATCTTTTGAGTCAATCCCCTCATTGAACTAGGTTTTGCATCGAACAATCTCGAGCGATATATCCTTCCTTTCCACAATTATAGCATACCTTGAATGTCAGGGCGCTTTGATCGTGATATGTCCCTCTTTCCCGCATTTATAAAGATACGACCGGTGGTCGCTTCTCCTCCTTAGAACCGATTCTTTTAAGACAGACTTTATCGCTTTCACATGGTCGTTGTTAAATCTCCTCTTTTAAAATCTCCTCCCGACTCGCTTCTTCTATTTTCATGGCCATGATTACCACCGTAGTGGTTACCATTTTTGTCCGTCTTTTCTTTCTCCATTGGTTATCATTATTACGCTGATCGCTATCTCTCGTACGATCCTCGGTTATGGTCCCTGGTTGAATATACTCGTTATCTCGCTTCTAACAATTAAGCCCCGTTAACAACATCCGAATAGAGAGAAAATTTATGAGAAATGAGATATTGTCGTATTAGGGTTTCAAACCTCTCGTAAACATCCGCGTCATAACGCTCCTCATTCTCCACCAAATGAGGTGCAAACCTCGATAACTCGCAAACTTTGCCTCGCATCGAGACACCGCCATGTTGTTTTGTTCCAATCGATGAACTCCACTTCCTTCATACGATTTAACACTTTCGTGAAAGTATTTGTCATTAAATAGTTTCAAACATCTCCCAAGACATGCCGAAGCGCGGTTTGGATGGGTACGCTTCACAGACTCCCACCAAGAGTCGCCTCGCCATTTAACATAAAGGTGGCGAATGGAACCTTCTCGTTCTCCGTGCATCCCAAGACATCAAATATCTTGGTAATTTGCTTGACCCATGTTTTCGCCATGATCGGATCCGCTTTTCCTTAAATTCGGTGGTCCCAACTCTTTCGAATCGCTTGTTTGTGACAACCCGTGAATTGCTATCATTTCTCCTCAGATTTTGAACACGAAGTCTCCTCGTCTCGATTTTGCATGAAATCGCAAAAAACTTCTAAACATCCCTCGCTCATCATCGCTTCAATAGTGTTGTTCACAGGAGGAACATTACATTGACTCACGTTCTCCTCCTCGTTGGTGAGTACAAAGCGCTCACACGGCCTCATTTCCATTGTTAATATTCTCATCGACATTCTCAACATCGTCATAAAACAAGGGTTAATTAAGGAAATCAATATATCACATAATATCCCTATATACTTGACCAACTAACAAATAAGCTTAGGTAGGACACACTAGCTTAAGGATTTACTCGTCTCTCCCTCCTAGTTCTATTCCCGATCTCTTGGAGATCATATCCCTAAGATCTCGATACCAACCGTGACGCCCCAAAATAGGTATACATCACCCATTCCGAGTTGTCAATACATGGTACGTAAACAACTACAACTTTATTATTACAATAAGAAATCGTGAGTTTAAATACAAATATTATCTTCTGCATAATATCTATACTCAAATAAATCCTCATCACATTTATTGATACATTATTTTACAAAAATGGTGAGGACTACTAAACAATTCTTTCTAAAACCTTCATTCCATACCCCGACTGCACTTCGCTTATATTCTCGCCTCCCCGAGAAAAAATGGAACAAAAGGAAAAGGGTGAGCTCAACTAGCTCAAGATAAAGAATATTATGACTAAGATAATATACAACAAATTATCGTTAGTCTTCAACAGGAAAAATCTAATAGAATACAATAGACAATAAATTTTAAATCAATATTCGCAATGAAATAATAATTCATTAGAAGAGTTAAGTAGAGAATGCAAACTACTATCTTCTATGTATGAATTTAAAAGTTCATCGCTCTATCTTTTATCCTCGTAACATCAATCAATATACATCCGGAATCGAGATATTCATCTTTGCACTGTGCCAAAGATATTCATCACATCATGTTCATCTCAACACTGCTCATCTTTGCACTCACGGCCAAAGATATTCATCAAGAAATCATTCATCTTTGCACCACGTGCCAAAGATATTCAATAATATCATCATTTAAGATCGAGGATGATGAAAATATTTTTAAAGAAACGAATCCAAAGTGAAACAAAATGACAAGGATTAAGGATTAAGGATTCGTACTTTGTTTTATCCATGTCCAACAATACCTCAAAAATAATCATAGTGGTGTAAAATTCAAGAATGATCAAAACATGGATACAATCAAAGCTAGTATCCCACAATAGATATTTTGATTTAAAAGAAAATTTTCATTTTTCATGAATAGTGTCAGATTCGTGAATAAAGGTCAGATATCGTGAATAAAGTCAGATCACGTGAATAAGACCAGATATCGTGAATAGTAATCCGACACCAAAAGATAGAAATTTCACAAAAAACATCTTCACGCTTCGTGAATAAGACTCGTGAATGAATAAGAACTCATGAATAAGAACTCGTGAATAGTAAACCCGATTTACATGAAAAAGTTCCAAATTTGATAAAAGTTCCAACCAATATTTCAAAGATAATGATATGAAGAAATAATATCATTCGAGAAGAAAATAACATCCCTTACCTCGAAAGATTAAGACTTCTAATTTCAAACACAGGATATATAGGCTATGACTTGACTTGCACCGTATAGCAATACTCAAAGTATACTCAAAATACTCATAAGAATACGCTCGATAATATAGAGAGAGAAAACTTCATTTTCGGTGTGATTTTCAATTTAACCCAAGACCCTATTTATAGAAAATCTTTAAAACACCAAAGCAGAAAATTTAATAAAATATTAATATATATATTATAATTTCCTACGCACACTTTCTAAGATTCAAATTATCAGCCAAACAAGTGGTCCCCCCTCACCAAAATCAATAAAAACGTTTTTCTTAATAAAATTAATAAAAACTCCCAAAAATCAATTATTCAGGAATTTCAGAACATCAATAATTCATAATAAATAGCCCTTTTATCAGAAAATTCGAATCTCGCGAGTTTTTATAGGAAATTCAATTCTCTACAACTTTGCAGAAGAAAGTTTTTCCAAATTCCAAACAGAAATTGACCGAAATCCACAAACGGAAGATTTTACAGGCTATAATCAAATTTCAGTCAATAAATGGGGTCCACCGACATGTTTAACATGTTTTAAACATTTATTACAACAAAAATACTCTTCCTCCTCGTATACTCATAAATCCCATATTCGTTGTAAAAATATCACCATTATTATATTATTAAAATATAATAATACATTATCTTATCAGAAAAAGATAAAATTTCAATTTTCAACAATTGTCACATTAAAATTTTTCTCCATCTATATCCACATAAAATCAATATTTTCCTCATCATATGAATCAATAATTAATTATTCACAAATAATATTACAGAATCACAATATTGACAACAAAGTAGCTTCCTCAGTGAAAGAGGGCTTTCAATAAGAATATAAATTGAGTATAAATTAGTAATTGGATTTATTACCTTTTGTTCACTATAAACCATCCGTAGAACCATCTTAATTTGCTTCAAAGTTAGGCGGTGTTTGATAAAATTGAGTGTTAAGATCTGAATAATTTAGACATCTGAATAATGTAGAGTCTCTGTCCAGAATTATGTCTGAATGAAAAAATATTGTTTGATAATTAATTTTTTCAAAATGTCTCAATAATAATATTTTACCATTTTAACCCTCTAAACAGTTTAAGTAAAAATAACATCCAAATTTGCAAATTAAAGGAATATAAATAACATTTAGATGATTAAATTAACTTTCAATTCATACCAACATGGGTACTTCATGAAAATGAGCAATTGATTTTTGTTAAGAAATTAGTAAAGAATTAATCGCATGACCAAGCGCTCAATTAGGAAATAACTTTCAACCAATCGAACATAAGACATACATGTAATAAAATAAAATAAAAGTCAAATTAGTTAATCAATTTATCAGATCCGTAGATGGAAGAAGTTCATCAAAAGATTCAAAACACATGTTCCGATTCACAGTAATTATATTCAGAGTAAACTACAAACACAATATAGAAAAATTTCGCCGAAATTCCAAAGTTTGAAAAGAACCCATCGGACCCAGAATTGATTTGAGCAAAAAATTCTGCCAGAGAACTGTTCTGGTGGAGTACCCATCACGTGGTCGACTTTCCATACAATCCCCAAATCGATTTGTTCGAAGTTTAGACCTCCAACGTGTAATCTCCAAGAAGATGAGCTCGAAATCGGGAGAGATTATCAAGGTTTGAGACTCCATTTTTGTCAAACAGGAGGGGCAAAAAGGGTCCAGAGATGGGGATAAAAGAGAGATTTTGTAGTATTGTTGAGGTTATTTTTGTCCAAAAAAACATAAATTCGCTCAGATATGACTCTGAATGTTTAGCTTTATTTTTGAATCTTACCGATTAAGAGGTATTAAGAGACATCAATTTTTTTACCAAACAAGTTGTGCCTCTGACCGAATCAGAGGCACCCCTATTAAGAGTCTTTAAGACCCAAACAAACACCACCTTAATAATATAAAGAAAATATGGAAAATGATTGTAAACTGTTACTCTCAAAAATCTTATATCGCTAGCTATATGTGATCAACCCTAGATTATTGAAAATGATTGAGACGGAAGAAACGAAATGATTTTATTTTCATCATTTATTTAGTCATTTAACGATAATTAGATTTAGAGAGTTAGTCAGAAATTACTTTAAACCGTGTTGTTTTCCGTTGCAATATATATATATATATATATATATATGTGTGTGTGTGTGTGACGCCCCCAAAATTAGGTATACGTCACCCATCTTGGGTCGCCACTTACATGGTACATAAATTCAAAAACAACTTACTAACATAACTGTCGTGTACAATACGACATAAACTGTGAGTTTGAATACAAATATTGTCTACTAGATATTATACAAACTCAAAAGGAGTCCTCATTACAACTATTATTGTGACGCCCCCAAAATATAGGTATACGTCACCCATCTTGGGTCGCCACTTACATGGTACATAAATTCAAATACAACTTACTAATATAATCGCTGCAGGTATAATATCGATATATATTGTGAGTTTGAATATAAATATTGTCTACTAGATATTATACAAACTCAAAAGGAGTCCTCATTACAACTATTATCACACTATTTCACGTAATAATAGTGAGGACTACTAATGCTATCCTCTCGGACCATTACTCCGCTGCTCCTCGACTCGTCTCAAACCATGTTCTCATTTCCAAGAGAATAGTGAAAGAAAGGGTGAGCTCAACTAGCCCAAGAAGAAATATTATGACTAAGATAATGCGTAATAAATTATCATTAGCCTTCAACAATGTTAAACCGATAAAATACAATAGACAACCGGTTTAATCTGCAGTGAATAATACGTAATCCATTAAAAGAGTCAAGTAGAGAATAAAGTCTACTATCTTTTAGGTTTTAAAAGGTTTTCATCAATTTTATATCGACTGAGAATTTTAATAAATAAACCACCACATCTAATCATCCCTCGCATCACGGCCAAGGATTTTCATCAAATTATCAATGGTCATGACTATACCGAATCACCCCCGGTCATAATCATACCAAAACTATCCATCATCGCATTACACAGCCACCGAGGACTTTTGTCACATCATTTAAATCAAGTCATGATTATACCGAATGATCCTCGGTCATAATCATACTAAGTTCATCTACGCACGTAAGCCAAAGATAACATAATATAACATGAGGATGATGACAATGACATAATAATTCAATAAAACAAGTTCAAGAATTATTTAATCCATGAATTATTAACGCCCAAATTGTCAATACGACATCTTCAGAGAGTAAAATTCAAGAATGATCGTAAGAATATTTCCATGAAAGATATTGGATGAAACGCAAATATCAAGGATATTCTACTAATTTCATGGAGTATATAAGTCAAAGTTTTAACCAACCGGGTATAATAAAGAATGGAATAACAAAAGAAATCACCACGCATGCAGATTTGATGTATAAAAGTTATTCCAATGAATAATAATAACGGAACCAAAGTCGTGAAATTCACACGGTATGTGATGTTCCAAATGTAATAATAAAGATGGAACCGGATCCTGTAAAACACACGATAGGATATTCCAAATGTAATGATAAAGATTTTAACCAGTCCAAGTGTAAAAACACATGCATGTGATGTTCCAACAGAATAATAAAGATTTTAACCAGTCCTGTAAAAAACACATGCATGTGATGTTCCAATGAATAATAGAAGAATGTCACCAAGTATAGGTAAACCGCACAGATACAAAAGTTATTCCAATGTAATAATAAGCAATGGAATAACATAAGGATTTCACCAAGTATAGGGTACGCCTGGCAGATACAAAAGTTATGTATAGGTATACCACTTTTTACAAAAGTTATTCCAATGTAATAATAGTGAATGGAATAATGTAAGTTCTCTTCAAGAAGAAAGAATAACACAGTACAACAAATAATACCCTTACCGTAAAAAAGAACCGAATATAGAAGTAGTGAAGTAAATAGTAATACTCTTCTTCTTTCTATAATTTTTCTCTATAGCTTTCTTTCTATAATTCTCTCTAGTTTCAATGAATTCGTAAGAAAATAATGAAGGAATGAGCTTCTATTTATAGGAAAATGGAATGCATAAGAATTAATCCATGAACTATCCAGATTGATTTATTTTAATCTGACGGTCCATATTTAAAGAAAAATCTTTTAAATAAAATATAATATATTCTATTTATATAAAAATATTTTACTATGCAAACACTATGCAATACTATGCAAAAACACTATGCAAAAACACTATGCAACACTATGCATAATAAAATATAATATATTCTATTTATGTAATAACTTTAATAAAGTATTCTATTTTATATAAAAGATGTTTCGCTTTTATTACGTTAATAATACTAATAAAACAAAACGTCATTATCGCTATAATAATTCATATTATTAATCGACAATAATGGAATCAAACCGAGTGACTTCTCACATAAGCATCAATAATCAATACCGCGCTACTTATGCAACCACACGACATCGCATTTCTTTTACTACCGAAAGTAGTTCAACAAAGATCAACGGTAAAACTTCACCGTTATTTCAATAAAATATTTTTGTCGTTTTTCAATCCGAAAATAATTTCATTGCTGGGGTCCACCAATGATTGAGTATTGCATTTAATATTCCCTCGCTAAACCGAATATTCCCCACCAATCGAATATAATATAACCACTGTGATACTTTACAAAAATTTATAAATACTACCCACAACTATAATATTATCTCAAATTCACACCATAATATTAAAAATTATTTCGACAAAATTTAAATCTTTATTGATAAAACTGGGTCTCACAATCTCCCTCCTTATGGAATTTCCCTCAAATTAGGGTACGCACTGGTATGATAAAAGAGGTGAGGATACCTTGAATACCTTTATCGTTGAAAATATTAAGTTCATCTTTGCAATCCGGCCAAAGATATTCATTAACAATTCATCTTTGCACTACAGGCCAAAGATATTTATTAACAATTTATCTTTGCACTACAAGCCAAAGATATATAACTGTAAAACCAATAATATCGAGACTCAAACTTAATAGTATCACAACCATGAATTATCCATGCACCATTGGCTAAGGATATTCGTGTTTTCAATTACTGGCCATGATTATACCGAATAATCCGTGGTCATAATCATACCAAGTCTATCAATGCACTACTACCAAAGATGACTTTTACCACATCCATGAATTAATATTTCATTCATTGAGACTCAAATTTCAATAATTAATCCATATCATCGAATCATCCCCGCACTACGTGCCAAGGATATTCATTAAGATCACGACCATTTAATTATCCATGCACTACTACCAAAGATAATCGTGTATTCATTATTATCACGACCACAAATTATCCATGCACTACTACCAAAGATAATGTGTATTCATTAAGATCACGACCACAAATTATCCATGCACTACTACCAAAGATAATTGTGTATTCATTAAATATCACGACCACAAATTATCCATGCACTACTACCAAAGATAATTGTGTATTCATTAAGATCACGACCACAAATTATCCATGCACTACTACCAAAGATAATTGTGTATTCATTAGTAGTATCACGACCATAAATTATCCATGCACTACTACCAAAGATAATTGTGTATTCATTAAGTATCACGACCACAAATTATCCATGCACTACTACCAAAGATAATGTGTATTCATTAGTATCACGACCACAAATTATCCACGCACTACTAACAAAAGATAATCGTGTATTCATTAGTATCACGACCACAAATTATCCATGCACTACGCCAAAAGATAATTGTGTATTCATTAGTATCACGACCACAAATTATCCATGCACTACTACCAAAGATAATTGTGTATTCATTAGTATCACGACCACAAATTATCCATGCACTACTACCAAAGATAATTGTGTTTTCAATTACTGTTATGATTATACCGAACAATCCTCGGTCATAATCATACCAAGTCCATCTACGTACTACACGTGCCACGTACGACTTTCAAAAATATATAAATATGAGGATGATGACAATGATATAAAGAATCAATCAAATGAGATATAGGATAAATATTAAACATTTATAATATAATTTATCCAGATTCAAGAATATCCCCATGTTATCAATCACTTAATAATCTCATAATCTAATAACATTAATATTATAACAATATTTTAATCACTTTTAAATTTATAAACAATTTATCTCAATTGTTTACGCTTTACCATATAATACATTTAATCATTCAAAATGCCATACTCATAAAATATCATCACCAATTATCAAATCCTCATCAAAAAATATGCATATACTCTATATAGGATTCTCTAGCCATAAAAATTTATTTTCAACTTTGTTACTTCACATAACATATTTAACTCATATGTTCAGAATTAAACTATTTTCATGAAAAATACCAAATTAGTCCCAAAAATATTTCTTTTTGGGATTTAGCATAATATAGTCCCATAATGAAAATATATTTTTCTCGGAATTTTTAAAATTCATTTACTATTTTTCAAAAATCAATTTCTAATTAATTCCTTAAGAAATTAGCTACCTCAAGTTTAACTCCAAAATTCCCAAATCTTGGCAGGACCTTACACATGTTAACGTGAGCTTCCAGTTTAAATTTTCATGGTCATCTGAGTTATAGAACTCCGATTATAGCATTTTTCATTCGGAAAAACCTAAATATTGAAATAGTCATAACTTGCTCATTTTAAGTCGTAATGAGCTCATTTTTGGACAGGAGGTACTTTATACCATATACTTTCATGTCCCAAAAGGCCAAAATTTTCTCATAATTTAAGTGGCCGAAAATGCCCTTTTAAAAATAAAATCAGTAGCTTTTTAAAATTTCCAGCTTTTTCATTCTTTATTAAAATCAGTCCACACAAAAATCTACAACACCTTTTCCAGTAATTCCACTTGGATTAGTTAGGTAACTCATAGATCTAACTCTAGAACTTGACCATACTGAAAAATTCAAAATATATTAGGAGATATGGTCAATTTAATTTCATGTTACGTTTTTCACAAAATCGATTTTCAACTCTTTGTGATTTCTAAGAAACTTTCATGTTTTCACATAATAACCAACATAACTCATCATAACACTTACTAATACTTCATATACCCATGATTTTCATTAGTCCAATGTTTTTATTATGACTTTCATCATAATCCTCGTAAACAGATCCTTTTAGTTGAAGAAATATTTGAGGGTTTAAGAAATGGGTTTTTTTTTTGGACTGGGGCCAATACAAAACTCGATTTCACGTTCTAGGGTAGGCTAGAAGTCTTCAAGAATACGCCAAGAAATTTATTAATGATAGAAATATCATTTAAAATCATTACTCTCGTCCAAGACTTGGATAAGACGTCACATTAATACCAACTCGTGACTTCTATCCCTTAACCCAGATAAGACCTCACAATGATACCTATCAACTTGCCATCTTCATTCAATACGACGCCTAGAGTAAAGTCCGCTTCGTGCATTCCACACAAGGAAGTTAACAACGAAAGGATCGGGGCTCTTTACTTATGGCTTGATATAACAATGTTGATTAACTTTAGGGTTTGGTTACTTTGAATTCAGTATAACAAAGTTGTTAGGAATATAAAAGCTAACAACCCATTTAAAAGATGATGAGTAGTTAACCAATTGATTCCTAAAATCACATCAAAGGCAAGTATTTTCAAAAAGATAAGATCGACAAGTAACGTGAAAGTGTTTATTTGAATCAAACAAGATTTAAAAATAGAAGCAGAAACGAAGGCTCTACTAACGAAGTTTCAACCAATAAGTCAAAGTCTAACTTCTCCTGAGTCAAATTTAAACGTTGAACGAAAGCAAGAGAGATAAAATAATGGGTAGAACCCAGATCTCAATAAGGTATAGACTTCACAAGAATTTATAATTAACTAACGTGCTAACTTCGCTCGAAGTCACTTGCTTTTTAAGAAGTCATGAAAAACGCTCTTCGTGAAAACCACCGACTTTGTTTTGTCCAGATCCGCCTTTGGTGCCACCGTCCCACCTGGACTTGACTTCACCATACGACAAAAAATCGAGCTTAGTGACCTTCTCTTTTCGCAATTAAAACACGCTTTGATTGTCAGCAGACATAGCTTTGGACGGATGTGTCCCTCCCGTCTCAAGATTTGAAACAACGACCGGTGGTCGTTCTTCTTCCTTTGAAACGGGTCTATGATAAACGCCTTCACGTCATTGTTGAAACCCTCTTCTTGAAATGTCCATTCTTATTATCTTCGCCATGATTACCATTTGAAATGGTTACCATTCTCGACATGATAATTTCCCCACGATGGTTATCATTGTTCACGACTGCTGCCACCAGATGATGATTATTATCGTGTTGTTGCTCATTACCTTTTGGTTGAAGTGACTCAACTAGCCTCTCATGTGCTTCATTGCTTATCTCAATATTTTCGGATGTCATTTTCAAACACCGCCACAAAACATGGGTTAAATAACATATCACATATTATTCCTATACTCCGTGATCGACCAAATAAATACCACATAAACTTAGGTAGGTCATACTAGCGAAGGAATTCCCCGCTCTCCCTCCTAGTTCTTGTCTCATATCTTAGCCAGGATCATATCCCTAAGCTCGATATACCAACCGCGACGCCCCCAAAATATAGGTATACGCCACCCATCTTGGGTCGCCACTTACATGGTACATAAATTCAAATACAACTTACTAATATAACTGCTGTGGTATAATACGACATATAATCGTGAGTTTGAATACAAATATTGTCTACTAGATATTATACAAACTCAAAAGGAGTCCTCATTACAACTATTATCACACTATTTCACGTAATAGTGAGGACTACTAATGCTATCCTCGGACCATTACTTCGCTCCCCGACGTCTCTCAAATTATGTTCTTTTTCAAGAGAACAAATGAAAGAAAAGGTGAGCTCAACTAGCCCAAGAAGAAATATTATGACTAAGATAATGCGTAATAAATTATCATTAGCCTTCAACAATGTTAAACTGATAAAATACAATAGACAACCAGTTTAATCTGCAATGAATATCTAATCCATTAAAAGAGTCAAGAGAGAATAAAGTCTACTATCTTTTAGGTTTTAAAAGGTTTTCATCAATTTTTATCGCTGAGACTCAGCTTAATAAATAAACCACCACATCTAATCATCCCCGTATCTACTGGCCAAGGATTTTCATCAAATTATCAATGGTCATGACTATACCGAATCACCCCGGTCATAATCATACCAAAACTATCCATCATCGCATTACAAAGCCACCGAGGACTTTTGTCACATCATTTAAATCAAGTCATGATTATACCGAATGATCCTCGGTCATAATCATACTAAGTTCATCTACGCACGTAAGCCAAAAGATAACATAATATAACATGAGGATGATGACAATGACATAATAATTCAATAAAACAAGTTCAAGAATTATTTAATCCATGAATTATTAACGCCCAAATTGTCAACACGATCATTGCTTTCAGAAAGTAAAATTCAAGAATGATCAAGAATATTTCCATGAAAAGATATTGGATGAAACGCAAATATCAAGGATATTCTACTAATTTCATGGAGTATAAGTCAAAGTTTTAACCAACGGGTATAATAAAGAATGGAATAACAAAAGAAATCACCACGCACGCAGATTCAGATGTATAAAAGTTATTCCAATGTATAATAATAACGGAACCGTGTCGTGAAATTCACACCGATGTGATGTTCCAAATGAATAATAAAGATGGAACCGGATCCTGTAAAACACATGATAGGATATTCCAATGAATGATAAAGATTTTAACAGTGTCCGTGTAAAACACATGCATGTGGATGTTCCAAATGTAATAATAAAGATTTTAACCAGTCCTGTGTGTAAAACACATGCATGTGATGTTCCCAATGTAATAATAGAAGAATGTCACCAAGTATAGGGTAAACTGCACAGATACAAAAGTTATTCCAATGTATATAATAAGAATGGAATAACATAAGGATTTCACCAAGTATAGGGTACGCCATGATACAAAGTTATGTATAGGGTATACCACTTTTACAAAAGTTATTCCAATGTAATAATAAGTGAATGGAATAATGTAAGTTCTCTTCAAGAAGAAAGAATAACACCCTTTAAGTACAACAAATAATACCCTTACCGTAAAAGAACCTGAATATAGAAGTAGTGAAGAAATAGTAATACTCTTCTTCTTTCTATAATTTTTTCTCTATAGCTTCTTTCTATAAATTTCTCTCTAGAGTTTCAATGAATTCGTAAGAAAATAATGAAGGAATGAGCTTCTATTTATAGGAAAATGGAATGCATAAGAATTAATCCATGAACTATTCAGATTGATTTACATTTTAATCTGACTATCCATATTTAAAGAAAAATCTTTTAAATAAAATATAATATATTCTATTTATATAAAAATATTTTACTATGCAAACACTATGCAATACTATGCAAAAAACACTATGCAAAAACACTACGCAACACTACGCATAATAAAATATAATATATTCTATTTATGTAATAACTTTAATAAAGTATTCTATTTTATATAAAAGATGTTTCGCTTTTATTACGTTAATAATACGAATAAAACAAAACGTCATTATCGCTATAATAATTCATATTATTAATCGACAATAATGGAATCAAACCGAGTGACTTCTCACATAAGCATCAATAATCAATACCGTAATCGCTACTACGCAACCCACACGACATCGCATTTTTTACTACCGAAAGTAGTTCAACAAGATCAACAGTAAAACTTCACCCGTTATTTCAATAAAATATTTTTGTCTTTTTTCAATCCGAAAATAATTTCATTGCTAGGGTCCACCAATGATTGAGTCATTGTATTTAATATTCCACGCTAAACCGAATATTCCCCACCAATCGAATATAATATAACCACTTGCATACTTTGCAAAAATTTATAAATACTATCCACAACTATAATATTATCTCAAATTCACACCATAATATTAAAAATTATTTCGACAAAATTTAAATCTTTATTGATAAAATCTGGGGTCTCACAATTATCACACTATTTCACGTAATAAAGTGAGGACTACTAATGCTATCTTCAGGACCATTACTCGCTCCTCGACTGTCTCAAATGCTATGTTCTCATTTCACAAGAGAATGAAAAAGAAAGAAAGGTGAGCTCAACTAGCCCAAAGAAGAAATATTATGACTAAGATAATGCGTAATAAATTATCATTAGCCTTCAACAGTGTTAAACCGATAAAATACAATAGACAACCGGTTTAATCAGCAATCAGCAATGAATACGCAATCCATTAAAAGAGTCAGTAGAGAATAAAATCTACTAACTTTTAGGTTTTAAAAGGTTTTCATCAATTTTTATCACGAGACTCAAATTTTAATAAATAAACCACCACATCTAATCATCCCCGCATCACGGCCAAGGATTTTCATCAAATTATCAATGGTCATGACTATACCGAATCACCCCCGGTCATAATCATACCAAAAACTATCCATCATCGCATTAGGTGCCACCGAGGACTTTTATCACATCATTTATAACAAAGCCATGATTATACCGAATGATCCTCGGTCATAATCATACTAAGTTCATCTACGCACGTAAGCCAAAGATAACATAATATATCACGAGGATGATGACAATGACATAATAATTCAATAAAACAAGTTCAAGAATTATTTTATCCGTGAATTAATAACGCCCAAATTGTCAACAAGATAATTGTTTTGTAGAGTAAAATTCAAGAATGATCAAGAGTATTTCCATGAAAAAGATTTGGATGAAACGCAAATATCAAGAATATTCTACTAATTTCATGGAGTATAAGTCAAAGTTTTAACCAACCGAGAATAATAAGAAATGGAATAACAAAAGAAATCACCATGCATGCGGATTTTAGACAGACAAAAGTTATTCCAACAGGATAATAATAACGGAACCAAAGTTAGGTGAAAATCACAACCGATGGATGTTCCAAATGTAATAATAAATGCGGAATAATAAATGATGGAACCAGTCCACAGATAAAGATGCATGTGATATTCCAACATGTAATATAAAGATTAATAATAAAAAATGGAACCAGTCCCATGAAAAAGCATGCATGTGATATTCCAATGTAATAATAAAGAATGAAGAATGTCACCAAGTATAGGGATTCACAGATACAAAAGTTATTCCAACAAAATAAATAAGAATGGAATAACATAAGGATTTCACCAAGTATAGGGTACGCCAGCATATCAAAGTTATGTATAGGGTATGCCACTTTTACAAAGTTATTCCAATGTAATAATAATGAATGGAATAATGAAGTTCTCTTCATGAATAAGAAAGAATAACACTTTACTACGTACAACAAATAATATTCCCTACCTTGTAAAGAACCGAATATGGCAAAGTGAAGAAGATAATACTCTTTCTTCTCTCTCTATAGATTTTCTCTCTATAGCTTCTCTCTATAATTTCTCTCTGTAGTTTGTTGAATTGTAAGAAAATAATGAAGGAACGAGCTTCTATTTATAGGAAAATAGAATGCATAGTAATTAATCCATGAACGGTTCAGATTGATTTACTTTAATCTGACTCATTCATATTTAAAGCAAAATCTTTTAAATAAAATATAATATATTCTATTTATATAAAAATATTTTACTACGCAAAACACTATGCAACACTATGCAAAACACTACGCAACACTATGCATAATAAAATATAATATATTCTATTTATGTAATAACTTTAATAAAGTATTCATTTTATATTAAAGATGTTTTCGCTTTTATTACGTTAATAATACTAATAAAACAAAACGTCATTATCATTATAATAATTCATATTATTAATCGACAATAATGGAATCAAATCGAGTGACTTCTCACATAAAGATCAATAATCAATACCGCAGCTACTACGCAACCACACGACATCGCATTTTTACTACCGAGTAGTTCAACAAGATCAACCAGTAAAACTTCCGCCGTTATTTCAATAAAATATTTTTGTCGTTTTTCAATCCGAATAATAATTACATTTGTAGGGTCCACCAATGATTGAGCCGTTGCACGAATATTCCCCGCTAAACCTAATATTCCCCACCAATCGAATATAATATAACCACTGCATACTTTGCAAAATTTATAAATACTACCCACAACTATAATATTATCTTAAATTCACACCATAATATAAAAAAAATTATTTCGACAAAATTTAAATCATTATTGATAAAATCTGAGGTCTCACAATCTCCTCCTTATGGAATTTTCGCCTCGAAATTAGGGTACGATACACTGGTATGATAAAGAGTGAGGATACCTTGAATACCTTTATCGTAAAAAAAAAATATTAAATTCATCTTCTAAATCCAAATTTAAAGATATCAATTCATCTTTGCACTACTGTGCCAAAGATATACAATCATAAAACCAATAATCCGAGACGCAGACTTAATAATATCACGACCACTAATTATCCATGCACCATTCTTGGCGCCAAGGATATTCGTGTTTTCAATTACTGGCCATGATTATACCGAATAATCCTTGGTCATAATCATACCAAGTCTATCAATGCACTACTACTAAAGATGACTTTTTACCACATCCATGAATTAATATTTCATTCACGAGACTCAAATTTCAATAATTAATTCATATCATCGAATCATCCCTCGCACTACAGCCAACGATATTCATTAAGTATCACGACCACGAATTATCCATGCGCCACTGACAAAGATAATCGTGTATTCATTAAGATCACGACCACTTAATTATCCATGCACTACGACCAAAGATAATCGTGTATTCATTAAGATCACGACCATTTAATTATCCATGCACTACTACCAAAGATAATCGTGTATTCATTAATATCACGACCACCAATTATCCATGCACTACGACCAAAGATAATCGTGTATTCATTAAGTATCACGACCACAAATTATCCATGCACTACTACCAAAGATAATTGTGTATTCATTAAGATATCACGACCACAAATTATCCATGCACTACTACCAAAGATAATTGTGTTTTCAATTACTGTTATGATTATACCGAACAATCCTCGGTCATAATCATACCAAGTCCATCCATGCACTATGTGCCATGCAGATGACTTTCAACATAATATAAACATGAGGATAATGATATAAAGAATCAATCAAATGAGATAAAGGATAAATATTAAACATTTATAATATAATTTATCCAGATTCAAGAATATCCCCATGTTATCAATCACTTAATAATCTCATAATCTAATAACATTAATATTATAACAATATTTTAATCACTTCTTAAATTTATAAACAATTTTTCTCAATTGTTTACGCTTTACCATATAATGCATTTAATCATTCAAAATGCCATACTCATAAAATATCATCACCAATTATCAAATCCTCATCAAAAAAAAAATATGCATATACTCTATATAGGATTCTCTAGCCATAAAATCATATTTTCAACTTTGTTATATTTTACATAACATATTTAACTCATAAGTTCAGAATTAAACTATTTTCATGAAAATACCAAATCAATCCCAAAAATATTTCTTTTCTGGGATTTAGCATAATATAGTCCCATAATGAAAATATATTTTTCTCGAAATTTTTAAAATTCATTTACTATTTTCAAAAATCAATTTCTAATTAATTCCTTAAGAAATTAGCTACCTCAAGTTTAACTCCAAAAATTCCCAAATCTTGGCAGGACCTTTTACATGTTAACGTGAGCTTCTAGTTTAAATTTCATGGTCATCTGAGTTATAGAACTCCGGTTATAGCATTTTAAATCGGAAAAACCTAAATATTGAAATAGTCATAACTTGCTCATTTTAAGTCAGAATGAGCTCATTTTTGGACAGGAGGTACTTTATACCATATACCTTCATGTCCCAAAAGGCCAGAATTTTTCTCATAATTTAAGTTGCCGAAACAGCCCCTCTAAAATCATGGCAGCAGCTTTTTCGGTTTTTGCAGCTTTGCACTCCTTTGCTAAAATCAGTCGACACAAAAATCTACAACACCTTTTCAAGTAATTCCACTTGGATTAGTTAGGTAACTCATAGATCTAACTCTAGGACTTGACCACACTCAAAAATTCAAAATATAATAGGAGATATGGTCAATTGAATTTCATGTTACGTTTTTCACCAAAATCTGATTTTCAACTCTTTGTGATTTCTAAGAAACTTTCATGTTTTCACATACTAACCAACATAACTCATTATAACACTTCCTAATACCACGTATACCCATGATTTTCATTAGTCCAATGCTTTTATTATGACTTTCATCATAATCCACGAATGCAGATCCTTTTAGTTGAAGAAATATTTGAGGGTTTAAGAAATGGTTTTTTTTTGTCTTTGGGGTCAATACAAAAATTGATTTCACGCTCTAAGTAGGCTAAGAGGTCTTCAAGAATACGCTAGGAAATTTATTAATAATAGAAATATCATTCAAAACCTGTGACTCTCATCCAAGACTTGGATAAGATCATCATTGATACCAACTGTGACTTCTATCCCTTAACCTAGATAGCACCTCACAATGATATCTATAAACTTGCCATCTTCATTCACTTGTGTTGCCTCTGTAAAGTCTGGCTTTGGTGCATTCCACACAAGGAAGTCAACAACGAAAGGTTCGGGGCTCTTTACTTATGGTTTGATAAGACAATGATTAACTTTAGGGTTTGGTTACTTTGAATTCAGGTAATGAGGTTGTTATAAATATAAAAGCTAACAATCTTACGAAAAAAGCATGATGAGTAGCTAACCAATTGATTCCAAAATCACATCAAAGGCAAATATTTTCAAAAAGATAAGATCGACAGTAACGTGAAAATGTTTATTTGAATTAAACAAGATTTAAAAAATAGTAGCAGAACGGAAGGCTCCTACTAACGAAGTTTCAACCAATAAGTCAAAGTTTAACTTCTTCTTGAGTCAAATTCAAACGTTGAACACAACTAGGTGAAATAAAAGAGTGGGTAGAATCGGTATCTAACATTTCAGTATAGAATTCGCAAGAGCTTATGATTAACTTACCCGTGATAATTTTATTCAGTTCCTCGTCACGAGAAAAAAAACGCTATAATTTTATTCGGGTTCCTCTTTTAAAATCTCCTCCTCGACTCGCTTCTTCTATTTTCATGGCCATGATTACCACCAGAGTGGTTACCATTTTGTCCGGCTCGCTTTCTTTCTCCCATTTGGTTATCATTATTACATTGATCGCTATCTCCGTACGATCCTCGGTTATGGTCCCTCGTTGAATATACTCGTTATCTCGCTTTAACAATTGAGCCACGCTAACAACATCCGAATAGAGAGAAAATTTATGAGAAATGAGATATTGTCGACGCGGGTTTCAAACCTCTCGTAAACATCCGCGTCATATACGTTCCTCATTCTCCACCAAATGAGGTGCAAAACTGGATAACTCGCAAACTTTGCCTCGTCTCGAGACACACGGCACGTTGTTTTGTTCCAATCGATGAACTCCACTTCCTTCATACGACGAACACTTTCGGGAAAGTATTTGTCATTAAATAGCTTCAAACATCTCCCAAGACATGCCGAGTGCGGATGGATGGGTACGCTTCATGCACTCCCACCAAAGAGATCTCGCTTTCGCCACGGAACATAAAGGTGGCGAATGGAACCTTCTGTTCTCCGCATCCCAAGAAATCGAATATCTTGGTAATTTGCTTGACCCATGTTTTCGCTTATGATCGGATCCGGCTTTCCCTTAAATTCGTGGTCCCGACTCTTTGAATCGCTTGGGTTGTGACAACCCGTGAATTGCTATCATTTCTCTCTCGTATTTTGAACACGAAGTCTCCTCATTCGATTTTGCATGAACCGCAAAAACTTCTAAACATCCCTCGTTCATCATCACGCTTTCAATAGTGTTGTTCACAGGAGGAACATTGCCCACTGTTGCACGCTTCTCCTCGTTGGTGAGTACAAAGCGCCTCCACTTGGCCTCATTTCCATTGTTAATATTCTCGGTCGACATTCTCAAATCATTGTCATAAAAACAAGGGTTAATTAAGGAAATCAATATATCACATAATATCCCTATATCTTGACCAACTAACAAATAAGCTTAGGTAGGACACACTAGCGAAGGATTTACTCGTCTCTCCCTCCTAGTTCTATTCCCCGATCTCCGCCAGAGATCATATCCCTAAGATCTGATACCAACTGTGACGCCCCCAAAATAGGTATACATCACCCATTCCGAGTTGTCAATACATGGTACAAAAAACAACTACAACTTTATTATTACAACAAGAAAGCGTGAGTTTAAATACAAATATTATCTTCTAGACAATATCTATACTCAAATAAATCCTCATCACATTTATTGATACATTATTTTACAAAAAATGGTGAGGACTACTAAACAATTCTTTCTAAAACCTTCATTCCATAATTCACTGACATTGCATTTCGCTTATATTCTCGCCCCACGAGAAAAATGGAACAAAAAGGAAAAGGGTGAGCTCAACTAGCTCAAGAAAGAATATTATGACTAAGATAATATACAACAAATTACCGTTAGTCTTCAACAGGAAAAATCTAATAGAATACAATAGATAAACAAATTTTAAATCAATATTCGCAATGAAATAATAATTCATTAGATGAGTTAAGTAGAGAATGCAAACTACTATCTTCTATGTATGAATTTAAAAGTTCATCGCTCATCTTTTATCCCCGTGAACATCAATCAATATACATCCTGAATCGGATATTCATCTTTGCACTACAGGCCAAAGATATTCATCACTTCGGTCATGTTCATCTCAACACTGCTCATCTTTGCAGACTACGGCCAAAGATATTCATCAAGAAATCATTCATCTTCTGCACTACATGTGCCAAAGATATTCAAAGAATATCATCATTTAGGACCGAGGATGATGAAAAATATTTTTAAAGAAACGAATCCAAGTGAAACAAAATGACAAGGATTAAGGATTAAGGATTCAGTACTTTGTTTTATCCATGTCCAACAATACCTCAAAATAATCATAGTGGTGTAAAATTCAAGAATGATCAAAACATGGATACAATCAAAGCTAGTATCCACAATAGATATTTTGGACGAAAAGAAAATTTTCATTTTTCGATGAATAAAGGCCAGATTAAGTGAATAAGGCCGAGATACGTGAATAAGTCTCAGATATCGTGAATAGTAATCTTACACCAAAAGATAGAAATTTCACAAAAAAAACATCTTCACGCTTCGTGAATAGTACTTCGTGAATAAGAACTCATGAATAAGAATCGTGAATAGAACTCCCGACATGAAAAAGTTCCAAATTTGATAAAAAGTTCCAACCAATATTTCAAAGATAATGATATTGAAGAAATAATATCATTCGAGAAGAAAATAACATCCCTTACTCGAAAGATTAAGACTTTAAATTTAAACACCAGGATATAAAGCTATGACTTGACTTCACACAGTATAGCAATACTCAAAGTATACTCAAAATACTCATAAGAATACGCCGATAATATAGAGAGAAAACTTCAGCTCGGTGTGATTTTCAATTTAACCCAAGACCCTATTTATAGAAATTCTTAGAACACCAAAGCATAAAATTTAATAAAATATTAATATATATATTATAATTTCCACGCACACTTTCTAAGATTCAAATTATCAGCCAAACAAGTGGTCCCCCTCACCAAAATCAATAAAAACGTTTTTCTTAATAAAATTAAAAAAACTCCCAAAAATCAATTATTCAGAAATTTGTAACATCAATAATTCATAATAAATAGCCCTTTTATCAGAAAATTCGAATCTCGCGAGTTTTTATAGGAAATTCAATTATCTACAACTTTGCAGAAGAAAGTTTTCCAAATTCCAAACAGAAATTGACCGAAATCCACAAACAGGCGATTTTACATGCTATAATCAAATTTCAGTCAATAAATGGGGTCCACCGACATGTTTAACATGTTTTAAACATTTATTGCAACAAAAATACTCTTCCTCCTCGTATACTCATATATCCCATATTCGTTGTAAAAATATCACCATTATTATATTATTAAAATATAATAATACATTATCTTATCGAGATAAAATTTCAATTTTCAACAATTGTCACATTAAAATTTTTCTCCATCTATATCCACATAAAATCAATATTTTCCTCATCATATGAATCAATAATTAATTATTCACAAATAATATTATGTAATCACAATATTGACAACCAGGTGATGCCCAGGAAAGAGGGCTTTCATAATAAGAATTTCTTCTTCTTTGGCGCGCAATTGATTAGGTGGCCAAACTCTCCTTAGATGTAACTTTCTAGACATTGCCATTAATGTTATCTAATAATATTATTCAGATAATATGAATTATTGTCTCAGATAATGAAAAAAATACCGTAATGACAATTATTCAAACAACAAAGAATATAAAATATCAACGCAACAATTATTGAATTAATAAAATAAAATATCGAATGCGAAATTATCAGTAACCATTATTGAGTAGTGCCTTCAATAATTGGTGCAATACCGTAAGCATCTCTTAAGTAACAACGCCAGTACATCGTGTTTTAACCACCGGGTATTCCAACAAGATTAATCAGTGAATAACTACGCTCGTTATTTATAAACAACTTATATTTGTCGCTTTCTTCATCCAATCGTTTTTCTCACATGGGCCCACACATGGTCGCTACGCCGTCATACGAATATTCTGACAAAAGATTTAATATTCCACGACCAAACGAATATTCCCGACAACAATGAATATTTTATAACCACTTGCTTATTTTGAAATATTTGCGTATTTAACCCTTAACTATCCACATTAATCAAATCAACCCTTACTATTTCAAAATAATAAATAAAAAAAATTAAATTTCATTAATAATAAGTTGGGGTCTTACAGGGACAGCCTTTGGTGCCTCCATCCTAGTTGAATTTATCTTCCAGAAACGACAAAATCGAGCTAAGTGACCTTCTTCCACAATTATAACACGCTTTAGACGGCATTTATTACAGTTCGGACCGATGTGTCCTCTCCTCCGCATTTTGAAGCATATAATAGGTGGTCCTTCTTCTTCCTTAACAACAGTCTTTGGTCGACGCGTCTTTCCATCATTGTTGAATCTCCTTTTCTTGAAATGTCCATTCTTATTATTTTGGCCCGATTACCACCAAGTGGTTACTATATATCCGCCCATTGATTCTCCACGCTTGTTGTCACCGCTCGATGACTACTCACCGGTATTATAATTTTGCACTGCTGTTTCTCTTTTAGTTGCGTTGACTCGTTATCGCGCTCCACTAATCGAGCCCTATTTACAACATCTCAATAAAAACACGGTTTATGAGAAATAAGATGTCAAGTATCTCTCGCTTCAAACCTCTTAAAACATTCGCACCATTCTCTCTTCATTATCCACCAAGTGTGGACGAACCGTGATAACTCCGCAAATTTTGCCTCGTATTGCGACTACTGGCCATATTGTTTTGTTCCAACTTGATAAACTCCACCTCCTTCATGTGGTGAATACTTTCGTGAAAGTATTTGTCGTTGAATGTACTCATGGAACTTCTCCCAAGATATCTTCAAGACAAAGAAGTTGAGTCGTTTTACCGATTCCCACCAAGAACCGCCTCGCCAAGCAACATAAAAGCGGTAAAGGAACCTTTTGCTCCTCTGAGCATTCCAAGACATCAAATATCTTGGTAATCGGCTTTATCCATGCTTCCGCCTGAAGTGGTTTTGGTTCTCCTTAAACTCCGGTGGTCCCAGCTCCTTGAATTATTTAGCGGTGACCACCGAGAGTTTTCCGTGTTTCCACCTACGTTTTGGACAGAGTCGCTTACCGATGTTGCATGAATTCTAAAAACTTTTAAACGCATCATCGTCATCAATCGATCAATGTTGTTGTTTACGAGGAGGATTATCGCCATCCCGTTGCACATTGTCCGATTATTGATCCGTGGAGAATCAGCATACTCTCGTGGCTCCATTCTTTATTCTCAACATTTTTTGGATGCCATTTTCAAACACCGCCACAAAATAAGGGTTAATTGACATGCAATATATTATCACTATACTCAATTCGACCAATCAAACACCAAATAAACTTAGGTAGGTCATACTAACAAGGTATTCTGCCTCTCCCTCCTAAGATACTATTCTCACATCTTAGCCGGGGATCATATCCTAAGCTCGATATATCAACCGTGACGCCCCCAAAATTAGGTATACGCCACCCATCTTGGGTCGCCACTTACATGGTACATAAATTCAAAAACAACTTCTTAACATAATCGTAGGTATAATACGACATAAACCGCGAGTTTGAATACAAATATTGTCTACTAGATATTATACAAACTCAAAAGGAGTCCTCATTACAACTATTATCACACTATTTCATGAATAGTGAGGACTACTAATGCTATCTTCGGGACCATTACTCCGTTCCCCGACTCGTCCAAATTTATGTTCTCATTTCCTGAAGAGAACAGTGAAAAAAAAAAGGGTGAGCTCAACTAGCCCAGTAAGAAATATTATGACTAAGATAATGCAGAATAAATTATCATTAGCCTTCAACAGTGTTAAACTGATAAAATACAATAGACAACCGGTTTAATCTGCAATGAATACGCAATCCAAGAAAGAGTCAAGTAGAGAATAAAATCTACTATCTTTTAGGTTTTAAAAGGTTTTCATCAATTTTTATCATTGAGACTCATTTTAATAAATAAACCACCACATCTAATCATCCTCGTACCATGGTCAAGGATTTTCATCAAATTATCAATGGTCATGACTATACCGAATCACCCCCCGGTCATAATCATACCAAAAACTATCCATCAACGCATTACAGCCACCGAGGACTTTTATCACATCATTTATAACAAGCCGTGATTATACCGAATGATCCCTCGTCATAATCATACTAAGTTCATCTATGACGTAAGCCCAAAAAGATAACATAATATATCATGAGGATGATGACAATGACATAATAATTCAATAAAACAAGTTCAAGAATTATTTTATCCAGGAATTAATAACGCCCAAATTGTCAACAAGATCTTCGCTTTGTAGAAAGTAAAATTCAAGAATGATCGTAAGAGTATTTCCATGAAAAGATATTGGATGAAACGCAAATATCAAGAATATTCTACTAATTTCATGGAGTATATAAGTCAAAGTTTTAACCAACCGAGAATAATAAGAAATGGAATAACAAAAGAAATCACCACGTACATGCGATACTTGTGATAGACAAAGTTATTCCAACAGAATAATAATAATCGGAACCAGTCGTGAAAATCAAACCGGCACAGGATGTTCCAATGTAATAATAAATGCGAATAATAAATGATGGAACCAGTCCGGCGATAAAGATGCATGTGGATATTCCACGAGAATATAAAGATTTTAATAATAAAAATAGAACCGTGTCCCACAGATAAGATGCATGTGAGGATATTCCAATATAATAATAAAGAATAAGTAAGAATGTCACCAAGTATAGGGGATTCACAGATACAAAAGTTATTCCAACAAAATAAATAAGAATGGAATAACATAAGGATTTCACCAAGTATAGGTACGCAGCGTAGACTGCAAAGTTATGTATAGGGTATGCCACTTTTTTACAAAAGTTATTCCAATGTAATAATAATGAATGGAATAATGAAGTTCTCTTCATGAATAAGAAAGAATAACACACCCTTACAGGTACAACAAATAATATTCCCTACCTTGAAGAACCGAATATGGCAAAGTGAAGAAGATAATACTCTTCTTCTCTTTCTCTCTATAGATTTTCTCTCTATAGCTTCTCTCTATAATTTCTCTCAGAGTTTCAGTTGAATTCGTAAGAAAATAATGAAGGAATGAGCTTCTATTTATAGGAAAATAGAATGCATAAGTAATTAATCCATTTAATCAGTCCCGTATCGATTTACTTTAATCTGACTATCCATATTTAAAAGCAAAATCTTTTAAATAAAATATAATATATTCTATTTATATAAAAATATTTTACTATGCAAAAAATCTTTACGCAACACTACGCAAAAAACACTATGCATAATAAAATATAATATATTCTATTTATGTAATAACTTTAATAAAGTATTCTGCTTTTATATTAAAGATGTTTCGCATTTTATTACGTTAATAATACTTAATAAAACAAAAACGTCATTATCGCTATAATAATTCATATTATTAATCGACAATAATGGAATCAAATTGAGTGACTTTCACATAAAGATCAATAATCAATACCGTAATGCTACTACGCAACCACACGACATCGCAGACTTTTTACTACCGAGTAGTTCAACAAGATCAACCAGTAAAACTTCCGCCGTTATTTCAATAAAATATTTTTGTCGTTTTCTCAATCCGACAATAATTTCATTATGGGGTCCACCAATGATTGAGTCAGTTGCATTTAATATTCCTCGCTAAACCGAATATTCCCCACCAATCGAATATAATATAACCACTGTAATATACTTTTGCAAAATTTATAAATACTACCCACAACTATAATATTATCTTAAATTCACAACACCATATATATATAAAAAAATTATTTCGACAAAATTTAAATCATTATTGATAAAATCGAGGTCTCACAATATATATATATATATATATATATATATCATTTTATCGTATCGATACAAAATCAATCTACGAGATTAATTCACATCAACTACTATTAAGTAATGACGACGGATTACGTCCTCTATTAATAATAGCGGATAATGGTGTGCTCGCTCACACTAAGAGAATCATGTTTGATGATAAAGCATATACTTCAGAATAATCTTATTCATTTATTAATAAAAAGTATTAATTTATTAAAGGCTTTTAATTATCTACATGATGTCAGTTTTTTATAATATGTGATAAACCCATAGTTTTAAGCAATGCTTTTAGAATAATGATGATGATCATTCTAATGAGATCTAAATTTTAGAAAGCTTAAAACTAAAATAGTTCCCAATCATCGATTACTAAATCGGGGATTAGTGAATCCGATAGATCGGGTACATACGCTGTTTGCTCATCGATGAGGATGATTGATCTCACGATCATTGTGTGGAGACACTAAAGCAAGTATGTAGGTGCTTATTAGAGAATAAGTTCATCGAACGTGGCTCGCTAAGGAATACCTAATGGAGTTTTAGTTTTTTTATTCATCGTCAATAGGAAATTCAGAGTGATAGTAGACGTGATCCTCGACTGAGATCATCATAAGATCTTGTGTATGATGAGTTATACTTTGACTTATTCCTTAAGACCCTTAGGTATATCAAAGGGTATGCTTGGGTATAATAAGTCAGTATATGGAGATAATGTATGATCAATAAAGAATCTACCACTTTAATAAAAGAAGAGAAATGTCCTATGTGATTCGATAAATGACAACCCAAAGAGTCTCTTGGTTAAGGCGTAATGAAATTAGAAAGGAGTTTCTAATTTGCATTATTTGAGTCAGGCATTTAAGATCGAAATACATATAATTAAATAAAATAAGACTCGATAAAGAATTCCATGCCTTATATTTAATCGGGACATCAGATGGTGGAAGGATTGAATCAGCATTTAAGAACTATTTACTCAAAGGTTTTTTTATGATTAATGTTGAAATCTATATTATCCGGAAAGTCGCTGATCGCTAGGAGGCTTATCCTATATCAGAATAAATATTATTTATTTAAATAAATTAATTGTTTAATTTATTTATTTAAATAAGATTAGAATTGTTCTAATTGATTTATTCACAACCGCTTAATATGGAGAACCTAAAGGGTCACACCATAAAAAAAAGGAAGAATAATTATTTAAGAAGTTAATGGCATAATCGTAATAATATAGTTATGTATATTTAATTTAATCTATGGTGATAGTAATAAATTAAATAATTTTAATATTTATTATTTAATATTTTAGAAATATTAAATATAAATTAATAAGAGGAGTCTTATTAATATTATTACAATTATTATTATTTTAATTTCTAAAAGAGTTTAGGAATTAATTTAATATAAGTATTTCATTTATTCCTAATCGATTAGAGAGGAAAATTAGTTAAAGGAGTTTAATTAATTATCCCTAATAAGATTAGGGAGCTTAATTAATTAAAAAAAGAATTTAATTAATTAAATAAAACCCAATTCCTTAATTGTTAGGTGGGTTGCCCACATCTATAAATAAGAGGAGTCTTATTATGGGTGGTGTATGGGTTGTCGATTTTTACAAATACGTAATAATTCCAATTTGTTGAGAGAGTACGCTTTTTTCTATGTAGATAGAAAAACTAGGTTCGAGCCAAACACCCATCTTCTTGAATTTTCTTCTTCCTCGTGGATCACCCCAGAGGCCAAACATTTGGGTGGCTAACGCCGATCAAAGGAAGGAACCAAACCCCATGGATTCAAGTCGAACGCTAAAAGGATTCGAGGTGAACTTGCACTCGAGGAAGCTCGATCTTCAAGGGTATGATTTTATTCTTTATTTTTTTCGCTTAATTAATAATTGTGCATAAAGGGTGATCCGTATATGGTTTGTAAAATTTTTAAACTCGATTTTTACACGCTCCGCTTTATTTTATGCAATTTGATCAAGGTTCATGAATATTACAAACCTAATAAAGGGCATCGAGCCAAACCTTTATGCTAATTATTAATTGTTTTAATTTGATATGTATATCGATATGTGTTTAGAAATAATTTAATTGGGCATAATTTTATCAGATAAAATTTAATAAAAAAAAAAAAAAAAAAAAAAAAAAAAAAAATTTTTTTTTTTTTTTTTTTTTTAAAAATAAATTTAATCATAATTATATATATATATATATATATAGCATAAATAATATATAGCATATAATAAAATATATAATAAATATTAATATATATTTATTTATATATAAATATATATATATATATATAAAAAATTTAAATATTTTTATATATATATATATATATATAGATATAATATATATATAAATATATATATATATATATATATATATATATATATATTATATATATATATATATATATATTATATATATATATATATATATATATATATATATATATATATATATATATATATATATATATATATATATATATATATATATATATATATATATATATATATATATATATATATATATATATATATATAATTATTTTATAATTAAAATAAAAGTTTATTTTAATTTTAAAATAAAAGTTTATTTTAATATTAAAATAAAAAGTTTATTTTAATTTTAAAATTAAATTTCATGCTAACTAATTTAAAGTTTAAATGGATTCCATGATAACTAATTGGAGTTGAAATTGATTCTATTTTTCCTTAAATAAAGGAGTTTATTTAGATATGAAATAAGATTTCATATTATTCAAAATAAAAGAGTTTATTTGTGAATAGAAAAAGAATCCATATTTCCTTAAATAAAGGAGTTTATTTAGATATGAAATAAGATTTCATATTATTCAAAATAAAAGAGTTTATTTAGTGAATAGAAAAAAATCCATGTTTCTTTAAAAAAAGGAGTTTATTAAAGATATGAAATAAGATTTCATATTATTCAAAATAAAGGAGTTTATTTGTGAATAGAAAAAGAATATCCGTTTCCTTTAATAAATTTTTTTTTTTTACATGGAATCGATTCATAATTAATTTAAAATAAAAGAGTTTATTTTAATTAAAGATTTTTTTTATGGATTTTCGATTCCATAATTAATTAAAATAAAGGAGTTTATTTTGATTAAAGATTTTGATTAAAATAAAATAGTTTATTTTATTCAAAATTAGATAAATTAAAATAAAATAGTTTTATTTTGATTTAAATTTGGATTAAAATAAAGGAGTTTATTTTGATTCAAAATTAGATTTTATACTAACTAAATTTGCCCATTAAATGATATCATATATATATATTAAATGTTTATTATTCATGAGATGAATGTTATTTATCGATGCATATGATGATGTGTATGATAATAAAATGGGATTGATTATGGACTATCGACCAATGTGATTGGATTTTATTTTAGTGGATGCACGAATGTATGGGTTTTATTAAATGGGGTCTCACAGATCGCCTTCTCTAATTTTTCTTAATGTAAATTCTATCTCCTCCTATGCATTTCCCTTCCCTCGATCACGATCAAGGTTTCTATTTATTTTAAATAGTTTTGTAATAGGAATAGTTAGAATTAATTTTGAAAAATTGGAGATCAAGGAGCAAGGAGCGTCAAGAAGACCCGCTTTGTAATGGAGCCCAAGTTTAAATGTAATAGTTATATTTAAATATTATTTTCGCACCCTTGGGGAGTTCAAATTTTGGTTCACTGGTGGCTCTAGTGAACCAAACTAGAATAAAAGTCCATAATCAATCCCGTAGAATATAGATTCTATATGTGCATGCTATATATATATATATATATATATATTATGCAAACATGCATGTTTCAGATGTTCATTAATACGACGCGATTTATATATATATATATATGCATGCGCTAAACAAGATGAGACAAATTAATAACAAACCCCTCAATTTTTTTATATTAAGTCCTAAGCTGCTCAAAGATATTTGAATATCGAACGTCGCTTTCTAGCATGATAAAATTAATAGAGTATTAAATATTTAATACGAGTTTGTTGTGTCACCACAAGGCAAGTATTAAGTATTTAAGATGTTAATTTATCACATTTGATGCTTATAAAGAAAATTGAACAATATTGTTTTGTCAGGTCACCACAAGGATGATATTTTTCTTTTTTCAATATATGGAGTGCTAGGTTGACTTAACTTCGATAATTTTGATTCTGATGTGCCACCACTGATCAAAATAATCTAAGAGGCAAAAAGAAAAGGAGTCAGATAGTTGATGTAATCGAAAAAGTTGTCTACCTATTTATTTATATATAGTTTGTTGTGTCACCACAAGGCTATATACATTTGAAATGGGATCCTTATTCTCACTAGCAAATCTTTAATTAGATTTTGTTTAACTATATAAGTGAGGGTAATATAGTTTGAAGAAAATAGTGGGAGATACCAATTTAAAACAAGACCTAATTTATTTTGGTAATTAATAAAAGAATGTATGTTAAAATGTTGTTAATTATAAATTCATTTACGTAATTTTACAATGTCTAAAATTACTATCATCGCACAAACATATTAGATGCTAAATTAACCGTAATCAATTAAACTGGATTGGTTAAGGAATTTGAGAATAGTTCTCATAGTCGTAAAAAGCTATCTTATGTCCTTAATACGCCTATCCCCTCGCAATGGTTGCGCATAATGCCTCCGAGGAAGAGATTGCTACTTTTTAGAAAGTGGCAAGATGATGATGCACAATTGCTCAACGCATCATGCTCAGATCCACGAAAGTAACGAGCTTCTTCACACAAGATGAAACTATGGATGCTCCTACTATATTCCCCGCACATCAAGTAGTCGATGGTGAGGAAAGTAGGACCGATAGATATCGACATCTCAAGGAGCTCTTCCGATCTAGAACGGCCAATGACACTATAAGATGCATAAAAAGTTCTTAACATAATCAATTTGATCGATCAATTAGACAACCGGTTTTGTCATGGATGGAGAGTTGAGCCAAGATTTGATCTTCGCACTCACTCCCTGACTCTTTTCACAATTGTTGTGAATTTTTCATATGAACAAGCTAGATATCGCCTCACCGATTTGCTTAACATGTTGAAAAATGTCGAGAGTCACTTTCCAACCAAGAAAGATCAAGTCTTACCGGTAGGGGCCAAAGGATCTTCCAAAAGAAGAACGATTCAAAGAAGGTAAATAAAAAGGCATAAACAAAGGATAATAAGAACAAAATCGACACGGATAGCAAAGGAGTTTGCTTCCACCGCAATAAGCCCGACATCGGAAAGAAATCATGAAGAAGTATCTTGCAGAGGCTAACCAAAGAAGCTTTTAGTGAAGTTTTACATAAATACGCTTTTTGTTCATGATTTAAAATAAATTTTTCTTTAAGTCAAGGTTCTACTGGGTATTGGATACCGATTTTGGTTATCATAAATATAGATTTATGAAAGGACCAAAGTAAAGTAGAAAGTTAAACAAAGATAAGTAATCCTATGTGTGGAAAATGAAGCAAAGGTTCACATTATTAGCTATAGAAACTTATAGTTTAGAAGATCACTACGGCAAATCTATTAAGTCAATAAGTTGTTATCAGATTCCAATTTGTTAAAAATATTATTTCCATTTTATTGTTGGACAATGAAAATTTTGGTATTATAATTAAGAACAATTGTTGTTCTATTTATAATAATAATGTTTTGTATAGAATCGAATATTACTTAATAAATTTTGTATACTGACTTACATGAAAAAAATATTTTGCAAATTGAACAAACTAGTATAAGAAAAGGAGATGATCATTCAAAGAGTCGAATGTGTGTATTTGTTGAATACAAGTGTGAATTATTTGAAAGGTTCAAAGAATTCAAAATGAAACAAATTGGCAAAGTATTAAGATTCTTTGATTAGATCAAGGAATAAATACTTGTGCAATAAGTTTCTAGATCATCTCAAATGGTTTTCTCATAATGGACACATCCCGACACATAATAATTGATTGATGTATCCGAATGAAAAATCGCACTTGTTGGACATGGTGCGGTCCATAATGATTTTACCGACATTCCAAAGATCCTTTCAGATAATGTCCTAGAAATGGTCGACATTCATTAAAAAGGTAACCTCAAAATCCTACCCCAAGACTCCATAAAAGTTATGGATGTGGAGGATTCCTAATCTTAAGTATGTTAAGATAAAGGGTTGTCCAACTTATGTGAAAAGGTTTCAAAGGATAAGTTTGGGACAAGATTTGACAAGTACGATTTGTGGGACATCCTAAAGTAAGTTTAGGTATATGTTCTATAATCCTACTTAGCAAAAGGTGTTTGTTATGAACACACACGCCTTCTAAGATAAAGGTGTTTATCATTAAAAGGGCTAGTGGAGGATAATAGATCTCAAGAGTTCAAGAACCACAAAACACTATAAGTCAAATAAGAGGAACCTCGTAGATGTAATTCTATTATACCACAAATCAATCAGAATCGAATAGTATCAAGATACCTAGGAGGTATGGATTCATCATAGATGATGATGATGAGGTACACATCATAGATGATGATGATTATATATACGATGAGGTAAGTGTCATAGACACTCAGAGAAATGGATCAAGCAAGTTTCTCAAATATGGAACATTCGCTTTTGATGAGGCAATCAAAAGAGTTTGATTTTATCAAAATAAGAATGAACCTAGTGTGTACAAAAGGGTCAATGGGAGCATCGTGAAATTTCTAGTATTATATGTCGATATACTACTGATAAGGAATGACATACCAATGCTACAATCAATCAAGAAAGATAAAGTTGTCTAAACATTCCTCCATGAATGATTTGGGAAGAGTATCTTAATTGGGGATATAAATCTATATAGATAGATTTAAGAGGATGCTCGACTTAACCCAAGGAACGATATTCATTTGATGCTAAAGTCGCTTAGCATGGCAAACTCCAAGAGATGTCTCACGTCGATGAGCTATGGAGTGTATCTCTTAATAGTCCCCACAGACTCAAAAAAAAAGAGAGGTCGCATGAGTGACAATCATGTATGCAATGAAATATACGAGACCCGATGTCGATCACCATATATGGAGAAGTTCACTATGAGTCGCTGAAAACATCTTAAAAGTGCTTAACCCAAGACTAAGGATGTGATCATATTCATGGTGGGTCTAAATTAAAACCAGAGGGCTTAATGCACTCAAGTTTTTCGTATGCATCAAGATGACGTAAAAATCCACTTTAAGGTAAAAAGCGTTATCTCGAATAAAAGGTGCAAAGTTGAATCGAAAGGTTCCAAACAAAGAAAGAGTTGTCGGTTTAGTGATAAAGACAAAGTATATAGCTATAAATGAAGTCGCAAGTTGATTGTTTGGATTAAAAGTTCATTACGTAACTAGAATAGTTCCTAAGTCTCATCTCGATCTAAACATGTGTGTGTCAGGGCACTTTCATTTGATTATTAGAATCATCGAAAGATGGGAAATCACTATAGAGATAGTGGACTCTCAAGAACAACATTACATATCCATTAACTAAAGCTTATCCAACAAAAACAGGATAATCGCCACTAGTAGAGAAGAAGATAAGATACCACGATTTATCGGGTTTTAGTGCAAGTGGGAGATTGAAAGTAGTATGCACACAAGCCAATCATGTTGATGATGATAAATATACTTTCAGAATAATCTTATTCATTTATTAATAAAAAGTATTAATTTATTAAAGGCTTTTAATTATCTACACGATGTGTTTTTTATAATATGTGATAAACCCATAGTTTTAAGCAATGCTTTTAGAATAATGATGATGATCATTCTAATGAGATCTAAATTTTAGAAAGCTTAAAACTAAAATAGTTCCCAATCATCGATTACTAAATCGGGGATTAGTGAATCCTGATAGATCGGGTACATACGCTGTTTGCTCATCGATGAGGATGATTGATCTCACGATCATTTGTGTGGAGACACTAAAGCAAGTATGTAGGTGCTTATTAGAGAATAAGTTCATCGAACGTGGCTCGCTAAGGAATACCTAATGGAGTTTTTTCATTTCGTCAATAGGAATTCTCAGAGTGATAGTAAGACAAGTGATCCTCGACTGAGAGATCATCATAAGATCTTGTGTATGATGAGTTATACTTTGACTTATTCCTTAAGACCCTTAGGTATATCAAAGGGTATGCTTGGGTATAATAAGTCAGTATATGGAGATAATGTATGATCAATAAAGAATCTACCACTTTAATAAAAGAAGAGAAATGTCCTATGTGATTCGATAAATGACAACCCAAAGAGTCCTTGGTTAAGGCGTAATGAAATTAGAAAGGAGTTTCTAATTTGCATTATTTGGAGTCAGGCATTTAAGATCGAAATACATATAATTAAATAAAATAAGACTCGACAAAGAATTCCATGCCTTATATTTAATCGGGACATCAGATGGTGGAAGGATTGAATTGAGATTAAGAACTATTTACTCAAAGGTTCTTTTATGATTAATGTTGAAATCTATATTATCCGGAAAGTCGTTGATCGCTAGTGGAGGCTTATCCCTATCAGAGAATAAATATTATTTATTTAAATAAATTAATTGTTTAATTTATTTATTTAAATAAGATTAGAATTGTTCTAATTGATTTATTCACAACCGCTTAATATGGAGAACCTAAAGGGTCACACCATAAAAAGGAAGAATAATTATTTAAGAAGTTAATGGCATAATCGTAATAATATAGTTATGTATATTTAATTTAATCTATGGTGATAGAATAAATTAAATAGCTTAATATTTATTATTTAATATTTTAGAAATATTAAATATAAATTAATAAGAGGAGTCTTATTAATATTATTACAATTATTATTATTTTAATTTCTAAAAGAGTTTAGGAATTAATTTAATATAAGTATTTCATTTATTCCTAATAAGATTAGAAGGAAAATTAGTTAAAGGAGTTTAATTAATTATCCCTAATAAGATTAGGGAGCTTAATTAATTAAAAGAATTTAATTAATTAAATAAAACCCAATTCCTTAATTGTTAAGGTGGGTTGCCCACATCTATAAATAAGAGGAGTCTTATTACGGGGGGGGGGTTGTCGATTTTAACAACATACGTAATAATTCCAATTTGTCGAGAGAGTACCTTTTTCTATATAGATAGAAAACTAGGTTTTAGCCAACCACCCATCTTCTTGAATTTTCTTCTTCCTCGTGGATCACCCCAGAGGCCAAACACTGGGTGGCTAACGCCGATCAAAGGAAGGAACCAAACCCCGTGGATTCAAGTCGAACGCTAAAAGGATTTCGAGGTGAACTTGTACCGAGGAAGCTCGATCTTCAAGGGTATGATTTTATTCTTTATCTTTTCGCTTAATTAATAATTGTGCATAAAGGGTGATCCCGTATATGGTTTGTAAATTTTTAAACTCGATTTTACACGCTTCCGCATTTTTTATGCAATTTGATCAAGGTTTCATGAATATTACAAACCTTTATAACTGGGCCGGAGAAACAAGGCCCGATGAATTTAATTTGTTATGGGCCTTAATTTAGGCTGCACATCCAGGACTGAGCCCAGCTAAAATATTTTGATTTGAAAGGTTTGTTATTTGGTAAATGTTAGAAATGCTATTTGGGGAATCTTTTAAAATTGTTACTGATTGCATTTAATTTTAGAAAATGTTTTAAATTTGTTTAAAACAAATATTACTCCTTCCATTCCAAAACATAGTATTCCATTTGTTCAAAAATATGAAACTAAGGAATGGAAATTAAATGAAGCACTCGCTTGTATATTTATACCTTCAAAAATTATTTGCAAAAAAATAAAATTAAAATTAATTTGCTCTTATATTTTGAAAGAGAGGGATACCAATTTTAATTTTTTAAAATTTATTTGAGACATTTTAAAATTTAAAATTAGTGTGGTTCAATTACTTTTTTAAAAACTAAATCTTGTAATCAATAGTATTTTTTAAATAGCTTAGAATATTCATAAGTGTGTTGATTAAATTAATTAAATCAATTCACATGACAAAATAGAAATAAGTACTCAAGATCTTATATTATGGAGGAGAGAGTAGTATTGTACTCTCTCTCCGTTTCTTAATATAAGTCGTTTTAGATAATTATTTTTGTTTCTTAATATAAGTCGTTTGAGAATTTCAAGTAAGTATTAATTACTTACTTTCTAATATTACCCTAAGTAATAAATATAACTTTGGTTCTCTTACTATTATTTGCCTAATAAATAACACTCTTTTTTCTAATACAAGAGTAATATAGACAATTAATATTATATTTAATTTATATTCTTTAATACTTGTACACAACTCTGAAACGACTTATATTAATAAACGAAAGGAGTATGGTGGAACAAATGTTTTAATTTATTGAAAGTTGTAATACTAAAGTTTAATGCTTAGTTATAAGTGCCCAAATTAATATACTCTTTTGTAGGAAATATCTTATTTTACCAAATGTCTGTTGAATACTACTGGAAATACATTACTGTCTTTTGCCTGCATCTCTAGCTAGCTACTTTACTGAAAATAGTTGATTATTTTTAATTGTTTTCAGAAGAAGTGTCACTTTTCAAAATTAAAGCCAAACATATATAAATTATATATATATATATATATATATATATATCAATTAAGGATACAGATTAATTAAGTCCTTATAATTAATTAATTAATATTTAGGTAGGAGCTAGAACTTGAATTAATTATTTGGGAAACAAGTATATATATAATTAATGCAATATTGCATGTGAAGGAAATGAAAAAATCAACCAGAAAGAATTAAACAGTAGGAACGGCAGCTTGGAAGATGGTATCATAGGCAATCTGAATGCATGACTTGAACTTGTGCGGATCTATGAATCCTTTTTCCACTGCAATCGTTGCTCTCAGCGTTTCCACATAACTTATCAGAGTTACTGTAAGACTCTGCGATTTCCACACACACAAACATCAATACATCATGCATGCATGCATGTTAACGATATATACATACATATATATATATATACATACATATATATATATATATAAGGGATTAATTGTTTTTAGCCATTAATTAATTGTAGCATAGTATTGGTATTAACTTAGTTGTTGAATATTCATTAAAAGAATAAATGCATGGGTAAAATTCTATTTAACTTTAATTTAAGTTTTTTTCTTCTTGCGTTTGTCAACCACATTAATTTCTTGAATATAATTTGTAAGGATAAATTTCTGCTTAATTAATTAACAAGCTAAAGCTAGCACAAATTAAGTAAGCACTATTAAAAAAAGAATGACTTAATTAGTTTAATTAATTGAAAAAATAAGTCCTAGCTTGGTATATAAAATATAAACCTCTGGAGCTCCAGCGACTGTGAAGTAGAGACCTTTAACAGGATGATTCGCCAAAGCCATTTGCTCCACTGGTCCAATCAAATTGGTCATGCATGTGCTCGAATTCCTTATCGTTTTATGAATATATTTTGCAGTTGCCTATATATATAACCACAAAAACGATAGCGATATTTAGTTTTATATATATATATATATATATATATATATATGTATATATATTCTTCCGTTATGACATACAAACAGTCTAACCAATATATATATTTTCTTTTTATTTCAATGCGAATATTATATAATGACTTGCATCCATCAGATCATAGAAATTAATGATATCATCAAATAAATCGCAACCCTACAACAGGAGACATTCTAATTCTTTGATGTTGGACATCAACTTATCAATACAATATGTTAGATACAATAAATTGATAAATTCCATATTACACTACTAAAAAAGTATGAAATTAC
Source organism: Panax quinquefolius (assembly GCA_020205615.1). Lineage (NCBI taxonomy): Eukaryota > Viridiplantae > Streptophyta > Magnoliopsida > Apiales > Araliaceae > Panax > Panax quinquefolius. The sequence goes on from CM035168.1 coordinate 124,416,628, forward strand.
TGAATTAATGGAATAGAGAAGGGAATGGAATGAAGAGTAGAATATTTATTTATTAGAATAAAATTTACAAATTTGACAAAAATACCAAATACAATATTTTTTTTATTTCATAGGAATGATACCTTTATTCTTGCAATCCAAACGTAATTAATTGTAACATAGAGCTTGAGAAGATAATAGATTGGAAATAATTTACATACCTCAGCACCGTTCAATTTTCGGCAAATCTCCAGAAATTGACCAGTCAGAACAGCAGCATAGTTATTCCTTAATCTCTTGATTGTTTCATGTGATTTAAATACAAAATCAAGAGGATTTGATGAACAGTCAGAAGTACTACTTAATTTGGGTATAGGGATATGCAAAAAGGCGAAATGATTACCCCATGGCATTGCAGCCTTAGGTTTAACCATTTCACTCACTGACTTGTAGCCACCAACGGTCCTGATGTTAAGTACCACTAGTGCAGTACTGTTGGTATTGTTGTACGTGTTGCTTTCTCCTTTCATGTACAACCGAATTCCGAGTAAGATTACCCCAGTCATCACATCATTTACCGTCTGTTAAATTTTGCTATATAGTCAATTACTGTACGTTTGCCCATATAATATAATATAATTAAATTAAATAAATAATGAGATACCAAAACTTTATCTTGTAGTCATGCATGGTTACCTAATTAATTAAGCATTGATCACAATCGTCTCATTTATATATAGAAGAAATTTAAACACTGAGTTAGCACTTTGAGGTTAGGTTACCCAATACACACACACAAGAATAAGAGAGTATATGGTTTTAGGTAAGAATAGAAAGATAAATTTAAAACTTATTCTACCGTTGGAATGAAATTAGAGTCAACCTTCTGCCTCATCTCATATAAGAATGTGTAATTTCTTTATTTTTTTTACAGTTAATTTAATTTTGTAATTAATGAATATATAACACTAATACATGTGACATGATATGAGAGTACGTAGATCTGAATTGTGGAATGATGTTCATTAATGGTTCATTTCCCAAATCATCTATCTCAAATTCTCAACTTAATTACTCTCTCTATTTCTATATGTAGGTCGTTTTAGACTTTTTTTGTTATTCCTAATTATTTGTCGTTTGTGGTTATCTAGGAGAATTGATTACTATTTTTTCCAAATTACCCCTTATTACTCCACCTAATTTTTTGATTCATATTTAGATAAGTGAGGTGAAGGGTATTATAGACAATTGATAATATAATTAATGCTTTTCAATTATTTCCTTAATTCTTGTGCACATGTCTAAAACGACTTATATTAAGCAACGAAGGGAGTAGTTAATTAGTTCAAGAAAAGCTTCCATTACAAGTAGCTAGTAATTGGACCAAAATATCAGTAATTAAGAATATATATGAAGCTAAACACTTCTCGATATATTTCTCTTCTCTCTCTCTCTCTCTCTCACACACACACACACACACACATATATATATATATATATATATATATATATATATATATATATATGAACATATCTATAACAAAAATCTGAGAAATTCCTAGCTAGTCACTAGCTTCCGATGTACACGGAGATCCACATGTAGAGTTTTGAATATAAAAAATCCATGCATACTACGAATAATTAATACTATTGACAAAAAAATATATAGAGAAAACATATATAGACATTAAACAATAATTATAAGGTGTGTTTTTACGTACCACATTAAGCTTGTCCTTAATTTGCTTGATGTGCTGAAGAGAAAAAGCCATAGTAGTTATAGCCAGTGGTCGAAACTCGACCCCATCAGAAGCAGACCGGATCGGTGTCAGATCATCTTCAACCAAACTGCTCCTTAAAAGGCTCCCTCCGAAATCCAATACACTAGTCATAATATCGGATGCAAGTCGAAACATAGTTTTGGGAAAGAAAATGTATTTCTTGATATCATGTTCCCCCGGTGAATTAGGGTTAGGGTTTGAGTTTGATTGACGTGAAGGGAAAGTTAAAGGAAGAGAAGGATTGTCAACTCTTTGTAGACATGAAAGAAGAGCTCCCATTAGTGAATAGCCGTCGCCGAGTGAATGGTGGAGCTTGAATATGACGCTACCTGCTGCATTGCTTGTGGGGTAATTTATCTTGTGGATTTGCCATAGTGGTTTGCTTTGAGGAAGTTGCTCCATGCCTATTTCTGATATATATTCATTCACATACTCATCGTACTCTTCAGGTGACAACCTTTCGGGAAATTTGGGGACAAAAAAATGGTCCTTCAGATCGACTGTAACGGGCTTCCATTTCTTTACTCCATTCTTCTCACCAACCTGCTCCATTAATGTTTGTTCTTTGTATTATTAATTAGTATCTATATATGACCGGACAAAGTTGGTTTATTCTGCTAACTGTAAATCTTTTTAATCAAAAAGCACTGAAAATGATTGTTGTCAACGGATATTGTTTATAACTATATATTGTCTGCCCCAAATGTTTATCAAGCAGTTAGGTAGTTACTAATATTAGTAAAACACAATGACCAAATTAACAGTTAATTAAACGAATAATATTTATAACTATTGTACGTACTCCAAACTGTTTGACAAACATTAATTTAAGCAAATGTTAATGTAAAAATTCACCTGCTTAACTGTATTTGTCAAACTACCGAGACAGAGACAGATGAGGACATATATATCGGTTCAAATCTCCTCTCTCCCGTTTGTGAAATGTAAGCTTAATATATATATATATAGTACCCAAAACAAAACAAAACAAAACAAAAATTGTATATATGTATACGTCAAACTATTTATAACCATAGTTGACTCAGCATACTATTTGTTGACAATATTGTATTAAGAATGCATGTGTATATATACATATTTAGTTAGTATATGGATATACAGAGAGATTAGAGTAGTTACTTACCATAACAGAAGAAAAGCGTGGGTTGATGGGTAAGAAAAGATCGTTAATGAGAGAGACTGGTAAGTCGTGGATTGGGACTTGGAATTCCAAAACGGCAACGATAGTGAGGGATAAGACGGAGCTGTTAAAATATTGTCCATTTGGACTCACAGGAAACTCCACAACTTCTTCTTCCCCTTCAAACTCCATCTCCATGATCACTATATATCTACTGCCTGCTATACTAGCTATAAATAAGTAGATTGATTGATGAGGATCATCCACTACGTACACCAGCCCATGGACAATGGACACAGTTATATATATACGTACATCTGTATGTATGCATGTATCATGTATATACGCATATATATATGTGTGTGATGTGTATACATGACTTCACTCTTTAATTTAACCAATTAATTCAGCTGGAAACTACATTCATCTACCAATCTGACATATGTATACGAGTTTTAAATATGGTGGTGGAACACTGTCCCTAATTTTTGGCCTACATTTTCTCTCTCTAAAATTTCTTGTACACTTTCTTTCTCTCAATTTTTTATATCTATTTTCACTCAGAAATTTTATACATTTTCTCTCTCTAAAAATTTTATGCACCATATATCTGAAATTTTATACACTAGCTCGTTCTCTCTCAATTTTTTCACTCTCTCTAAGCTAATTTTCCTCTGGCCTCACCTAATTCTCTCTCTAAATTTTTTATCTACGCCTTTATTATGAATTTAAATATCAATCATCATATTATTTTCATTTCAAACGACCAAACCTTTCAGACATTTTAAAAATCTACAATCTTTGACCAGAATGATGAAAAAGACGCTCATTGACTAAAAGAAACCGCCATGCATTAATGTGGATGGGATTATAATCTATTTCACAGAAGTAATAAAGGATGAAAAAAGAGAATAAACTACACGCATTGGCAGAACCCATCTGCAAAGGGAATGTGTCGATAAGAGTGGTGGCACGATAATTCGTGCAAGGAGGGTATAACTGGCAAGGAAGTCTCCACCAAGAGGTACGTTCTCACACTTCTTCAATTAGAATCACATATTCACAGAGAATTATCATTTTTTCTCTATACGCACTAGCGATATAGCCTCCGCTTTCGATAAACCTTGTGAATTCACATATCGACTCTCACCGAAGCTATCCTCGACGGAAACCGCCAAGCTTCGAGGTGTTTATCGTTTTTACGCTGGCAGATCGTGACGCTTTTAGGTGATCGGGACGACGAAAGATCTTTGCTAACATCGGGCGCTAAGGAGGGGGCTCTTTTTCAATCACAATTGTTTAAATTTGCTTCAAAGATGACGAGGAGAGAGATGGAACACCCAAGGGAGGTGCAAATGGTCGTTAGTTCATCATCGCTTCAGATTTCAAAGAAGGATCGCTGGTCCTTCTAAAAGTGCTCATGAGAGCACCGCTTCTAAGCATTAATTCGTAAGAACTTCGTTCAAGATCCATGGTGGAGCCAGACGGAAGTTAGTTTTCAACGCCGATAAAGGGCGTGATCCCAATCCAGAACGGTAGCGGTTCGCCAACCAGACTCATCATCAAGTGGTCAAGAAGACCGAGCTACCAAGTCAAGCGAGGACGGCGACGAAGCGGATAAGGCTTTTGAGGTTCTCATAAGACAAAGGAAGATATATAGCCAATGATGCTTCGGTGAATGAGTCGAGAGACGAAGCATCTAGCCATTTTCATTCAAGGACGAAGTAGCAGTAGTAGGAGGTACCCCGCTTGGAAGGGTAAGGAGCCTAACATTCTACGATGTGTCCTGTGGATCATTCTCACAAGAGAGATCGAGAGAGCAGAACGCCTTCTACCTCAAGAAGGCAATCGACAATCGTTAGATCAATTCATCACAACGATGAAAGACGAAGAAGGTGTCGAGAGAAATTATGTCGTAAACCCAAGGGAGAATACCGTCACAATCGTTTCTCATCACGAGGATGAAATTTTACGACTTAGTAAATCAAGAAGTCCCGCAAGCGGCAAAGTGAGATCGGCAGGAAGGGTCGATCCATTCCAAAGCCTAATGTCGCCCAGAGAAGGAGATCTCATCACAACCCAAGGTGTTGATTTTCCGTAAAGAGAGTCGAAAGAACTCCCAAAACAATCGGGCCGAGGTCCAACAGTGAAAGATACTTTCGAAAGAAGGCGCCCCTTTTTCCTCCGATATTCTCCGGAGAAAGCAGATGCTACCAAAAAGTTACCTCGCATGGAAAGCTATGATGGGTCAGAGATCCTATGACCATAACAAAGCGTTTCAATCGACTAATGGATTACTACGATTTTACCGATGTCGCTAAATGTCATACTTTTGTCACTACTTTGAGAAAAGACGCCAGATGTTGGATGGGGACTTTACCATCTGATTCTATCTCCTCGTGGATCGAACTTTGTGATAAGTTCCATGCCTGCTTTGGAAGCAACCAAGAAGGGGTAAACCTATGTGCTCTTTTAAAGACAAGTCCCATAGCTTCACCAATGAATCTTTAGCCAATACGTAAAGAGGTTTAGGGAAGCTATTTGACAGTGTCCGATCTTAATGATCTCCAAGTCATTGGATTGTTCCGTAATGGGCTAGATCTAGTTAAATCGGAGAAATTGGTAAAGAAATTGATGTTTCACCATCCTAAAAGTTTCAAACAAGCCTTCGACAAGCAAGAGGGCTATATTGTTGTGGAAGAGGAAGGCGAACAAATCAAGAATCCTTCTTCGAGCCAATTAAAGGAGGAGGAGAGTTCCCAAGACCGATGTCGATCGAGAAGAGGGGAGGATACAACCAAAGGGCGTAAGGTAGTTCAAGAAATACAAGAACTCGTGGCATACTCAGCAAAGAATCGACACCTGCTCCTACCCCAAGGTTAATAAGGTTTATACCCAAATGAATACGTAGAGGTCGATAATTTTGGATCGATCCAAACCAAATTTTCTTTGAACCACCTCGTGATAATTACAAAACGGACATGGCAACCCTCGCAAATATTGTGGTTATCATCAAGTCGCCGGGTCATTTACACTAATGAAAGTGTTGTAATTTAAAGGATTTTGTAGAAAGCAAGATTAAAAGTGGCTTCATCGATTCAATATGTGGTCGAGAAAGACCGCCAAGATCAGCAGTTATCAATCGCATCGCTCAAACGGCTCAAGTACCGCTTTATTCAAAATGCTCCACCACCGCCAAGGCAAGTCGTTGATGTAATAACCGGTGGGTCCGCTGGGAAATTAGTAGGAAGAAGAGGAGGTCTTATCTCGATTCGCTTATGTCAATAATGTATGCTACTCAAGGTCGATGTGCCTTTCCTGTGAACTATTATTTCATTTACTTGATGCGGATTATCCTTCTCTGAGCCCATCGAACCGCATGAAGGGGCACCGTGATCACAGCCAAAGCAAGTGGGTTCTATGGATGTGAAACGATGCCGATAGATAACGGATCTTCTGGTGGACATTCTTTATGCCCATGCTTATCAAAGAATGCATCTCGATGAGCACAAAATGGAGGCTCTGACAGAGGCTCCTCTATATGGTTTCTAAGAACGATCCACCAAAGTGGCGTGCACTATCGAACTCCCTTTCATCTTCTAAGACTACCTCAAAGAAGTGGAGATAACTTGTAAATTTTACGTCAGACATGTGGATTCTACCACAACGCCATTTTGGGAAGACTCTACGCTGATCGCTTCTTCAAGTCAGAATTTCCATCCCACATTTCAAAATCAAATTCCCTACAAAGACATGGAGGAGAGAGAGAGGATGGGTGACTTGGATCCGCCCGAGATGTTATCTAATTCGCTATTTCATCCGAATGGGGGCCAAGAACAAAGAAAGACGATGGCAATTGAAATTGAACCTTCACCGAGAGTAGCTCGTAACCCTTGGTAATTCACTGGGGGACGGAGGAAATTGAATCGGTCATCTAAAGTTTGATAAGACAGTGAGGATTGGTTCGGCTCGCTGTAACCTCTTCTTGATTTAATCTTATGGAACTCTTACGATGCTATGTTGATATTTTTGCATGGGAGCCACAAGATATGCCCGAGTTATTTTTAAGGTTGCCGAGCATAAATCGAGATAGATCCTTCAAAAAGCCGTCACGTAAGAAAGGATATTTGCTCCAGAACGCCAAAAGATCATCGACGAAGAGGTTGCAAAATTGTCGGGTCACGACTTCATCTACTTAGATTGATTACCCGAGTGGATAAAGAAATGTAGTATTGGTGCGTACATAATGGAAAGTGGTAAGTTTGCAGATCGATTACACCGACCTCAACAAAGCTCGTCCAAGGACTTTTATCCTCTCCGCCCATATCGATCAAATTTCATCGATGCCACTTTCGGTACGATTATTAAGTTTTATGGATGCTTTTTCAAAGTTATCATCAAATATCCATGTGCAAAGAAGACATTCCAAAATAAATATTATTACACACACCGCTCGGTATGATACAAAAAATGACTTTTGGCCTCATTAATGCCGGAGCTACCTATCGAGGATGATGAACTTTATATTCGAGCAGACAAATGGGGAGGAACATGGAGGTTTATGTAGATGATATGATCGTGAAGAGTATGCAAATTCGTAAACATTGGACGATCTAGAGGAATGCTTTCAAACTATTCACATCGATAATCGCGACTCAACCCACCAAATGTACTTTTTTTACCAGGCCGGAAAGTTTCGGGTTATCCGTCACCAAAGGGCATCGAGGCCAATCCCAAAAGATCCAGCCATCCTCGACATGAAGACTCCTCACCATTCAAGGACGCTCAAGTCATTCGACCGGTAGGATCATGCGGCTTTAAGGAGGTTCGCCGCCAGACCGCAGAGAGATGTCTTCCTTTCTTTCGACACATCAAGGACCAAGAATGCGAAGACGCTCCAAAGGACTTCCGAATGTGAAGACGCTTTCCAAAGTATAAAGACGATTCGCCTTCTGGGCCCTTTATCGGTCAAGCCTCGCCCCAAAGCAGAGACTTTATATTTGTACTCGCGCCGCCTCCTTAGTTAGCTTGGAGCAGCTTTTGATTCGGAGATCGTGGGAAGCAAAGATCCCGGCCTATTACGCCACCACGCCCCACGAGATGTCAAACCAGTATCCTAACATTGAGAAATTTGCCTTTGCTTTAATAATTGCCAAGAGAAAGCTTCTCAGCAAGATTTTCAAGGTCGACTCGGTCGCTCACACTGATCATCCCATCAAAGAAGGTGATGGGCAAGCCGAGGTCTCTGCAGACTAAGAAAGATGGACTATGGAGTTGTCCCAGCTTTTTCATCGAGTATCATCCCCGAATCGCCATTAAAGGCCAAGCCTCGGCCGATTTTATGGTAGAATGCTCGCTCACCGCCAGACGCGAGTTATCTGGAGTCAATCTTCGTTTCGAGAGCAAGGGCCGCTTCTTCAACAGGTCAAGGCGTGGACGCCAGATGCAGATGGATCTCTACGACGATCGTTAGTGGAGCAGAATTATTTTAATAAGTCCGAGGGATTTAAGGTCCAAAGAAAGCTATCGATTCAAGTTTAAAGCAACGAACAATGAGGGTCGAAAACGGTTGCAGTAAGAAAGTGTCCGATTAGCAAAAGAGTCTCAAGTCCAACAACAGCTTGATTATCTATAAGTGATTCTCAAATTGGTCGTTAAACAAATTGCCGGGAGATTATGAAGCTCGTGGGACCCGAATGATCAAATATCCAAGTGAGTTAAGAAACCAACTTCAATTTTTTTGCTTCAGACGAAGTTTCTGTGGTATAGAGCTTAACGAATTCCCATCGCCGATGCTTTCATTTAAATTGGCCACTACGGATGCGTATGTCTTTCATGGATCGGCAGTATTTGGAAATTTTGTAAAATGAAAGTGTTCAAAGATTTAAATGTTGATGTGCATCGAATCTAAACAAACCGCTGGATGACCTCTCACATCGAGTATTGGCAGATGGCGTCCTTCCTTCTGATCAAATGTCAGTAAAGAAGATCAAGTACAAGAGTACTAATTTTAATTTTATTGATGGGGATCTTTATCGATTGGCATTTTCCTCACCATTATTGAAATGTTTGGTTCCGTCCGTCGAGTATGCTTCTTCGGGAAGTTCATGAAGGATTTATATGATCATACGGTCGCCAAGTCTTTCGCACATAAAGTATTTCGACAAGGTTACTATGGTCGACAATTTTCAAAGAAGCTACAGAGTACGCCAAGAAATGTGAAAATGCCAACTCAATAGTCCGGTTTCACATCACCAACCTAAGAGTTATACCGATTCTATCTCCTATACCCTTCACCGTCTGGGTGGATATATTGGGACCGCTACTCTAAAGCTAAAGGTCGTTAGCTTCATTATAGTTGCTATCGATTATACGACCAAGTTGGTAGAGCGCTAAAACCACTTTGGCCGATAATGTAATGTGAGTGCTTAAAGTTTATAAAGGAGTCTGTGGTGTTTCGCCGGATCCCTAAGGTATTGATATCGGACAATGGACGCCATTGTGGGTTCAAAATTTGAAGAATTTTTGAACGATTTGGGGATTCAAAGACAAGAAGACTTCGTGGCTCATCCACAATGAATGGGCAAGTTGAGGTGACCAACAGACGTCGCCGAATCTAATAAAGCGTAGATTGATGAAGCTAAGGGAGATGGCCGTAAGAATTGCCGAGCGGGTGTGGCATACCGAATCACGCCGAGGACTACTACGGGATTCGCCTTCCGATCGGGCTTATGGTAATCGATGCCTTAGTCCCAATAAATCGGATCTCCAAGTCTTCGTAAGTCAATTCAAAGAAATCTACAACGATGAAGGATCAAGGCTAACTTGGACTCGCTAGATTTAAGTCGAGAGGAAGCTTTAATCAAATGGTCGCTTATCAACGAAGGGTGGCCAAACATTATAACAAGGGCGCTAAATCAGAGATTCGGTGGGAGACTTCGCTTCTCGAGAAGTCAAGCTTCTACACCTCAAAACACGGAAAGCTAACGCCGAATCGGGAAGGGCTATATGAAGTGATCAAGTACCAAAGCCGTGTACTTATCGATTAAAGGCACTTGATGGTTCCGAGATCAAGAATACATGGTACGCCGGGCAGTGTGCTTCTAAGTATTTTCAATAAAGTTTAAGTCGATTATCTAAGTCTCATACACAAATCGTTTGATATCAATAAAAGATCACTTTTCCACAAATTATCACCGGTCTTATGGTCCGATGGTCACTATGGTGTAAGGAGGTACGGTAGGACTCACCGGCCATTCGATGGTAGCCCTGTGTCCTTTTGGTCCTATATTGATCTTATCGTGGTGGTAAGTCAATGGTCACTATTGGTCCGATGGTCACTATGGTGTAAGGAGGTATGGTAGGACTCACCGCCATTCGATGGTAGCCCTGTGTCCTTTTTGGTCCTATATCGATCTTATCGTGGTGGTAAGTCAATGGTCACTATTGGTCCGATGGTCACTATGGTGTAAGGAGGAGTAGGACGGTAGACTCCACGGCCATTCGATGGTAGCCCCTGTGTCCTTTTGGTCCTATATTGATCTTATCGTGGTGGTAAGTCAATGGTCACTATTGGTCCGATGGTCACTATGTCACTATGTAGTAAGGAGGTATGGTAGGACTCACCGCCATTCGATGGTAAATTTCGTGTCCTTTTGGTCCTATATCGATCTTATCGTGGTGGTAAGTCAATGGTCATTATTAATCCTTATATCTTTGTTCTTATTCTGTTTGTCGTCCAAATTTACTTCACGATGATCGATCTCACTCTTCTGCATCAATGAGTATAAGTTATTTATTTTGTTTAAGTGTCGAAGTTCATTTTATTTAGTTCGCTTAACTTCAATCTCTCCGTCAGAAAATTCAATTCACTTCATTGCATAAGTTAATCGTTATATGCCATATCTAGTTCATTAGTTCAACTTATCGACACTAAGTTATCGACAAGATAATCGATCGGAACCAAGTCATAATCAAGACAGCTTAAAGATTTATCAATAAGCATAAAATGTTCATTTCATTTAAGTCGATTGTAAATTAATTACATGAGCATAAAAAGTTTAAATATTTACATTTACAATCAAAAAACGTGATATATATTCAGCACCGCACCGCCTTCATCATCGGAATCGAAAGCAAAGGTCGAGTCCAATTGAGCAAACCGATAGCTTCTTCTTTTCCTCGCTCCCGACAAATTCCTCATATCCTCCGAATAAACCTTCATGATCTCTACATTAAGTTCATCCGAGTCCCTATACTCGCTCAATCTGCTCGAGCTCTTCACCGTAATAGGCCTCGCCCTCAAGGTCCTTTATTTTACGGCGAGCTTCATGACGCTGGGCCTTATGCTTCTGGACTTCATCTTTAATCTTCGCCTCGCCTTCACCAAGTCAGAAGACTAAGCTTCGATTGGTCAAGAAAACTCCTCATTTTTCGCTTTTCAAGAGTAAGTTCTTCAACCAAACCCAAGATTCAGTTTGGTCGAGTTTGTCGGTCGGCTTTTGACGCACCAACCCATCTCTCGGGCCCTTAGTTCATCATCGATGTCTTCAAATCCATCTTAGCCCGATCCATTCTATCTCAAGACCGCTGATGGTATGGAAAGCATCTTCACGATCAACTATTTCTGGCCCAAGGTCGATTTCAAAGATATTTATCTTCGTCGCATGAAATCTTCCTCGCTCTCCATTTATGTGTGTCTTGACGCAATCGTCCAAGACAAAGATTAGCCCGCATATTTTCAAAATATTCAAGTTAAATGTATAAAATACTCAAGGAAAATAGAGATATAGAGGAAGAAGTGATTATTATTTACTCGCCAAATAACTCATTCCTCGTCGAGAAGATTTCCGTCTCAGATGATCATCGAACCGGTGGTCGCGCAGCAGCCGAAACTAAAGTCTCAAGAGGTCAAAAGGAAAGTCAAGCGTTGAACCCGGGGCCAGGTTTGAGATCCCACAAATTTCGCAGATGATAACCTCGACCAAGGACCGGCCGCTCGGGAGAGGGTCTCGCTTTCAGAGAAAAAAAGTAATGCTGCTCGAGGTGTAGGGTCCGCGTGAATAGTTTCAAGCATGGAGATTTGTTTGGAGTGGATTCTTTTGGGTGTGGTGAAGTAGAGGCGAACTTGATGGCTCTCGTGGGTACGCTTCTCTTCCCGATAACGCTGGAATCCCTTCGCCCCGATCACCATCCTCTTCGACCAGATTTCTGCACAGGGGCACGAAGGTGGAACGACCAAGACCGAGGAACCCCGAGCTCTTGGCAGCTTAAAGGGGTTATTTTTGTTTTAATTTTTGGTCCTAAGTATACTCCTTCGATCAGACGATCAAGTAAACCACCGATCGAGGAATGGTTTTGGAGGATGGTTCTGCTTTCGTGTGGGTTCGGAGGATTTACGAGAAGGGTCGATTCTGGTTTTTCGACAAGCTCTTCTTTGTCGAGGTCAAGGATCTCTTCCGTATGAGAACCTCTTCTACTGCTTTTTTCTCGCTTGAAATTCATCCGTATGAATTTCTCGTGTTGATTTACTTTTGGGTAGCTTCATTGGTGTAACTTCAATTGCTTCTCAAGACATCCTGCATAAAAAATCTTCGAGCTCCTTTATTTCTACAGAGCTCTATTCGATCAAAGACATCGCACAAATCAAACAATTCCATGTTATAATTATATATTATGGAATATTTTCAAAAAATATATATATGAAAAAAGATGGTACTTACACTTACGGTCATATAACCATGCTCGCTTTCGAGAGAAGTCCATATTTCCACTCTTCCTTCTGGAAGTTGTCAAATAGTTCCATCATTTCCACTTCCCGCTCTTCGTAAACATCTCCAAAGTCACAGATATTTTTTTCGCTTGCCCGCCGGAAGAGAAGAGATCTCGTGGCCTTTCGACGAAAAACCATTTTCGTGCCATCCCCTATCGTCAAGGGTGTTCACCAAATAACGCTCTCACAAATTTTTCTCCGCATTCGGAGAATGTTTGTCGATGGCCTCAAACCCTTCTCCTCGGATTGTACTATCTTGTAGACAAAGGAAGAAGAAGTCCAAGGAGGCTCGACGCCCAATTCACGGGCGTAAGGCCACGAAGGCCGAATGTGGATGTAGGAGTTCGGCACCAGCCAGGAAAATCCTACACCCAAAAACCCCAAAGAGGGTCACTATAAAGACGTGAAGGGGAAACGAACCCCTTCTCCAAGAAAGTCACCGGACTACTGGCCCATCCTTCGTGCCGCTGATACATCTTCTCACCGTAACGGGTACCTCGACAAAGACGGGTATCCGAATGTGGAACCGAAGTTCAACCTCTTTAATTCAAATTTCTTATGATAGAAGGAGGTTGCACGCGAAAATCGCCCGCATTCTCGTAGTATTCAGAGGGGTTTTTCGGGTTTTTCGTTTGGGATTCGCATCAAGTCCCTCACGAAGATTAGGGTTCGTGGAACCATGTTGATGGGTGTTACAAGTACGGGAGAACTCGCTCGTGGTTTTGGGAAGCCATTTGTGACGATTTGCAGAGAGAGAGAGATCGTAAAGTTTTAAGGCGTCAATTTCAAATGAATGTGTAAAATCACAAATTTGGTAAAGTTATCCTTTATATCGATTTGCTATACTTGTTCAAGACGGTGCATTAAATGCTAGTAATAATTTGAATTTGAATGGGAAACGTCCTGCTTTGTCCCGTATTTAATGGATAGAACCTTTCGAATCGGGCCCTTAAATTCCTTTCATTTCATTTCACGAGCGATAAATGGGTACGCTTTTAATTACATCTTGTCATTTATCGATTCTCAAGAAAATATCATGGATTGTTTATAGTTTTCTATTAAACATTCTGCTCAACAAAAAACTAGGGGCAATGTTGGGTCGTGATATTTTATCTCTTCGGGCCGAAAGTATATCGGGCTTATTCTTTTTATTCTATCGGGCCTTTATTATTGAATTATGAAAATCATTAAGCCCAATCATCATATTATTTTCATTTCAAACTTATAAGACCGGCTGGTCAATGGATCAATCCTTTAGACATTTTAAATATCTACAATCTTTCGACCAGAATGATGAAAAAGCATGCTTATTGACTAAAGAACCCGCCATGCATTAATGTGATGGGATGGGATCATAATAAACTACACTCTTAGTAAAGGGAAGTCGATAGTAATAAAGGATCAAAAAAAGTCTCCACCAGAATAAACTACATCGCAATTCACAGAATTAACCCATCGCGATAAAGGGAATGTGTCATAGTAGTGGGTGGCACAAGCTTGAGAATTCGTGCAGGAAGGAGGGTATAACTCTGGCAAGGAAGTAATCCACCAAGAGGTAGACGCTCATAACACTTCTTCAATTAATTTATAATCATTAGAATTAATTGGATTGAGTTAGTTGATTAGATTTATTATCATTTTAAACTCATATTTCTATATGCATCGATTAAACTATTTTCAATCCAAAATTTTCCAAATGTGATGCAGCTAAAAGCAATTTTACCCTTGTGCATATTTTTAATTTATCTAGATATCAAATAAAAGTTTATTGAATTTTATGCAAAAAAATAAAATACTAAAATAAAAGCAATAATGGAGGGAGCAAGGGATTTGAAGCAGTTGAGGTGGTAAGCAATCGAGTCATATTGATGAATTCGCATTAATTATTCTGCGTATTTATTTCTCACCCATCCAGCTGTTTTGTTCTCACTAAATACTACTAGTAGTAGTAAATAGAGAGGGGCCAATATGAAGATATTATCGATCCAACGCAACAATAATGTCAGAATCATGATTCATGTCGCACCAAACCAATTAAAGCATTTAATAATCAAATCAAATGTACGCAGAGTCGACATCACACAATCAGATAATTTTCATTCCGCCTAGTTAGGAAAACAATTAGCAGCGCGTGGTAATAATTTTGTATATTCACGATTTAAGATTTTTATACATAAATTAAAAAAATTATTAAAATTTATTTAAAATTTCAACATTATCCATTTATCAGAAATTGAAAATTATAAAAAAAAAATTAGGACAATGAGATAAAGTAAAAATAATATAAGAAAGTATAAATAATTTATTATTTTAAAAAATTATAAATGACAAATAAATTAGAATTTATTAGAACAACTTGGACCACTGTTAAGTAATCATATTTTGTTGCAGGGAGACAGTGAGTAATACTAGTAGTACTGTCAGTCGTCGTACAATTGCTGCAGATGAATGAGTGCCTACATCTCCGACATAAACTATTTCATTATTTAAAAATTGTACAGTAACATGTGGTCAATACATAGAAGGAAATGATCTATAAAATACGTTAGCTAGAGACTGTTTCAACTAATGCTCATCCAGCCGTCGTCCAAAATTAAAGTGAATGACTGAGATGAGGGCCCAGCCGCTACTCCCTCTAGCGACCAGCCAGAATTTTTTTGTTGGTCGCTAGTCCACTACTCCCTCTAGCGGCCAGTCAAAACACGATCTAGAGGAGGAAGTAGCGGCCAACAACAAAAATTTGACTTAATTACATTATCATAATTATCCTCATACATAATAAAAAAATTATAAGAATAATCAATAATTATCTTTATATTTTATCTCTTATACTTATTAACAAAATAAGTATTTATAATAATAATTATCGATTATCGCCTTTATAATTTTAATTATAAATAGAAAATAATGATTGAGTTTATATATTTGAGTAGGAATATAATATAAATTCAACCACTATTTTTTATTTATAATTAAAAATCATAAGATGATAATTATTAATTATCCTTATACATACTTATTTTATTAATAAGTATAAGAATAATTACTGATTATACTTATAATTTTTTATTATTTTATTTTACTGATTAATAAGTAGGATAATAATCCGCTACTCCTCTAATCTATAAAGTCAAAACACGGTCATTGTTTTGATTGATCAGCTAGAGGGAGTAGAATGGCCAACAAAAAATTTTGACCTACCGCCTAGAAGGAGAATGGTACGGGCCTCCTCATCTCAAACCCATTCACTCTAATTTTGGACTATTTGGATGAAGCGTTAATAAAACAAGAATTTATATTCTATGGATCATTTCTTATATATAAATTACTACATGTAGGATAAAATAAAAAATAAAAATACTAATATAATTAAATTTATAAGAATAAAAGAGGAAAAACAAAACAAAAAAAAGTTGAAATCCAACGCAAACCGGTTGCAATGGCTCCTCCTCCTAAACTAAATGAAACTTCATAGCATCTGCAACGTGTTTCAAGGCACACCCAAGCGACTAACTACCATTCTAAATCTTTTCAGCATCACGGGGAGGGTTGATAAAAATCATTTGGCCTAGCAATGTTTACCTCCTCCTCCTCAAATTCATTGTCATCTGAGATCGAGCAATAAAAAGTTGAGTAATTAGTTAGACAAGTCTCTAGTTCTAATATGCACACCAACAAACAAATACCCAGTGTATAATTTAATTAGTTTAAAAATAAAATATTTGAAACCAGGAAAAACTCTTCATAAGTTATCCATATGTGCAATGAACATGTTCAAAAAAAGGTAATTAAAATTAAGAATTATATAATGAAGACAATTGTATGTAATACACAATCATCGTGCTATGATGTCGCCACGATCATGATCGCCAGAAGACACAACTTTGTATATACATTTTTCCCTATATAAATTTATTTCTACTTTAAACAAACTAAAATTAATGATCTCGTAGTAGATAGTCACCCTTGTATAACCAATGCCTTGGCCAATAATTAAGAAAATAATTGGCACCCCAAAACTACCATCGACTTCAAACTAACATATGCCATGAATACCAGAATGATACTAAAATATTATTTTCCCTTTGGTCTTAAACACAACAACTTGACAAATTAAGCAATACAAATATATAACAGGACAGAAAATAGCTAGACAAACACTCACAGCCCTTTCCTATTCTTTTGATTAAGATCATCGGCCTTCTCTTCCAAAAGGTCATCCTTGCCCCTCCCCCAAAGAGCCAAGGGAGACCACGCCTACACACAAATAGATTCTCTACAATGACTTCTACAGAGTTCTACTAGAACATGTCAAGTGTCCAAGTGCATCTGACATGATGCAGTTAAGGGAACCTGAGCTCATTTGTGATGAAGCTGGAGGTTGAAGCATAAAATGATTAGTAGAGGCAACCATCAGATATATCCTCCAAAGCAACACCTACAGGAGGAAATCCTGGGAAAAGAAACACGTCCAAGGATTGCCCATGATCATCAGATATATTCTGAAATATATAATCATATTGTGGCACAACCAGAAGAATATTCTGAAATAGCATATACTCACAAGCCAATTGACATTCAGCATTTCATAGAACCAAGGGTGGACCTCAGACATTTTTGTTGACCAAGGACGGGTTGAAAGTAAATATTTGAATGAAATGCTGAAAAGTTAGCACAATTTAATAGATAAAAATTACAGTTGCGTGACATACAACACACCTATTTATATATTCTTTACCTTACATGTGACCATTAAATTTTAATCTAGAACCACAATTGTAAAACTGAGCTCAAATAGTACTAAAGAAATGATCCCACTGTTCACAATATAAATGTGTGTGTGTAAATATATATCTTTTTTGTACATTATATCTTATCCCAATGTCACTAAAATTCAACATATAGTTAAACTAAAAAGTTCTATACAACTATGAATGAAATTTCTGCAAATTTACAAGAATCATGTCGGTTTTTAAGGGGAAAAAGTTATATAGTACTAAAGTACATGATAAATCACAATTTTCAGTTGAGACGGGCCATTACCAGAATATGTACACTGTATTTTTTATTTGACAGTAAATCAATCAGCTAAAAGGAGCATTGTCCACTGTTAATCCTTCAAATAAGTTGACAGTGTCCATGGGCCCACCTGACCCCCAAACTTCCACCAGTGCTTATCCCAAGGCGTCCATTCAAATGACTCAGCAGGTGAGCTTAAGGTGACGTAAGATAGAGGTAGCAAAATCTTTAAAATAATGGCATTATGAGCAATGGCAACTTAGAGTATCACGAATACGGTAAAGGTAGAAGTATAATCGTAGAGATAATAGAGGTTGCTTTATAATGGGCTGCTATGTGTTATTGGTGAAGTTTGATCCAAACTTTTAATTTAGAAGTGATTGTAAAGCTATCCAAAAGGTAATTGCGCCCATTTTTATACTTTTGGATGAATTAGAGTTACTTATATTGCATTATACAAGGAAGGAATATTGCAATGTATTATGCACGAATTTTCTAAAAGATAATGAAATTGTCAGCCGCCGACTGTGGACTAACCCAAACGTTTTGGGTGAACTACGTAAATTTTGTGTCTTGAATCTTGATTCTTTTTCTTTCGTTTTTGGGTGAACCACATAAGGATATATACATATATATATATATATATATATATATATATATATATATATATATATATATCTTTTGTGCACATTATATCTTATCCCAATGTCATTAAAATTCAACATATATTTAAACTAAAAGTTCTAAACAACTTTGAATGAAATTTCTGCAAATTTACAAGAATCGTGTGGATTTTTAAGGGAAAAAAAGTTATGTAGTACTAAAGTACAAGATAAATCACAATTTTTAGTTGAGAATTGAGATGGGCCATTACCAGAATATTTATAGTGAATTTTTTATTTGATAGTAAATTAATAAGCCCACTGTTAATCCTACAAATAAGTTGACAGCGGCCATGGCCCCATGATGAGTGGGTGTAATACATATGAATCGGATGCGTTTAAGTTTGAAATCTTGATTATTCTCAAGTGTTTATTGTTACTTTTTATGCATTTTGTTGTATTTTTGTAGGTTACATTATATGGGAATGGAACTGGAAGAATTGGATAGAAAGCAGCAAAAGAAGGAACTTTAGGAAGCTTACAGCCATTGTGGCGCGACAGCGCCAATCCCATGCTTAATCTTAGTGCAGCAACGCCAGGATTGAATTTGCAGAGTGTTGTTTAGACTAACGGCGTGGCATCACTGGATTTGTGCTGAAACCTGGCGCGGCAACGCCTGGTCGGCAGAGGAGAAATTTTGAGTTTTTAATTTTTTAAGAATTTGAAGGGGACTTGGATTGCTACTTCTTAAGGGATTAGGACTTTACTTGGGGATATAAATACATCATCTTGGACACATTAAAGACAACTTTTGCTAGCCCTTAGGATTGGAGGCTTGAAACAACTTTCTCTAGCACGAAGTAGGATCAAGATAGAAGGCTTAAGGATGGGATTCAAGATTACTCCAAATCAGTTATCTCTCTCTTCTTTTACTCTTTTATTTTGTAATTCCTGGATGATTGTTAAATTGTGGATGATGATTATTATTTCAATGATGAACTAATTCTTATTTTAAGATTACAATGGAACTTGATATGTAGTTAAATTAAATTGCTTCCTTGTTGATTATACTTAGATTGTCTATTACGCCTTGTGCTTAATTGATTAATTGTCTGATCAACAATTACTTTGGTAATCTATATGAAATTGAGAGATGGAGTATAGATTTAGACATGAATATAATAGCATATGATTGTGTTTTCTGCTTAAGTTGGACTACATAATTTGTGTATAGGACAGAGATGTACTTATATGTCATATGTAATTTGATGAGAACCTGTGTTTTAAATCCTTGGTAATTCTAATTCACATAGAGATATAGTGAGTTAATTATCTAGGATGTTCTATTTAATTCTAATTTTTATTGGATTTAGGTATATTTGTTTATAAGACCATAGAGAGGTGCTTATAGATACTATTAAGTTCTTGATTAACAATCTGATATAATTGGCGTAATTTAACCGGAAGTGGTACAATTGAAACGAAACATCAAAGGGAAATTGTAATCTTAAGTCTTTAAATCTAAATTCAATTTCTTGGTAGTTAGTGAATAGTTAATTTAGTTTAATTTATTTTTAAAATTCCACACTTTGAGATATTTGTTTAATAAAATTAGGAGTTGATAGTTATTATTCACAAATTTCTTGTGGGACGATATATTGCTTGCCATTATATTGCTATTTGATCACGTATACTTGCGTGTATTTATTAGTACGAAATTAGGCAAACAGCCCACCTGACCCCCAAACTTCCACCAGTGCATAAGATCCCAAGGAGTCCATTCAAATGACCCAACAGGTGAGCTTAAGGTGAACGTAAGATAGATGTAGCAAAATCTTTAAAATAGTGGCATTATGAGCAATGGCACCATAAAGTATCACGAATACAGTAAAGGTAGAAGTATAATGGTAGAGATAATAGAGGTTGCATTATAATGGGCTGCTATGTGTTATTGGTGAAAGCTGATCCAAACTTTTAATTTAGAGGTGATTGTAAAGCTATTCAAAAGGTAACCGAACCCGTTTTTATACTTTTGGATGAATTAAGGTTACTTATATTGCGTTATATAAGGAAACTTACAATGTATTATGTACGAATTTTCTAAAAGATACTCCCTCCGTCCCATAGTTATAGGCTGATTTATTTTGACACATAATTTAAGAAAATCAGTTTAAGTGACAATTTTTAACATCAATTTTCCACATATACCCTTTAATATGGAATTAATGAATAAGTTAATTACTCCTTACTTATCACACTGGAACTCTCAACTTCATTGATTGACGTGTACTGACCATTAAAGTTCATTTATAGAACTTTAACCAAAGAGAATACAACAACATTAAATGTGGTGATAAAAATAATGACATTGAATGTTGTTTCTTCAAAAAAAGAGTAATGGTTGAATATTTATTATAAGGGTATAAAAGTAAAACAATGAACCAACTAAATTTTATAAATAGTAAGTAGCCTATATATTGGGACATCTCAAAATGGTAAATCAGTCTATAACTATGGGACGGAGGGAGTAGTAAAACTGTACAGCCACCGGCCATTTACTAGCTGATGATTGGGTAATATACCCATGAATTGGATATAGGAGTGCTTAAATTGTTGTATCCTCGAGTCTTTTAAAAGCATTTTTACTGTGTTTAGTTGTTATTATGCAAATTTGGGAGATGCAGGGACAAATTGGTAATTTTGGGCAAGTTAATGGCAATTTTGTAATTTCATTTAGTTCTAGCGCCGGGGCACTACTCCTAGTGCTAATCTTAGCGCCGGGGCGCTGAGGCGCAGATCGAGTTGACCAGATGCACGCGTGGACCAACGGTTTGACTTGGATTTAGGAGCTAATTGAGGAGTTGACATGGAGGAGGATTGGTGCAACATGGAAAGAGAGTATAAAGAGGCCAATTAGCTGAAATTAGGGTGACATCATTCATTCATAACTGGAGACTAATCGGGATTGACTTGAAGATTGAAGATTGGGAGGATTTCTTTAAGAGTTTCTTCTTCTTCTTTTTAATTGTGTAATCCTTTAGAGATGATTTTCATGAGATTATTAGTTTTAATTTCTATTACGAACTAATTCTTTTATTAAGACTACCAATTGAATCTTTTATGTCTATGAATTTTTTATTTGATTTATTCCAATTATTTATGTCAAGATGAATTGTTTATCATGTCTTGTGCGTATTAATTAATTATTTGGCCAGTAATTACCTTGTTACTCTAGAAGGATTCGGGAGAGGAGATCTAGGGTTAGAACTGAACATGATAACATGTATGCTTGATTATTTGCATGAGAAGAATAATCAGGGTCGTGAATTGAATATCTGTTCACTGCATGTAACAAATTGGGAATTGAAATTTAATGAGTTTAATTTAATTATTTTGCATATAAATATCGCAAGATTACTTGGATTGAATAAAAGTTAATTGATCACATGGGGAAAGGGCTTTTGACACTTAGAATTCTTGTTAACAATTCAGTAGGCATAATAATTGGGATAATTGAATAATTGGTTTATAGTTCATAATTGGGGATATTAGAGTCTTAACCTTTATTTATCTGAATTCATTCATTGAGTTTTTATTTTTATTTAGTTGAATTAATTTTACGAGTAATTTAGTTTTCTTAATTAGAAAAACCATATTTTGCAGTGTTTAAATAAAATTGAATTGGTATAGTAATAGTAGTTGGAGTTTATTGATTGGAATTCTATGTGGGATCGACACTTAATTTTATCACTTTATTACTTGTTGACCGTGTACACTTGCACGTATTTATTGATTGTGAAATCAACCAACACTAGCCCAAACGTTTTGGGTGAACTACGTAAATTTTGTGTCTTGAATCTTGATTCTTTTTCTTTCGTTTTTCTTTTGCTATTGTTTTCGCTGCGTTGCTATTCTCTAACACTGGTGGTGTAGATGCAGACAAAAGAGATGGGAGTGTTAGAGCTAAGGATATGTGTTTGTGTTCCTGATTTCCTGTGCTGGTTGGGGTAGAACCATCCGGTGGTAAAGGCATGGTGGCATTGACATGAGGTGACATGAGATGGAGGTGGAAATACCAATTGCAAGTTGCAGTTAAGGCATTGGTAGAGGTAAAGATTGCACGGAGGATGGAGCAATAACAGATGCAGCAGAAACAATAGGTAATGTGGAAAAGCTATGTTGAAATCATCACGATGACTATAGCAATTTTAACATATTTGAACAGATAAATGAAAGAGTGGCCCTAGTGCGTCAACTTGGGACTTGCAAGTTGCAAGATTTTAAGGCTGATCATGAGCTACAGAGGATTTCGAGTCCCAGGATCTTTTAATTCAACACTTCAAATACTAGTAAAAATTTTAAAATCCAAATTCATGGAGAAATCATATATTACTCGTCAAAAAGACTTATATGCCAGGCATTTAGTATCCTAAGACAAGCTCTAAATATCCCAGGCTAAGAATGGTTTCAGTAGAACCCGTAAGCAGGTTTATAATCATTAGTCAAACAAGTAGACCTACAAGATGAATAGTAAAACACAGGCATATATGAGTATATATTTAAAGGAAAAACACAGACATATGTAAGTATATATTTAAAGACACAGACATATAAGTATATTTGTATGCATTAAACATCAAGCAGCAGGAAAGAGTAAACCTTTTCTCAAGGTCAGTGCCACGATAGCGTCGTTCTCAACCTGGAAAAATATGGCAGATTAATCAAAATGTCGACATTCTCATTGATAAGTTATTTCATTTTTACGAGGAGCATATTAGTTTCTTAAAAAAAATAAGTTTTGTGTTCTGAATACAGTCTGTAACATTTTATATGGAATTTTCAAATACGAATAAATCTGGATTATACCTTCTGACCGCCAAAGTCTTTGAATCGTCTAGCACCTCCCCAGTTGCCATTAGAATCAAACGCTGATCGTTGACTGGTTGATCAATGAGAGCATGCACCTTTTGCTTAATGTCTAGAATTGTCTCTGTTGGATCGCACGGCAGAAAATAGGTTGTCTTACTTCGCTTAACACGAATATACATAGCCTGCATTAAAGCCAAACATGTTTATCAAATAACCCAGAATGATAAACTACAATAAATCGCCAAAGCAAACTAGCCTGAAAAAGTAATCTGTCTATATATCTGAAATAAATCATGTAGAAATTAAGTTAACTATGCGGGTTACTTCTGAATGCTAATAACATTAACGCATGCTTCCTCCAAGGTCCCAAAACTCATGAAACCTTTTCATAACTTGTCATCATCAAATTTTGACCTTCAAAGACAAAGCTTCTGACATCACTTGTTGGTCAACAAGTCCTCACCCATGTAGCCTTCATTTTTTTCTTAAGTCCGGACCTTTGATTTTTTCAAAGTCCCAGCCTTTTGTATTTGGCCTCCCCATTTCTCACTCTCCTCTCAGTTTTTTGGCTATAAAAGGCAGCCAAAAGGAATGAAAAATATACACCAAAAACTCTCAAGTTTCATTCGAGAGCAATCCAAGAGTTGGAAGAAATAGAGTGAGAGAAAAGCTTTTTTCTGCTAAGCTTAGGAAAAATATAGTTCAAATAAAAGGGTGTTTTTATTTGGATTCCATCACATAGTTATTGTGGTGAAGTAATTTGAGTTTGTGCTCAAAATTAAGATATCTTTGTATACTCTCAAATTATTCTAGTGAATTGTTCGGAGTTTGTCCCGTGATTTTTACCTTTTAGTTTTAGAGGGTTTTTCCACATAAAATATTGGTGTCTCATGGTTGGATATTTTCTTCTCATTATTTCTTGCAGTGGTTATTATTTTAGTAGAACTGCGAATTTAATCTGTTTGACATATACTGATATTTTATTCATCTAATTTATCAAAGACAACAACATTTGGGAGGTGATTTTTCCCAACATCACTCAGTCACTCACACCACCTCTTGGATACATAGTAATTTGTAACAGACATCATCAATCCAATTACCAATTTAAAAAATTACAACAATTTCAAACCAACACAAACAAACTATAACCCTTCTATCAGAATGAGTTTTGTTAACATAAACATAATCTTTAGGAAGCTTTCAGTCACAATGTTGTGACCTTAACTACGGATTTCTTTTATATTAACTAGTACCTACTCTCATATCACAATTGAATGCATCTTACTTTCTCTTAAATAGTACTCCCTCCGTCCTTGATTATTTGACATTTTAGAAGTGGACACAAGAATTAAGATAATGATGGGAAATCATTAAATATAGTATTCAATTGTCTATAATACATTTAAATCTTTTGTTAGGATAAAGAGAGTTTTGTTGAGATAAGGAGAGAGAAAGAGTTTAAAGTATAAAAAAATAAACAGAGTAATGAGAGGTAATTTTGGAACAATTGACATTAATTCTCCTAGATTTGAACAAACGCCAAATAAATTAGGGACAAATGAAAAACTCTAAAACGTCAAATAATTAAGGACGGAGGGAGTAACTAGCCCCATAGCATAATGTAATAATTACTAGTGACACCCCCTAGCAATTACTCCCTCCGTCCCAAGATAAAATTCCTTATTACTATTTTGAGTAGTCTCATGTTAAATGTCCACTTTCTTTTAATAACCAAATTTTTATATAATTTTTCCTATTATACCTTAGCATTAAATATCTCATATTTTTCTTATTTTAATTCTCTCTCCATATTCAATAAGTATAATTAGTTATGTGCTCAAAATATTTTGAATTGAAAAGCTAGAAAGTCACTTACATCGGAAATAATTAATGACATTATTATGGGATATTTTGTCATTTCATTCATCTTCTTATATATAAGTGAAAAATCCCCAGGACTCAGAATTCGTAAATACGTGTAAATTATGAGTCCAACTGCAACATTTATTTTAGGTTCAATTAAATAAATATATGTAAAGAATCGCCGATATTTAAAATTTGAAGAGTGTTCAAATGTATATCAAAAGAACACTAACCATTTGATGAGGTATTTGGAGGGTTCAGCCGAAAAATCTCGCCCGTCGGCAATAGCGTATGGCGGATGCCTTTATAGGGTCCGTGACTGTATCACTCCCTCCCTCCCTCCTTTTTTCTATCCGCTCCCTCCGTTCTTTCTCTGTAGACATCTAGTTCCAGTTCAAAGTGGCTTTCGATCGGTGGGTCAAAATCCTGAACATGTTTTTTCTTTATAATAATACAAATTTAAAATGGCAGCGTGAAGATAATAAGATAATTTTATTTATTTTTGAAGAAATACTGTATTAATAAATAAGTACCATCGTACTGGTACATTTTTATTTTATAAATTTGGTTCAAACAAACCATTTGATTCATGATAGAGTTAGCTGGATCCGGCTATAGTGAAATTGAAAATCAACTTAACCATAGTGAGTTGTATAATTTTACAGTAATATGTTATTAATATAATTAAAATTGTACTATAAAATTATATAACTCATTATGATGAAATTAATTTTCAACTTCACTATAGCCGACCTGAGTTAGCTATAACAATTAGTTTAGTAAGTTAATATTTGCACAAAATATTGTTGTTTGATTTATTTAATAAAATGAACTAAATAAAGGTTAGTTTTTAAGAAACTTCCAGCATAAATAAATATTGATCCAAATAACATCTAGTTTAATTGATCAAAGGATTAGAATTTTTTATAATATTAGCAACAAAAAAGTTATATAAAGAAAATCTAAGACAACTTGATGGCTTAAATATAAATTATTTAC
Organism: Panax quinquefolius; assembly: GCA_020205615.1. Lineage (NCBI taxonomy): Eukaryota > Viridiplantae > Streptophyta > Magnoliopsida > Apiales > Araliaceae > Panax > Panax quinquefolius. The sequence continues at coordinate 124,442,656 of CM035168.1, forward strand.
AAACTAAAAGTCATATTTCACTTTGGTGATTCACTTTTTAATTTTGTCAATGATTGAACAATTAATTTTTTCTATTTCCATTCAATTGGGTCTGTCACGCTGACATATCTGTCTGGATAAGTCATAGTTGAACTGATGTATAACTAAAAAAAATATTTTAATTCGTCAAATCCATCCACTTCTCTCTCATTTCTTTAATATATAATAAATGTGTAATCAAAAAATAAAATATTATTTTTAATTACACGTTAGCTCAATTATGGTCCACCCACACAACTAAGTCATCAATTTCTGACGTGACAAACTCAATTGAGTGAAAGTGAAAAAAATTAATAGTTCAATCATATAATTGATAAAATTAAAAATGAATGACTTATAGTTTAGGATATTAATTTATATTTAAGCCCAACTTGATCTACTCCAAGAGCTCATCCCTAACCTCAGTTTAAGTTTGTAAAAATTTGGACTTTAATTTTATAAACTTGAGGTATTTTGACTTTTATATAAAATTTTGCAGCTTATAATATTAATAAAAATAAATATATACACAATGAGTATATATGAAAATTAGATATAAATATTTTATATTTTGATCCTCAATTGTCAGGTTTGGAGAGTTTTTCCTAATTGATAATCACTTTTACATTAGTAGTACTATTAAATAAAGCCCCCACCCCACGTGTAATGATGATTACTCATGAAGATTACGGTGTCCTTTCCCTGTTAAATCAATACTCGTACATTAAATGATTAGGATTTCAGTTGGATAAATTAGTATCCCAATTAAATTATTTTTATGATTTAACGGCTGGGTGAAAAGTGGAAATCGCAGATTCCAATTTCTAAATAAATCTATCTATTCAATTCTACATATAGATTTGGGAACAGAATTTGTTTTCCTCTTTTCACCCAACGGAACTATAAAAAGATTGGAGTTCCGTTTGTATTTTATGAATTGGGATATTTAATAATACCATCAATTTGATGATATATATTCATTCCATTCCTGGGGTTTGGAGTAATAATTGATTTTCGGGTGGTTGTGATCCGGCCTGAATTTGGATCTTTTGAAAAACACAAGGTGGTGTTAATTGCTATTAAAAATTGAATCTTCTTTTTTGAGGATCAATTAAATCTGTCTGCCCTCTGCAATCATTCAGGTAATCCATCTTTCTTGGTTTTTAAACATATATATAAATATATATTGATGCCCATCAACAATGGCGAAGTATCTGTTCTTGGGTTTATTCTTACCTCAAGTAATTTTGATTTCTTGGTATTGAAGTGATTAATAAGAGAAGATAACTCTTGAAGATTTAAACATTTTCATTTGGCAAAAAATGTCAATTTACAGTATGTAGTGTAGGTTTAAGTAACTGTAATTCTCTGATTTCTGTATTTAAATAAAAAATGATTATATCTCCAATTTTATAGAATTTGACTTGTAGCAGCATGACAGCTTTGAATTTGCTGAGCTTTAGTAGGTAAAAATGATTCTCAATTACAAGTTTTAAAGTAGAGAATAATATTTATCCCAAGGTTTCCTTCAAAAATATTTGTCCTTGGAATCCAATCATACATGATAACCTCTTCCAATCAAATGTGTGATAACAGAAAGTATCATGGCACTTTCTGCTCAACAAAAGCTTCTGCTAAAACTTTACAATGAGTTGGATGTGGAAAGAGAAGCTTCTTCTACGGCGGCATGCGAAGCACTATCTATGATATTGCGTCTCCAAGGCGAAAAGGCTGCAATGAAACTGGAAGCAGAGCAGTATAAAAGGTGTGCTATGCGGAGGAATCTATGGAAATTTTCGAAAATCTTGTATATCAGAAAGAAATGGAAGTTGCTGCTTTAGATTACCAAGTGCAGTCTTATAGGTATAAACTACAAAGTCTTGGTTATAGTGATCCAGGAGTTGGTGAGATAAAATTTCCTGAGAATCTGTTGCAAAAGAATGAAACTTTAATTGGGGAGACTAGTGCTCAAAGCATTTCAAGGAGAAATTCTGCTCCTCCGGTTCAGCTCAAGTTCAAGAAGGGTACTTTTGAAAGAGAGAGATCTGAAAGTCCTGAGACTGACTCGAGTACTCTAAAGGCAGTGCAGGAGGAACACACGGGCGAAGTGTCGTGGATTTAACACTTCTCTAATAATATACTTGTATTTTTCATCAAACTGTGCAGTAATGGTGTTTTGTGTACTATCGTCTTAAAATTCAGATGTCTTGTTGGAATAATCAATCAATAATGCAGAGGAAAGAAGGTAGTAGCAGATCTTTATGTTACCATTTTCACATAACACAAACTGAAGGTAAATGTATTAATAAAAATGGCCTTTATGTATACCCTTAACAAATATTGTCAGTCCTCTACTGTGCTCAATTGTAAATTGAGACACCCCCTAACGGATCCGGTTAGTATGAAGTTATTTTTTTCGTAAGTTGGTCAATTGACCAATATAACACTGACACACATACAATATCACCTGCGTGTCAGTATTCTATTGATCAATCGACCAACTTACCCCAAAATAAACTTCATACTAACTGTGACGCCCCCAAAATAGGTATACATCACCCATTCTCGAAGGTTGTCAATCGTAGTACGAAACAACTACAACTTTATTATTACAACAAGAAAAGCTGTGAGTTTAAATACAAATATTATCTTCAGACAATATCTATTCTCAAATAAATCCTCATCACATTTATTGATACATTATTTTACAAAATGGTGAGGACTACTAAACAATCATTTCTAAAACCTTCATTCCATACCCCGACTCAGATTCGCTTATATTCTCGCCTCCCGAGAAGAATGGAACAAAAAGGAAAAGGGTGATTTCAACTATTTCGAAGAAAGAATATTATGACTAAGATAATATACAACAAATTATCGTTAGTCTTCAACGAGGAAAAATCTAATAGAATACTGATAGACAACAAATTTTAAATCAATATTCGCATGTGAAATAATAATTCATTAGAAGAGTTAAGTAGAGAATGCAAACTACTATCTTCTATGTATGAATTTAAAAGTTCATCGTCTATCTTTTATCCCGTAACATTAATCCATAAACATCTGGAATCAAATATTCATTTTGCACTACTGGCCAAAGATATTCATCATTGGTCGTGTTCATTTAAAACACTGTTCATCTTTGCACTCTGGCCAAAGATATTCTCTTCGAAATCATTCATCTTTGCTTGACTCTGAGGCCAAAGATATTCTTAAGAAATCATTCATCTTTGCACTACTGGGCCAAAGATATTCCATAATATCATCATTTTAAGGCGAGGATGATGAAAATATTTTTTTTTTTTTAAAGAAACGAATCCGGTGAAACAAAATGACAAGAATTAAGGATTAAGGATTCGTACTTTGGTTTTATCCACGCCCAAAATACCTCAAAAATAATCATAGTGGTGTAAAATTCAAGAATGATCAAAACATGGATACAATCAAAAGCTAGTATCCGAATAGATATTTTGGACAAAAAGAAGAAATTTTATTTTTCGATGAATAGTCAGATATCGTGAAAATAGTCAGATATCGTGAATAAGGCCAGATATCACGTGAATAGTAACTCAGACACCAAAAGATAGAAATTCTACAAAAAAATATTTTCACGCTTACGTAATAGTACTCGTGAATAGTGATGACTCGTGAATAGTAACTCATGAATAGTAACTTCGTGAATAGTAACTCATGAATAGTAACCCGACATGAAAAAGTTCCAAATTTGATAAAAAGTTCCAACCAATATTTCAAAGATAATGATATTGAAGAAATAATATCATTTGAGAAAAAATAACATCCCTTACCTCAAAGAATCAAGATCTTGGAAGGAAAGATCGGAAGTGATCTTTGAATGAAACTTGTCTTGAGCAAAGAACTCTCAAAGTATCTAAATACTCACAAAATACGCTCAATAATATAGAGAGAGAGAGAGAGAAAACTTTGTTTCGGTGTGATTTTCAATTCTAACTTAGCCCTCTATTTATAGGAAATGTTAATTCGTCAAGCAGACTTGACTGCCGCTGCACGATGGCTTTACTCGCTACTATTGCCACCCACCACATTTGAAATAAAATTCAGCACATTTTTTCACCAACCACAAGTGGGGCCCACTCAATTCTAGAATTTTCCACCAAAATCAATTATAACCCTACTTTCCTAATCAAACACCTCTTAAAATTTATAACAAATCATTCATTCATTTTAACGGTTCAAAATTTGTAGACATATACTCAACTTATATATGTATAACATATCCAAAAATCATAACGATCCAACGGTCGATTAAAAATTATAACTCACTTAATATATCGTAAAAATAATCGATTTGATTTTTAATACCTCCATTCAGAACAAAAATACCGATAAAACACCTCAACATTAAATCCTTCAATTATAACCACATATAATAAATAAATCCATCATTTATATCCATATCAAATAAATATTTTCTTATCATATAAATCAATAATTAATTATTCCCAAATAATATTACGAGAATCACAATTATGACAACCCGTGCAGTTCTCAGAAAGAGGGGGCTTTCCAATAAGGATCTCTCTCTTCTTGAGGCAATTAGGTGACCAAACCTCTCTTAGACGTAACTTTCTAGACATTACCAATAATGTTATCTAATAATATTATTCAAATAATATGAATTATTGATCCGATAATGGGAAATCATGCGTGTGACAATTATTGAAACAACAATAATATAAAATACCAACGCAACAATTATTGAATCAATAAAATAAAATCTTGAGCGAATAATTCTTTGTAACAATTATTGAGTAGTGCCTTTTACGTAAGGATCAATAATTGATGCAATACCAGTGTCTTCTTTGTTCAACAACGGCGTATTAGTGTGTTTTAACCAACGGGTATTCCAACAATGATTAACTTGGTAATAATTACGCTAGTTATTTTTAAACAACTTATATTTGTCGTTTTTCTCATCCAATCGCTTTCCGTTATGGGGCCCACACATGGTCGCATGGGGTTTCGGACGAATATTCCCAACAAAGATTGAATATTCCACGACCAAACGAATATTCCCAAACAACAATGAATATTTTATAACCACTTGCTTATTTTGAAATATTTGCGTATTTTACCCCTAACTATCCACATTAATCACATCAACCCTTACTATTTCAAAATAATAAATAAAGGAAATTCCTTTTTATTTAAAAAAAAAATTTCGGGGTCTTACAACCTCCCCTCCTTATGAAATTTCGTCCTCGAAATTGGACGTGACGATACTGGTGTTTGAAAATGTGAGGATACCTCGCTTTCATTTCGTTTCCAATTCCTGTGTCATTTCCTCTATAGCATGATTTTTCCACAAAACTTTAACTTGTGGTATGACCTTTCTTGGCGTGGGACATGCTCCTTCCTATCCAAAATCTTGACAAGTACCTCCTCATACGTTAAGTCTTCATTTATCTCGTCAGGTTCTAACTCTATAACGTGGTTCGGGTCTTTCACATATTTCTGAAATACGATATATGAAACACATTATGAACACGAGACATACTGGAGGTAACGCAAGTCTACAAAGCTACATTTCCTACTCGGTCAAGAATTTGAAATGGACCAATAAATCGTGGATTGAGCTTTCCTCTCTTCCCAAATCTTGTAACTCCCTTCCATGGAGCAACTCGCAATAATACATGATCTCTCACACTAAATTCCACGTCCTTTCGATGAAGATCCGCATAACTCTTTTGTCGATCTTGTGCCATTTGTATACGTTGTCGAATCATTTGGATCTTTTCGGTGTCATCATACGTCTTAACTCGGGTCCCAACAATGTTGCTTCACCCACCTCATCCCAACATATTGGAGAAGCGACATTTTCGTCCATATAATGCTTGAATGGAGCCACACCTATACTTGCACGATAAGCTGTTGTTGTAGGAGAATTCCACCAATGGTAAATACTTATCCCAACCGCCTTGAAGTACAGGACACGAGTCTTAATAAATCTTCAAGAGTTTGAATAGTCCTCTCGATTGTCCAATGGTTTGGGGATGGTATGCGAACTAAATCGCAAATCCGTGCCCATAGCTTTTTGCAAGCTAACCCAAAATCTTGAAGTGAATCTTGGGTCACGATCCGAAACTATGGATACTGGGCATGCCATGCAACCTCACAATCTCATTTTTACGTACATACTAGCAAGACGTTCGAGGGAATAAGTCTCCGTATCGGCAAGAAATGAAAGCGAGACTTGGTTAATCTATCAACAATAACCCAAATAGCATTGATGCCTTGAGAAACCGTAGGAAGACCCGTAACGAAATCCATGGTAATGTGTTCCCACTTCCATTAGGAATCTCAAGTGGTTGCAACGGACCCTTAGGTACTAGATGCTCGGCCTTTACACGTTGACAAGTTAAACACATTGAGATAAACTTTGCAATCTCTCTCTTCATATTGTTCCACCAAAATGTATGTCGAAGATCACGATACATTTTAGTACTTCCGAGGATGGATTGCAAATGGTGTATTGTGTGCCTCCATCATAATCTTGTTCTTCAAATCGAGTCGTTAGGAACACAAAGTCAGAGTGGACTCAAGTATTCCTTCTTCATCAATTCTCGCTTAGGAATAGCTCCTTCTTGTACTTTCTTCTTCATACGCATCGCCTCGGATTCGGTGGCTTGAAGCAACCTTAACTTTTCTATTAAAGTTGGCTCTGTCATATATACTTGACATCATCGCACTCGTTCCGCGATATGATCTTCTACTCTTTCGCGTCATTTACCACGTTTGCTTTACCGGGATGGTATTGAATAGTGTGGTCGTAGTCTTTCAATAGCTCGAGACAACGTCATTGCATAGCGTATTGAGTTCTTTTTGAGTGAAGAAATATTTAAGGCTTTTATGGTGCGAATATATCTCCACTTTCTCCCCATATAGATAGTGCCTCCATATCTTTAAGCTTGAAAACAATCTGCCGCTAACTCTAGATCATGAGTAGGATAATTCCTCTCATACTCTTTAAGTTGTCATGAGGCATAAAGGCTATGACTTTCCCACGTTGCATGAGAACACATCCTAACCCTTTGCACGAAGCATATTTGTAGATAACAAATCCATCCGAACCGGATGGTATTGTTAGAACAGTCTTAGAAATAAGTCTCCTCTTAAGCTCTTGGAAACTCTTCTCGCATTCTTCGCTCCAAGCGAATTTCGTATCCTTTCGAAAGTTAATTTGAGTTAATGGAGTAGCGATTCGAGAAAACCCTTCCACGAATCTCCGATAATAACCATTTAAGCCCAAAAGCTACGTGACTTTGGCCACCGAACTTGGTTGCTCCCAACTTTGTATTGATTCAATCTTTGCGGGTCCACGGATACTCCATGTTTTCGACACCACGTGCCCAAGGAATGCTACTTCGCCGCGAACTCGCATTTCTTCAATTTAGCATATAGTTTGTTTTCACGAAGCCTTTGAGTACCGACTTCAAATCTTGCTTCATGATCTTCACGACTTTTGGAATATATAAGGATGTCATCAATAAAGACAACAACAAATCGATCCAAATATTCCTTGAATACTCGGTTCATCATATCCATGAAAGCGCGCAGGAGCATTAGTTAGTCCGAAAGACATGACTAAGAATTCATAATGCCCATCTACAGTTACGAAGGCGATCTTTGGAATATCCTCGATTTTAATCTTCAAATTGATGATATCCGAGCGAAGATCGATTTTGAAAAGAATTGTGCCCCTTACAATTGGTCAAACAAGTCATCAATACGAGGTGAGGATACCTATTCTTGATGGTGACATGGTTCAATTCCCGATAGTCAATCTGAAAGTCGCATACTCCCGTCTTTCTTCTTTACAAATAAAGCAGAGCACCCCAAGGAGATGTCTTGGGGCCAGATGGAAACCGATGTCCAACAATTCACGTAGTTGGACCTTTAACTCACGAAGTTCAATAGGAGCCATTCGATATGAGGTTTTAGAAATGGGCTTTGTATTGAGTTCAAGATCAATAAAGAATTCAACTTCACGTTCGGGGGTAGGCAGGGGAGTTCTTCGGGAAATACGTCGGAAAGTCAATAACAACAGGAATATTATTCAAATTTGGCGTGTCTTTATTCAAATCCATAACATGGGCTAAGAAAGCTTGACATCCGTTTTTCAATAAGCGAATAGCTTTATGATTCGATATGATAGTGATTGATTTTATTGGTTTAGTTGCTTGAATTAAATACAACGGAGTTGGTTAGGAATATGAAAACTAACAACCTTACGAAAACAATCAATTTTGGCATGATGAGTAGTTAACCAATCAATTCCTAAAATCACATCAAAAGCAAGTATCTTTAAAGAGATAAGGTCAGCGGGTAAGAGTAATGGTGCCAACTTGAATCAAACAAGATTTATAAGCGATTGGATGTGATGAAAGTTTCTCCTAACGGAGTTTCCACAGATAGGTCAAAGTCTAATTTCTCCGAGTCAAGTTTAAGCGTTGAGCACATGCAAGAGAGATAAATGAATGGGTAGACCCAGGTATCAAGTAAGGTATAAACTTCGCAAGAATTTATAAATAGCTTACCGTGATCACCTCGTTTGGGTTCCTCGCATTATGACCGATCCACAACAAACGCTCTTCCGGAATCGTTGACTTTGACTTTTACGGGACGATCTTTTGAGTCACCGTCCGTGATAATCTCGAAAGCGATATGTCCTTCCTTTCCACAACTATAGCATACCTTGAAGCTGTTGTGGGCGGTTTGACCGATATGTCCCTCTTTTCCGCATTTGTAGAAGATATAACCGGTGGTCGTTCTCCTCCCCTTAGAACCGATTCTTCTTTAAAGACTGTCGTCTTCACATAGTCGTTGTTAAATCTCCTCTTTTAAAATCTCCTCGACTCACTTCTTACATTTTCATGACCATGATTACCACCGAGTGGTTACCATTTCATCCGTCATTTTCTTTCTCCATGAGTTATCATTATTCATTGACCGCTATCTCTCAGTACGATCTGGTTATGGTCCTCGATTGGCCGTACTCGTTATCTCGCTCTAATAATTGAGCCATGTTTACAACATCTCGAATAAAGAAAGTTTATGAGAAATGAGATCTTGGCGTATCTTGGGTTTGAACCTCTAAGAAACATCCGCGATATATACGTTCCTCATTCTCCACCAAATGAGGTGCAAACACGGATAACTCGCAAACTTTGCCTCGTCATTGAGACACCGTCGTGTTGTTTTGCTCTAATCGATGAACTCCACTTCCTTCATACGACGAACACTTTCGGGAAAGTATTTGTCATTAAATAGTCTCTCCAAGCGTCTCCCAAGACATCTTTGAGTGCAATTTGGATGGGTGCGCTTCCTGAGACTCCACCGAGAGTCTGCCTTCGCCACGGAACATAAAGGTGGTGGCGATGGAACCTTCTGTTCCTCCGTGCATCCCAAGACATCGAATATCTTGGTAATTTGCTTGACCCATGTTTCCATGGTGATCGGATCGGCTTTCCCTTAAATTCAGTGGTCCCAACTCTTTGAAGCTGTTTGGTTGTGACAACCCGTGAATTGCTATCATTTCTCTCGTATTTTGAACACGAGTCTCCTAAATGCGATTTTGCATGAGCGCAAAAAGCTAAACATCCCTCGTTCATCATCTCGCTTCAATGGTGTTGTTCACGGGAGGAACATTGCCGACTGTTGCACGTTTCTCTCTCGTTGGTGAGTACAAAGCGTCTCCACCGGCCTAATTTCCATTGTTAATATTCTCAAATCGACATTCTCAAATCTTGTCGTAAAATAAAATAAGGGTTAATTAAGGAAATCAATATATCACATAATATCCTATATCTTGACCAACTAACAAATAAGCTTAGGTAGGACACACTAGTGAAGGATTTACTCCTCTCTCCCTCTAGTTTTATTCCCGATCTCCGCCAGAGATCATATCCTAAAGCTCGATAATTAATTGTGGCGCCCCCAAAATAGGTATACATCACCCATTTTGAGTTGTCAATACGTGGTATGTAAACAACTACAACTTTATTATTACAACGAGAAAAGCTGTGAGTTTAAATACAAATATTATCTTCGGACAATATTTATACTCAAATAAATCCTCATCACATTATTTTACAAAAATGGTGAGGACTACTAAACAATCCTTTCAAAAAACCTTCATTCCATACCTCGACTTCGTACTCGTATATTCTCACCACGAAATATCTACAAAGAATTTTTTTTGGGTGATTCAAATTTCTGATTAAAGCTTACTTACAGGGCTTTCTTTTGATATATGGCTCATCTCTTAACTCATTATACCTAAAGAGTTATGGATTTTTACAAAATCAAGTAATAAACTAATTTTTACGAAAATCCCATATTTTGTTCTCCATTTTACGACAAATCTTGATAAAACACCTCATCATTAATTCCTTCACTTATAACCACATAAATAAATCCATCATTTATATCCACATCAAATAAATATTTTCTTATCATATGAATCGATAATTAATTATTCACAAATAATATTACGAATCACATTTATGACAACCGTGTAGTAGTTCAGGAAGAGGGGCTTTCGAGATAAGGATTTCTCCTTCTTGGCGCCTATGATTAGGTGACCAAACCTCTCCTTGATGTAATTTTCTAGACATTGCCAATAATGCTATCTAATAATATTATTCAAATAATATGAATTATTGATCGATAATGGAGATAAATGCGGTGACAATTATTGAACAACAATAATATAAAATATCAACGCAAAGACAATTATTGAATCAATAAAATAAAATATTGAGCGAGAATTCTTCGTGAAAATTATTGAGTAGTGCCTTCTACGTAAGGATCGATAATTCAACAATATTGTGCAATCTGGTGTCTTTCATTTGTGCGACCGCCAGCGTATTCGTATTTTAACCACGGGTATTCCAACGATCTTAACGGTAATAACTACGCCGTTATTTTTAACCAACTTATATTTGTCGTTTTCTTCATCCAATCGCTTTCAGTTATATAACACATGGTATGGCTGCTACGCCGCATACGAATATTCCCGACGGAAAGAATATTCCACGACCAAACGAATATTCCCACAACAATGACGAATATTTTATAACCACTTGTGTATTTTGAAAAAAATTCATATATCACCCTTAACTTTAACTTTTATCAATTTAACCATTTCTTGAATAGTAATTATAAGAAAAATTGAATACTTTTATTTCATAAAATTCGGGTCTTACAATCTCCCTCCTTATGAAATTTCGTCCCCGAAATTTACGTTACTGGTATTTCAAAGAGTTGAGAATACCTTGCTTTCATTTCGATTTCATCTTTTCTGTCATCATGATTTCTCCATTGCTTTCATCTCTTGTATTTCGGATATCATTCTAGAATCTGACTTCAAAACAAGGGTTAATTTAACAAATTAACATATCACCTAATATCCCGATATTATGGTGACCAACAAAATAAGCTTAGGTAGGACACTTTAGCGAAAGATTTACTCATCTCTCCCCTCTTAGTTCTATTCCCGATCTCTTGGAGATCATATCCTAAGCTCGATACCAAATGTAACGACCCCAAAATAGGTCCATTCCATCCAACCTATTACGAGTCGTTAAATACATGTAATCTGAAAAATAACTACAACTTTATTACAACAATTGTCGCAAAAAAAACAACAACACGTATCTTTGTGAGTTTGGATACCAATATATACCAAATGTAACTCTGGACACCAACTTGGATAACACGTCACCATGACACCTTACATAAAGGTACAAAAAAGCTGTTTTAGAAATTAGAATCTTTGGGAAGTGCTCGAGAAACCTTCGTATACGTACATGGGAGGCCGTGCTTTTAGGTTATGGTAGATATCGTATATGGCCGCAGAATTATCCTTGGTTAACCCAATAAACCCCAAAGAAAAAGCGAGAAGATTACTATCATATTCTTCCCGATGGTGAGTCTTCTCTTGACATATCATTATCTCCTTTGTCTCTAATTGGGTATTATACTCCAAACAAACACCAAGATTATATAGGTAGTGCTTGTAAATATAATCGGCAAGTGGATGAAAACACAACCATGTCTTATGATAACACGAGGTTGTATGTCATTAGACATCTTGTATGATAGTGACAAAACACCATTCCAAGTTAAATTCACCTCACCCTCAACATCTATAGACCACCACTCTATTCCTCGCTATCCCCTTTCGACCCGGCTACACTTTTATTACACGAAAGGAATTGTGAAACAAAAGGGTGAGCACAACTAGCTCGATAAAGAATATTATGACTAAAGATAAATAAATTATCAATAGTCTTCATCGGTAATGAATCGGAGATTTAGAACATATGGTAGATGATAAAACTTTTCAACCATAGTTGCGTGGAATGAAGCGATCCATTAGAAGAGTCGAATAGATTATAAAGTCTATTGTCTTCTCCATGTTAAAATCCACCAACAATGTTTTATCACGTAACATCAATCAACAATTCACGCCCACAATCACGTGTATAACTCATAATCGTAAATTGTAGTTCTAAATTCCTTTCCTCATCCAAGACAAAGATAATTTTCATCACTTGTCTTTACACGAAACATCAAAGATCATGGTTATACCAAATCACAGTTCGCATTCATAATCATACTAATAAATTCATCTTTGCACCACGAAAAAAAGATATTCATCAACATGATTCATCTTTACACTACAATTTAAAGATATTCAACAACGGGTCATCTTTGCATTACAAGCCAAAGATATTCATCAATAATTCATCTTTGCACTACTGAGCTAAGATATTCATCAACAAAGTCATCTTTGCATTACGAGCAAAAGATATTCATCAATAATTCATCTTTTGCACTCTGAGGTTAAGATATTCATCAACAAGTCGTCTTTGCACTACTGAAGCAAAAGATATTCATCAATAATTCATCTTTGCAACTACTGAGCAAAAGATATTCATCGATAATTCATCTTTGCCTCTTTGGTAAAGATATTCATCGATTGGTCGTATTCATTTAAAAACACTGTTCATCTTTTTACTCTGGGCCAAAGATATTCTTCGAAATCATTCATCTTTGCATTGGTTTTATCCACGTCCAAAAATACCTCAAAAATAATCATAGTGGTGTAAAATTCAAGAATGATCAAAACATGGATACAATCAAAGCTAGTATCCGAATAGATATTTTAGGCGAAAAGAAAAATTTTCATTTTTGATTGAATAGTGCCGTGATTCGTGAATAAGGTCAGTATCGTGAATAGTGCAGTATATCGTGAGAATAACTCAAACCAAAAGATAGAAATTTCCAAAAAAACATTTTCACGCTTCATGAATAGTACTCGTGAATAGTAACTTCGTGAATAGTAACTCATGAATAGTAACTCGTGAATAGTAACTCATGAATAGTAACCCAGACATGAAAAAGTTCCAAATTTGATAAAAACTTGGATCAACATTTCACGATAATGATATTGAAGAAATAATATCATTAAAAAAAAATAATATCCCTTACTATCCCTTACCTCAAAAAAGCGGCTTACCGGCGGATATCGGATATAATATTTGAAGGAAACTTGCAGCGATGAATATCAACTCACCAAGTATCTAAATACTCACAAATTACACTCAATAATCTAGAGAAGAGAAAACTTTGTTTACGGTGTGATTTTCAATTTAACTTAGCCCTCTATTTATAGGAAAATGTTAAGACGCCAAAGCAGACTTAACACTGCAACTTTGATGGCTTTACACTTGCTACTATTCCCACCCACCACATTTGAAATAAAATTCAGCACATTTCTTCACCAACCACAAGTGGGGCCCACTCAATTCTAGAATTTTCCACCAAAATCAATTATAAACCTAATTTAGAATCAGTCACCTCTTAAAATTCATAACAAATCATTCGTTCATTTTTAACGGTTCAAAATTTGTGGACATATACTCAACTTATGTATGTATAACATATCCAAAAATTACAACGATCCAACGGTCGGATCAAAATTTATAACTCACATAATATAGTGAAGAACAATTGATTTTTTGGACTATCAGTCCTTGGACGATTTCATTCAAAATTTCACCACGAAATATCTACAAAGAATTTTTTTGGGTGATTCAAATTTCTACTGATTAGCTTACTTCTAGGGCTTTCTTTTGATATATGGCTCATCTCTTAACTCATTATACACAAAAGAGTTATGGATTTTACAAAATCAAGTAATAAACTAATTTTACGAAAATCCCATATTTTGTTCTCCATTTCGACAAATCTTGATAAAACACCTCATCATTAATTCCTTCACTTATAACCACATAAATAAATCCATCATTTATATCCACATCAAATAAATATTTTCTTATCATATGAATCAATAATTAATTATTCACAAATAATATTCTACAGAATCACATTTATGACAACAGTAGTTCGAGGAAAGAGGGGCTTTTCGATAAGGATTTCTCCTTCTTGGCGCCGCAATTAGGTGACAAACCTCTCTCCTGTGAGAACTTTCTAGACATTGCCAATAATGCTATCTAATAATATTATTCAAATAATATGAATTATTGATCCGATAATGGAGATAATGTGCGGTGACAATTATTGAACAACAATAATATAAAATATCAACGCATGACAATTATTGAATCAATAAAATAAAATATTGAGCAATAATTCACCGTGAAAATTATTGAGTAGTGCCTTCTTACGTAAGGATCAATAATTCAACAATATTTATGCGCAATCTGGTGTCTTCTTTATGCAACCACGCGTATTCTTGTATTTTAACCACCGGGTATTCAACGATCTTACTTCAGTAATAACTTGTGCGTTATTTTTAACCAACTTATATTTGTCGTTTTCTTCATCCAATCGCTTTTCAGTTATGGGGCCCCATATGTGGCTGCGCCGTCAATACGAATATTCCTGACGGAAAGAATATTCCACGACCAAACGAATATTCCCAAACAACAATGAATATTTTATAACCACTTGTGTATTTTGAAAAAAAATTCATATATCACCCTTAACTTTAACTTTTATCAATTTAACCATTTCTTGAATAGTAATTATAAGAAAAATTGAATACTTTTATTTCATAAAATTCGGGGTCTTCTGATCTCCCTCCTTATGAAATTTTCGTCCCCAAAATTTTACGCACTGGTATTTCAAAGAGTTGAGAATACCTTGCTTTCATTTCAGATTTCATCTTTCCTGTCATCATGATTTCTCCATTGCTCATCTCTTGTATTTCGGATATCATTCTAGAATCTGACTTCAAAACAAGGGTTAATTTAACAAATTAACATATCACCTAATATCCCGATATTATGGTGACCAACAAATAAGCTTAGGTAGGACACCTTTAGCGAAAGATTTACTCATCTCTCCCTCTAGTTCTATTCCCGATCTCTCGCCAGAGATCATATCCTAAGCTCGATACCAAATGTAACGACCCCAAAATAGGTCCATTCCATCCAACCTATTACGAGTCGTTAAATACATGGTCTGAAATAACTACAACTTTATTACAACAATTGTCGTGCAAAATACAACAACACATATCTTTGTGAGTTTGGATACCAATATATACCAAATGTAACTCTGGACACCAACTTGGATAACACGTCACCATGACACCTTACATAAAAGTACGCAGTCAAAAAGCTGTTTTTAGAAATTAGAATCTTTGGGAAGTGCTCGAGAAACCTTCGTACATACATGGGGCCATGCTTTTAGGTTATGGTAGATATCATATGGCCACGAATTATCCTTGGTTAACCCAATAAACCCCAAAGAAAAGCGAGAAGATTACTATCATATTCTTCCCGATGGTGAGTCTTCTCTTGACATATCATTATCTCCCTTGTCTCTAATTGGGTATTATACTCCAAACAAACACCAAGATTATATAGGTAGTGCTTGTAAATATACTCAACAAGTGGATGAGCACAACCATGTCTTATGATAACACGAGGTTGTATGTCATTAGACATCTTGTATGATAGTGACAAAACACCATTCCAAGTTAAATTCACCTCACCCTCAACATCTATAGACCACCACTCTATTCCTCATTTATCCCATTTCGACCCCGGCTACACTTTTATTACGAAAGAATTGTGAAACAAAAGGGTGAGCACAACTAGCTTCGATAAAGAAGAATATTGACTAAAGATAAATAAATTATCAATAGTCTTCATCGGTAATGAATCGTAGATTTAGAACATATGGTAGATGATAAAACTTTTCAACCATAGTTGCGTTGAATGAAGCGATCCATTAGAAGAGTCAAATAGACTATAAAGTCTATTATCTTCTCCATGTTAAAATCCACCAACAATGTTTTATCCACTGTAACATCAATCAACAATTTCACGTCCACAATCACGTGTATAACTTCATAATCGTAATTGTAGTTCTAAATTCCTTTCCTCATCCAAGACAAAGATAATTTTCATCACTTGTCTTTACGAAACATCAAAGATCATGGTTATACCAAATCACAGTTCATTCATAATCATACTAATAAATTCATCTTTGCACCACGGCCAAAGATATTCATCAACAGATTCATCTTTACACTACAAAGCTAAAGATATTCAACAACAGGTCATCTTTGCATTACAAGCCAAAGATATTCATCAATAATTCATCTTTTGCACTCTGAGCTAAGATATTCATCAACAGTCGTCATTTTGCATTCTGAGCAAAAGATATTCATCGATAATTCATCTTTTTTCTAAGCTAAGATATTCATCAACAAGTCATCTTTGCTTCTACGAGCAAAAGATATTCATCAATAATTCATCTTTGCACTACGAGCGAAGAAGATATTCATCAATAATTCATCTTTTGCATCAAGCAAAGATATTCATCGATTAGTCATATTCATTTAAACACTGTTCATCTTTTGCACTTCGGGCAAAGATATTCTTGAAATCATTCATCTTTGCATTGGTTTTATCCACGTCAAAAATACCTCAAAAATAATAATAGTGGTAATTGTAAAATTCAAGAATGATCAAAACATGGATACAATCAAAGCTAGTATCGAGAATAGATATTTTTAGGCGAAAAGAAAAATTTTCATTTTTAGGTGAATAGTCTGCGTGATATTAAGTGAATAGTGGCGTATCGTGAATCGTGAATAGTATCGTATCGTG
The DNA here is from genome assembly GCA_020205615.1 of Panax quinquefolius. Lineage (NCBI taxonomy): Eukaryota > Viridiplantae > Streptophyta > Magnoliopsida > Apiales > Araliaceae > Panax > Panax quinquefolius. The sequence goes on from CM035168.1 coordinate 124,459,866, forward strand.
AACGATAACTTTCATGAAACACCAAAAGATAGAAATTCCACAAAAAACATTTTCACGCTTCATGAATAATAAGTACTCGTGAATAGTAACTCGTGAATAGTAACTTTCATGAATAGTAACTTCGTGAATAGTAACTCATGAATAGTAACTTGGCATGAAAAAGTTCCAAATTTGATAAAACTTCAGATCAACATTTCAAAAGATAATGATATTGAAGAAATAATATCATTACTAAAAAAAATAATATCCCTTACTATCCCTTACCTCAAAAGAGCAAAGACTTACGGACGTGGGATATCGGATATATATTTGAAGGAAACTTGCAGCGATGAATATCAACTCACCAAGTATCTAAATACTCACAAATTACACTCAATAATCTAGAGAGAAAAAGAGAAAACTTTGTTTACGGTGTGATTTTCAATTCTAACAAGCCTCTCTATTTATAGGAAAATGTTAAGACGTAAAGCGCACTTAAACTGCAACTTTGATGGCTTTACACGCTACTATTCCCACCACCACATTTGAAATAAAATTCAGCACATTTCTTCACCAACCACAAGTGGGGCCCACTCAATTCTAGAATTTTCCACCAAAATCAATTATAAACCTAATTTCCGAATCAGTCACCTCTTAAAATTCATAACAAATCATTCGTTCATTTTAACGGTTCAAAATTTGTGGACATATACTCAACTTATGTATGTATAACATATCCAAAAATTACAACGATCCAGCGGTCGGATCAAAATTTATAACTCACATAATATATTTGAAGAACAACGATTTTTTGGACTATCAGATCCTTGGACGATTTCATTCAAAATTTCACTACGAAATATCTACAAAGAATTTTTTTGGGTGATTCAAATTTCTCTGATTAGCTTACTTCTAGGGCTTTCTTTTGATATATGGCTCATCTCTTAACTCATTATACATAAAGAGTTATGGATTTTACAAAATCAAGTAATAAACTAATTTTTCCGAAAATCCCATATTTTGTTCTCCATTTCGACAAATCTTGATAAAACACCTCATCATTAATTCCTTCACTTATAACCACATAAATAAATCCATCATTTATATCCACATCAAATAAATATTTTCTTATCATATGAATCAATAATTAATTATTCACAAATAATATTACGTAATCACATTTATGAAAAATACCAAAGCGAATCCGGTGAAACAAAATGAAATTAAGGATTAAGGGCTTTTTGGTTTTATCCGTCAAAAATACCTCAAAAATAATCGTAGTGGTGTAAAATTGAGAATGATCAAAACATGGATCTGATCGAGTTAGTATCGAATAGATATTTTAGATGAAAAAGAAGAAATTTTATTTTTAATTGAATATGTCTTAGTATCGTGAATAGTCTTAGTATCGTGAATAGTCTTAGTATCGTGAATAATAACTCAGAGCACCAAAAGATAGAAATTCCACAAAAACATCTTCACGCTTCATGAATAGTACTCGTGAATAGTAACTTCGTGAATAGTAACTCTGAATGAATAGTAACTCGTGAATAGTAACTCATGAATAGTAACCCATGAATAGTAACCCAGAGCATGAAAAAGTTCAAATTTGATAAAAACTTGGATCGACATTTCGATTATAATGATATTGAAGAAATAATATCATTCTGAAAAAAATAATATCCACTTACCTCGAAAGCGAGTCTTACATTTGGGAATATAGTCTTGAATGAACTTTTAGTATATCAATACTCAAAGTATACTCAAAATACTCACAAGAATCGCTCAAAATATCGAGAGAGAAATAGAGAAAACTTGGGTTTACGGTGTGATTTTCGATTCTAACCTAAGCACCTATTTATAGGAAAATGCTTAGAACACCAAAAGCGAAAATTTAATATAATATTAATATAATTATACAAATTTTCCTTAGCCCACCTTTTGGTCAAAACACCAGCCACACATGTTAATGATGTCCAAAAAAAATAAAAAAACGTTTTCTTAACAAAAATAATTTAAACTCCCAAAAATCAATTATTTGAACTTGAACTTCAATAATTCATAATAAATAGCCCTTTCATCAGAAAATTCGAATCTCTTGAGTTTTTATAGGAAATTCAATTCTCTACAACTTTGCAGAAGAAAGTTTTCCAAATTCCAAATAGAAATTGGGTAAAGAAATCCACAAGCAGGCGATTTTACACATTTATAATCAAATTTGATCGATAAATGGGGTCCTGACATGTTTAACATGTTTTAAACATTTAATGCACACAAAAATACTCTTCCTCCTCGTATACTCATATATCCCACATTCATTGTAAAAATATCATAGATTAATATATTATTAAAATAATATATTTAAATGAATTATTTTATCGAGAAAAAGATAAAATATTAATTTTCAACAATTGTCATTTTAAAAATTTTCTCCATCTATATCCACATAAAATCAATATTTTCCTCATCATATAAATCAATAATTAATTATTCACAAATAATATACGAGAATCCTGATATTATTAATGACGAGGCGGTTCAGGGAAGAGGGCTTTCGATAAAATTTCTTCTTCTTGGTAGTATGATTAGATGACCAAACCTCTCCTTGAGCGAGAACTTTCTAGACATTGCCAATAATGTTATCTAATAATATTATTGAGGATAATATGAATTATTGCCGATAAAAAAAAATCTTGTGTAATGTGATTATTGAAACAATGATGATATAAAATATCATGCATGACAATTATTAACTTCGATAAAATCTTTGAGCGGTAATTACTGTAACCATTATTGAGTAGTGCCTTCTTACGTAAGAATCAATAATTGGTGCAATACTGGGTTCTTCTTGTTCGACAATGGCGTATTAGTGTGTTTTAACCAAGGGTATTCAGCGATATACTTGGTAACAACTTCTGTAGTTATTTAAAAACAACTTATATTTGTCGTTTTCTTCATCGATCACTTTCCGTTATGGGGCCCACACATGCATTTGCTTGCGTCGTAAATACGAATATTCCAAAGCGATCTGAATATTCCACGACCAAACGAATATTCCAAGCGATAATGAATATTTTATAACCACTTGCTTATTTTGAAATATTTGCGTATTTAACCATAACTATCACATTAATCAAATCAACCCTTACTATTTCAAAATAATAAATAAAGGAAATTCCTTTTTATTAAAAAATTTGGGGTCTTCTGACCTCCCTCTCTTATGAAATTTAAGTCCTCGAAATTGACGTACGATACAGTGTTTTGAAAAGGTGAGGATACCTCGCTTTCATTTAGTTTCAATTCGGTCATTTCCTCTATAGCATGATTCCTCCACAAAACTTTAACTTGTGGTATGACCTTTCTTGGCGTAGGACATCTCCTTCTATCCAAGATCTTGGTGGTACCTCCTCATACGTTAAGTCTTGGCTATCTCGTCAGGTTCTAACTTCGATAGCGTGGTTGGGTCTTTCACATATTCTGAATCTGGATATATGAAACACATTATGAACACGAGACATACTCGGAGATGCTTGTGAGTCTATAGGCTACATTTCCTACTCGGTCGAGAATTTGAAATGGACCCGATAAATCGTGGATTGAGCTTTCCTCTCTTCCCAAATCTTGTAACTCCCTTCCGTGGAGCGACTTCATGACAATCATGATCCCCCCACATTAAATTCCGTCCTTTCGATGAAGATCGCATAACTCTTTTGTCGATCTTGTCTTGGTTTGTATCGTTGTCGAATCATTTGGATCTTTTCGGTAGTAAATACGTCTACTAACTTCGGGTCCCAACAATGTTGCTTCACCCACCTCATCCCAACATATTGGGAAGCGACATTTTTCGTCCATATAATGCTTGAATGGAGCCACACACTATACTTGCACGATAGCTTTGTTGTTGTAGGAGAATTCCACGATGGTAAATACTTATCAACTACCCTTGAAGTCAGGACACGAGTCTTAATAAATCTTGAGAGTTTGAATAGTCCTCTACGATTGTCCGTCGGGTTTGGGGATGGTATCTTAGAACTAAATCGCAAATCCGTGCCCATAGCTTTTTGCAAGCTAACCCAAAATCTTGAAGTGAATCTTGGGTCGCGATCGAAACTATGGATCTGGGCATGCCATACTGACCTCACTGATCTCATTCACGTACATACTAGCAAGGCGTTCGAGGAATAAGTCTCCGTGTCGGCAAGAAAAAAGCGGAACTTGGTTAATCTATCAACAATAACCCAAATAGCATTGATGCCTTGAAAGCGAAGTAGGAAGAGAAAAATGTGAAATCCATAGTAATGTGTTCCCACTTCCATTAGGAATCTCAAGTGGTTGCTGCGGACCCTTAGGTACAAGATGCTCGCCTTTACGTTAGTGAGTTAAACACATCGAGATAAACTTTGCAATCTCTCTCTTCGTATTGTTCCACCAAAATGTATGCCGAAGATCACGATACATTTTAGTACTTCGAGGATGGATTGCAAATGGCGTATTGTGTGCCTCCATCGTAATCTTGTACTTCAAATCAGTCGTTAGGAACCTGAAGTCTAGAGTGGACTCGAAGTATTCCTTCTTCATCGATTCTCGCTTAGGAATAGCTCCTTCTTGTACTTTCTTCTTCCCATACGCATCATTTCAAGATTCGGTGGCTTGCAAGCGACCTTAACTTTTTCTATTAAAGTTGGCTCTGTCGTATACTTGACATCATCGCTTTTCGTTCCGCATATGATCTTCTACTTTCGATCGTCGGCTACTACGTTAAACTTTACCGGGATGGTATTGAATAGTGTGGTCGTAGTCTTTCAATAGCTCGAGCCAGCGTCATTGTAGCGTGTTGAGTTCTTTTGAGTGAAGAAATATTTAAGGCTTTTATGGTGCGAATATATCTCCACTTTCTCCCCGTATAGATAGTGCCTCCATATATTTTAAGCAGCTTAGCTTTGCATGACTCTAGATCATGAGTAGGATAATTCCTCTCATACTCTTTTTAAGTTGTCGCGAGGCATAGGCTATGACTTTCCCGTTGCATGAGAACACATCCTAACCCTTTGCACGAAGCATCATTTGTAGATAACAAATCCATCAGAAGACGGATGGTATTGTTAGAAGCAGTCTTAGAAATAAGTCTCCTCTTAAGCTCTTGGAAACTTTTCTCGCGTTCTTCGCTCCAAGCAATTTTGTATCCTTAGGAGTTATTTGAGTTAATGGAGTAGCGATTAGAAGAAAACCCTTCCACGAATCTCAGATAATAACCGATTAAGCCAAAAAACTCGTACTTGATCCGCAGACTTGGTTGCTCGACTTTGTATTGCTTGATCTTGCCGGATCAGCGGATACTCCGTGTTTTCGACACCCGTGCCCGAGGAATGCTACTTCCTCAAGCGAACTCACATTTCTTCAATTTGGCATATAGTTGGTTTTCACGAAGCCTTTGGAGTACCGACTTCAAATGGTGCTCATGATCTTCCGCGCTTTTGGAATATATGAGGATGTCATGATAAAAAAAACAACAACGAATTGATCAAATATTCCTTGAATACTCGGTTCATCATATCCATGAAAGCGCGAGGAGCATTAGTTAGTCAGAAAGACATGACTAAGAATTCATAATGCCCATCTGGGGAGTTACGAAGGCGGTCTTTGGAATATCCTCGATTTTAATCTTGGTGATGATATCGAGCGAAGATCGATTTTGAAAAGAATTGTGCCCCTTACTATTTGGTCGAACAAGTCATCAATACGGGTGAGGATACTATTCTTGATGGTGACATGGTTCGATTCAGATAGTCGATACAAAATCGCATACTCCGTCTTTCTTCTTTTCTGAATAAAGCAGGAGCACCCCGAGGAGATGTCTTGGGGCCAGAATGAAAGCAGATGTCCAACAATTTCGTAGTTGGACCTTTAACTCTGAAGTTGATAGGAGCCATTCGATATGGGGTTTTAGAAATGGGCTTTGTGCGGGTTGAGATCGATAAAAATTGACTTCACGTTACGGGGTAGGCAGGGAAGTTCTTGAAATCGTCGGAAAGTCGATAGCGGGAATATTATTCAAATTTGGCGTGTCTTTATTCAAATCCATAACATGGGCTAAGAAAGCTTGACATCAGTTTTTTAATAAGCGAATAGCTTTATGATTAGATATAGCGGTGATTGATTTTAATGGTTTAGTTGCTTGAATTAAATACAACGGGTTGGTTAGGAATATGAAAACTAATGACCTTACGAAAACAATCAATTTTGGCATGATGAGTAGTTAACGATCAATCCTAAAATCACATCAAAAGCAAGTATCTTTAAGAGAGATAAGGTCAGCGGGTAAGGTAATGGTGCTGACTTGAATCAAACAAGATTTATAAGCGAGTGGATGTGATGAAAGTTTCTCTAGCGGAGTTTCCACGAGATAGGTCGAAAGTCTAATTTCTCGGTCGAGTTTAAGCGTTGAGCACATGCGGGAGAGATAAATGAATGGGTATACCGGTATCAAGTAAAGGTATAAACTATGAGAATTTATAAATAGCTTACCGTGATCACCTCGTTTGGGTTCCTCGCATTATGACCGATCTGACAAAGCGCTCTTCCGGAATCGTTGACTTTGACTTTTACGGGGACGATCTTTTGAGTCGCAAATCCCCATTGAACTAGGTTTATTCTTCTTGTCTGATCTCGGCGATATGTCCTTCCTTTCCACAATTATAGCATACCTTGAGCTGTTGTGGGCGGTTTGGTGATATATCCCTCTTTTCGCATTTGTAGCATATAATGGGTGGTCGTTCTCCTCCTTAGAACCGATTCTTTCTTAAAGCCTTTGTCGTCTTCATATAGTCGTTGTTAAATCTCCTCTTTTAAAATCTCCTCGACTTCGCTTCTTACATTTTTTCATGGCCATGATTACCACGAGTGGTTACCATTTTGTCCGTCTGTTTCTTTCTCATCATGAGTTATCATTATTACATTGTTGCTTTATCTACGATACGATCTGGTTGTGGTCCCTCGGTTGGTAGTACTCGTTATCTCGCTCTAATAATTGAGCCACATTTTACAACATACGAATAGAGAGAAAATTTATGAGAAATGAGATCTTGGCGTATCTTGGGTTTCAAACCTCTAAGAAACATCGCGTCATCGTTCCTCATTCTCCACCGAATGAGGTCTGAGCACTGGATAACTCTGCAAACTTTGCCTCGTCTTTGAGACACCGTCGTGTTGTTTTGTTCAATCGATGAACTCCACTTCCTTCGTATAATGAACACTTTCGGGAAAGTATTTGTCATTAAATAATTCTGAAGCGTCTCCCGACGACATCTTTGAGTGCGGAATTTGGATGGAGTGCGCTTCCACAGACTCCCACCGATGATACGCCTCGCCACGGAACATAAAGGTGGCGAATGGAACCTTCTGTTCCTCCGTGCATCCCAGACATCGAATATCTTGGTAATTTGTTTGACCCGTGTTTTCCGCCGTGATCGGATCGGCTTTCCCTTAAATTACGGTGGTCCCGACTCTTTGAAGCGCTTTGTTTGTGAATGACCAGTAATTCTTATCATTTCTCTCTGTATTTTGAACACGAGTCTCCTAAATGCGATTTTGCATGAGCTGCAAAAAACTTCTAAACATCCCTCGTTCATCATCGCTTTCGATGGTGTTGTTCACGGGAGGTACATTGCCCGACTGTTGCACGTTCTCCTCGTTGGTAAAGTCTGAGGCATCTCCACGGTCTCACATTGTTAATATTCTCGATTCGACATTCTCAAATCATTGTCATAAAACAAGGGTTAATTAAAGAAATCGATATATCACATAATATCCTATATCTTGACCGACTAACAAATAAGCTTAGGTAGGACACAGCCTTTAGCGAAGGATTTTCGTCTCTCTCTCCTCTAGTTACATTCAGATCTCTGGGAGATCATATCCCTAAGCTCATACCAGTATGGCGCCCCAAAAAATAGGTACATCACACAATACGAGTTGTCAATCGTAGATGCGAAGCACTACAACTTTATTATTACATGAAAGCGTGAGTTTGAATACAAATATTATCTTACAGACAATATCTATACTCAAATAAATCCTCATCACATTTATTGATACATTATTTTACAAAAATGGTGAGGACTACTAAGCAATCCTTTCTAAAACCTTCATTCCATTACCCAGGCTCGTACTTTCATTATATTCTAGCCTCACGAGAAAAATGGAACAAAAAGGAAAAAAGGGTGAGCTCACTAGCTCGATAAAGAATATTATGACTAAGATAATATCTGACAAATTATCGTTAGTCTTGACGGGGAAAAATCTAATAGAATCTGATAGGCAACAAATTTTAAATCAATATTACATGGTGAAATAATAATTCATTAGAAGAGTTAAGTAGAGAATGCAAACTACTATCTTACATGTATGAATTTAAAAGTTCATCGTCTATCTTTTATCCTGTAACATCAATCGATATACATACGGAATCAAATATTCATCTTTACTCTGGGCGAAGATATTCATCGATTAAGTCGTATTCATTTAAACACTGTTGTTCATTTTTACTCTGGGGCGAAAAGATATTCTTGAAATCATTCATTCATCTTTACTCTGAGGCCGAAGATATTCTTAAGAAATCATTAAATCTTTTGCCTTCTGGGGCGAAGATATTCCATAATATCATCATTTAAGGCGAGGATGATGAAAAAAATTTTTTTTAAAAAAGCGAATCGGTGAAACAAAATGTGAGGATTAAGGATTAAGGATTAGTACTTGGTTTTATCCGTCAAAAATACCTCAAAAATAATCGTAGTGGTGTAAAATTGAGAATGATCAAAACATGGATCTGATCGAGTTAGTATCGAATAGATATTTTAGACGAAAAAGAAGAAATTTTATTTTTGATTGAATAGTCAAGTATCGTGAATAGTCTTAGTATCGTGAATAGTATGTAAGTATCGTGAATATAACTCAGACACCAAAAGATAGAAATTCAAAAAAACATCTTCACGCTTCATGAATAGTACTTCGTGAATAGTAACTCGTGAATAGTGAATAGTAACTTCGTGAATAGTAACTTCGTGAATAGTAACTTCGTGAATAGTAACTCATGAATAGTAAATGAATAGTAACCCAGAGCATGAAAAAGTTCAAATTTGATAAAAACTTGGATCGACATTTCGATTATAATGATATTGAAGAAATAATATCATTCTGAAAAAAAAATAATATCCACTTACCCTCGAAGCGCGTACTTACATTTGGAATATAGTCTTTGAATGAACTTTTGCAGTATATCAATACTCAAAGTATACTCAAAATACTCACAAGAATCGCTCAAAATATCGAGAGAGAAATAGAGAAAACTTGGTTTACGGTGTGATTTTCGATTCTAACCTAAGCACCTATTTATAGGAAAATGCTTAGAACACGAAAGCGAGAAAATTTAATATAATATTAATATAATTATACAAATTTTCCTTAGCCCACCTTTTGGTCAAAACACCAGCCACACACATGTTAATGATGTCAAAAAAAAATAAAAAACGTTTTTTCTTAACAAAAATAATTTAAACTCCCAAAAATCAATTATTTGAACTTGAACTTCAATAATTCATAATAAATAGCCCTTTCATCAGAAAATTCGAATCTCTTGAGTTTTTATAGGAAATTCAATTCTCTACAACTTTGCAGAAGAAAGTTTTCCAAATTCCAAATAGAAATTGTAAAAGAAATCCACAAGCGCAGGCGATTTTACAATTTATAATCAAATTTCGATTCGATAAATGGGGTCCTGAAACACATGTTTAACATGTTTTAAACATTTAATACACAAAAAAATACTCTTCCTCCTCGTATACTCATATATCCCACATTCATTTAAAAAAATATCATAGATTAATATATTATTAAAATAATATATTTAAATGAATTATTTTATCGGAAAAAGATAAAATATTAATTTTCAACAATTGTCATTTTAAAAATTTTCTCCATCTATATCCACATAAAATCAATATTTTCCTCATCATATAAATCAATAATTAATTATTCACAAATAATATTACGAGAATCCTGATATTGTGTGAGGCGGTTCAAGGAAGAGGGGCTTTCGATAAAATTTCTTCTTCTTTGGCGCTATGATTAGATGACCAAACCTCTCCTTAAGCAGAACTTTCTAGACATTGCCAATAATGTTATCTAATAATATTATTAGGATAATATGAATTATTAGCCGATAATGAAAAATCTTGTGTAATGTGATTATTGAAACAACAATGATATAAAATATCCAATATGACAATTATTAACTTTCGATAAAATCTTTGAGCGGTAATTCTGTAACCATTATTGAGTAGTGCCTTCTTACGTAAGAATCAATAATTGGTGCAATCTGGTGTCTTCTTTTTGACAGCAGCGTATTAGTGTGTTTTAACCCATAGGGTATTCAGCGATGATACTTGGTAACAACTTCTGTAGATTATAAAAAAAACAACTTATATTTGTCGTTTTCTTCATCGATCGCTTTTAGTTATGGGGCCCACACATGCATTTTGGTGTGTCGTAAATACGAATATTCACAAGCGATCTGAATATTCCACGACCAACGAATATTCCAAGCGATAATGAATATTTTATAACCACTTGCTTATTTTGAAATATTTGCGTATTTAACCCTAGCTATCCACATTAATCAAATCAACCCTTACTTATTTCAAAATAATAAATAAAGGAAATTCTTTTTATTTAAAAAATTTTGGGGTCTTCTGACCTCCCTCTTATGAAATTTCGTCCTCGAAATTGGCGTACGATACACAGTGTTTGAAAAGGTGAGGATACCTCGCTTTCATTTAGTTTCAATTCCAGGTCATTTTTCCTCTATAGCATGATTCCTCCACAAAACTTTAACTTGTGGTATGACCTTTCTTGGCGTGGGACATGCTCCTTCTATCAAGATCTTGGCGGTACCTCCTCATCGTTAAGTCTTGGCTATCTCGTCGGTTCTAACTTCGATAGCGTGGTTGGGTCTTTCACATATTCTGAAATCGGATATATGAAACACATTATGAACACGAGACATACTCGGAGAATGCTTATGAGTACATAGGCTACATTTCTACTCGGTCGAGAATTTGAAATGGACGATAAATGCGTGGATTGAGCTTTCCTCTCTTCCCGAATCTTGTAACTCCCTTCCGTGGAGCGACTTCATGACAATCATGATCCCTACATTAAATTCCCGTCCTTTCGATGAAGATCCCGCATAACTCTTTTTTGTCGATCTTGTCTTGGTTTGTATCGTTGTCGAATCATTTGGATCTTTTCGGTGAGTCATACGTCTTAACTTTCGGGTCCCAACAATGTTGCTTCACCCACCTCATCCAACATATTGGAGAAGCGACATTTTCGTCCATATAATGCTTGAATGGAGCCACACTATACTTGCACGATAAGCTTTGTTGTTGTAGGAGAATTCCACCGATGGTAAATACTTATCCCAACTACCCTTGAAGTCAGGACCACGAGTCTTAATAAATCTTGAGAGTTTGAATAGTCTCTCGATTGTCCGTGGTTTGGGGATGGTATTAGAACTAAATCGCAAATCCGTGCCCGTAGCTTTTTTTGCAAGCTAACCCAAAATCTTGAAGTGAATCTTGGGTCGCGATCGAAACTATGGATCTGGGCATGCCATCTGACCTCACTGATCTCATTCACGTCACATACTAGCAAGGCGTTCGAGGAATAAGTCTCCGTGTCGGCGAAATAAGCGAGACTTGGTTAATCTATCAACAATAACCCAAATAGCATTGATGCCTTGAGAAATAGTAGGAAGACGTGCTTGAAATCCATAGTAATGTGTTCCCACTTCCATTTAGGAATCTCGAGTGGTTTGAGCGGACCCTTAGGTACAAGATGCTCGCCTTTACTGCGTTGGTGAGTTAAACACATCGAGATAAACTTTGCAATCTCTCTCTTCGTATTGTTCCACCAAAATGTATGTAGAAGATCACGATACATTTAGTACTTCGAGGATGGATTGCAAATGGCGTATTGTGTGCCTCCATCGTAATCTTGTACTTCAAATCAGTCGTTAGGAACCTGAAAGTCAGAGTGGACTCGAAGTATTCCTTCTTCATCGATTCTCGCTTAGGAATAGCTCCTTCTTGTACTTTCTTCTTCATCGCGCATCATTTCAAGATTCGGTGGCTTGAAAGCGACCTTAACTTTTCTATTAAAGTTGGCTCTGTCGTATACTTGACATCATCGCTTTTCGTTCCGCATATGATCTTCTACTCGATCGTCGGCTACCACGTTAAACTTTACCGGGATGGTATTGAATAGTGTGGTCGTAGTCTTTCGATAGTTCGAGACCAGCAGCGTCATTTGCTTAGCGTGTTGAGTTCTTTTGAGTGAAGAAATATTTAAAGGCTTTTATGGTGCGAATATATCTCCACTTTCTCCCCGTATAGATAGTGCCTCCATATTTTTTAGAAAAGCATTGCTTGCATGACTCTAGATCATGAGTAGGATAATTCCTCTCATACTCTTTAAGTTGTCGCGAGGCATAGGCTATGACTTTCCCCGTTGCATGAGAACACATCTAACCCTTTGCACGAAGCATCATTTGTAGATAACAAATCCATCAGAGACGGATGGTATTGTTAGAGCAGTCTTAGAAATAAGTCTCTCTTAAGCTCTTGGAAAACTTCTCTCGCATTCTTCGCTCCAAAGCAATTTTGTATCCTTAGAGTTATTTGAGTTAATGGAGTAGCGATTAGAGAAAACCCTTCCACACGAATCTCAGATAATAACCATTTAAGCCCAAAAAACTTCGTCTTGATCGCAGAGCTTGGTTGCTCCGACTTTGTATTGCTTGATCTTGGTGGGATCAGCGGATACTCCGTGTTTCGACACGCGTGCCCGAAGGAATGCTACTTCCTCGAGCGAACTCACATTTCTTCAATTTGGCATATAGTTGGTTTTCACGAAGCCTTTGGAGTACCGACTTCAAATGGTGCTCATGATCTTCACGGCTTTTGGAATATATGAGGATGTCGTGATAAAAACAACAACGAATTGATCAAATATTCCTTGAATACTCGGTTCATCATATCCATGAAAAGCGAGGAGCATTAGTTAGTCAGAAAGACATGACTAAAATTCATAATGCCCATCTGGGAGTTACGAAGGCGGTCTTTGGAATATCCTCGATTTTAATCTTGGTGATGATATCGAGCGAAGATCGATTTTTGAAAGAATTGTGCCCCTTACTATTTGGTCGAACAAGTCATCAATACGAGGTGAGGATACTATTCTTGATGGTGACATGGTTCGATTCAGATAGTCGATACAAAGTCGCATACTCTCCGTCTTTCTTCTTTCTGAATAAAGCAGGGGCACCCCGAGGAGATGTCTTGGGGCGAGATGAAGCAGATGTCCAACAATTCTGTAGTTGGACCTTTAACTCTGAAGTTGATAGGAGCCATTCGATATGGGGTTTTAGAAATGGGCTTTGTGCGGGTTCAAGATCGATAAAGAATTGACTTCACGTTACGGGGTAGGCAGGAAGTTCTTGAAATCGTCGGGAAAGTCGATATGACGGGAATATTATTCAAATTTGGCGTGTCTTTATTCAAATCCATAACATGGGCTAAGAAAGCTTGACATCAGTTTTTTAATAAGCGAATAGCTTTATGATTAGATATAGCGGTGATCGATTTTAATGGTTTAGTTGCTTGAATTAAATACAACGGGTTGGTTAGGAATATGAAAACTATGACCTTACGAAAACAATCAATTTTGGCATGATGAGTAGTTAACGATCGATCCTAAAATCACATCAAAAGCAAGTATCTTTAAAGAGATAAGGTTGGCGGGTAAGGTAATGGTGCTGACTTGAATCAAACAAGATTTATAAGCGGTGGATGTGATGAAAGTTTCTCTAGCGGAGTTTCCACGAGATAGGTCGAAAGTCTAATTTCTCGGTCGAGTTTAAGCGTTGAGCACATGCGGGAGAGATAAATGAATGGGTATGCCGGTATCAAGTAAGGTATAAACTTGAGAATTTATAAATAGCTTACCGTGATCACCTCGTTTGGGTTCTCGCATTATGACCGATCCTGACAAGCGCTCTTCCGGAATCGTTGACTTTGACTTTTACGGGGACGATCTTTTGAGTCAAATCCCCATTGAACTAGGTTTTTATTCTTGTCTGATCTCGGCGATATGTCCTTCCTTTCCACAATTATAGCATACCTTGAGCTGTTGTGGGCGGTTTGGTGATATGTCCCTCTTTTCGCATTTGTAGCATATAATGGGTGGTCGTTCTCCTCCTTAGAACCGATTCTTCTTAAAGCTTGTCTTCATCGTCTTCATATAGTCGTTGTTAAATCTCCTCTTTTAAAATCTCCTCGACTCGCTTCTTACATTTTCATGGCCATGATTACCACGGAGTGGTTACCATTTCTGTCCGTCTGTTTCTTTCTCATGAGTTATCATTATTACATTATTTCTTTATCTACGATCGATCTGGTTGTGGTCCCTCGGTTGGTAGTACTCGTTATCTCGCTCTAATAATTGAGCCATTTTACAACATCGAATAGAGAAAGTTTATGAGAAATGAGATCTTGGCGTATCTGGGGTTTGAACCTCTAAGAAACATCGCGTCATCGTTCCTCATTCTCCACCCGAATGAGGTCTGAACACGGATAACTCTGCAAACTTTGCCTCGTCTTTGAGAACCGTCGTGTTGTTTTGTTCAATCGATGAACTCCACTTCCTTCGTATAATGAACACTTTCGGAAAGTATTTGTCATTAAATAATTCTGAAGCGTCTCCCACGACATCTTTGAGTCTTGAAATTTGGATGGAGTGCTTCCTGAGACTCCCACCGATGATCGCCTGCCCGCGGAACATAAAGGTGGCGAATGGAACCTTCTGTTCCTCCGTGCATCCCAGACATCGAATATCTTGGTAATTTGTTTTGACCCGTGTTTTCGCCGTGATCGGATCGGCTTTCCCTTGAATTACGGTGGTCCCGACTCTTTTGAGCTTGCTTGCATTTTGTGACAACGAAGTAATTGCTATCATTTCCTCTGTATTTTGAACACGAGTCTCCTAAATGCGATTTTGCATGAGCTGCAAAAAACTTCTAAACATCCCTCGTTCATCATCGCTTTCGATGTTGTTGTTCGCGGGAGGTACATTGCCCGACTGTTGCACGTTCTCCTCGTTGGTAAATCTGAGGCATCTCCACGGTCTCATTTACTCCTTTGTTAATATTCTCGATCGACATTTCTCAAATCTTTGTCGTAAAAGCAAGGGTTAATTAAAGAAATCGATATATCACATAATATCCTATATCTTGACCGACTAACAAATAAGCTTAGGTAGGACACTTTAGCGAAGGATTTTTCTCTCTCCCTCTGAGTTACATTCCCGATCTCATGGAGATCGTATCCTAGCTACGATACCATTTGTGGCGCCCCCAAAATAGGTATACATCACACAATACAGGTTGTCAATCGTGATGCGAAGCAACTACAACTTTATTATTACAACGGTAAAGCTGTGAGTTTGAATACAAATATTATCTTACAGACAATATCTATACTCAAATAAATCCTCATCACATTTATTGATACATTATTTTACAAAAATGGTGAGGACTACTAAGCAATCCTTTCTAAAACCTTCATTCCATTACCCAGGAGCTCGTACTTCATTTATATTCTAGCCTCACGAGAAAAATGGAACAAAAAGGAAAAGGGTGAGCTCACTAGCTCGATAAAGAATATTATGACTAAGATAATATCTGACAAATTATCGTTAGTCTTGACGAGGGGAAAAATCTAATAGAATCTGATAGGCAACAAATTTTAAATCAATATTCATGGCGTGAAATAATAATTCATTAGAAGAGTTAAGTAGAGAATGCAAACTACTATCTTACATGTATGAATTTAAAAGTTCATCGTCTATCTTTTATCCTGTAACATCAATCGATATACATACGGAATCAAATATTCATCTTTTTTTCTGGGCGAAGATATTCATCGATTAAGTCGTATTCATTTTAAACTTTGTTGTTCATCTTGCTTTCTCTGGGGCGAAGATATTCTTGAAATCATTCATCTTTTGCTACTCTGGGCGAAGATATTCTTAGAAATCATTCATCTTTTTTGCTTCTGGGCGAAGATATTCCATAATATCATCATTTAAGGTGAGGATGATGAAAAATTTTTTTTTTAAAAGCGAATCGGTGAAACAAAATGAATGAGGATTAAGGATTAAGGATTAGTACTTGGTTTTATCACGTCAAAAATACCTCAAAAATAATCGTAGTGGTGTAAAATTGAGAATGATCAAAACATGGATCTGATCGAGTTAGTATCCGAATAGATATTTTAGACGAAAAGAAGAAATTTTATTTTTGATTGAATAGTCTTAGTATCGTGAATAGTCTTAGTATCGTGAATAGTCATAGTATCGTGAATAGTAACTCAAACACCAAAAGATAGAAATTCCAAAAAAAAACATCTTCACGCTTCATGAATAGTACTCGTGAATAGTAACTTCGTGAATAGTAACTTCGTGAATCGTGAGTAACTTCGTGAATAGTAACTCATGAATAGTAACCCATGAATAGTAACCCAGCATGAAAAAGTTCAAATTTGATAAAAACTTGGATCGACATTTCGATTATAATGATATTGAAGAAATAATATCATTCTGAAAAAAATAATATCCACTTACCTCGAAGCGCGAGTACTTACATTTGGAAATAGGGTATAGTCTTTGAATGAACTTATAGTATATCAATACTCAAAGTATACTCAAAATACTCACAAGAATCGCTCAAAATATCGAGAGAGAAATAGAGAAAACTTGGTTTACGGTGTGATTTTCAATTCTAACCTAAGCACCTATTTATAGGAAAATGCTTAGAAACACAAAGCGAGAAAATTTAATATAATATTAATATAATTATACAAATTTTCCTTAGCCCACCTTTTGGTCAAAACACCAGCCACACATGTTAATGATGTCAAAAAAAATACAAAAACGTTTTTCTTAACAAAAATAATTTAAACTCCAAAAATCAATTATTTGAACTTGAACTTCAATAATTCATAATAAATAGCCCTTTCATCAGAAAATTCGAATCTCTTGAGTTTTTATAGGAAATTCAATTCTCTACAACTTTGCAGAAGAAAGTTTTCCAAATTCCAAATAGAAATTGGCCGAAATCCACAAGCGGGCGATTTTACGAAATTTATAATCAAATTTCGATCGATAAATGGGGTCCGCTGACATGTTTAACATGTTTTAAACATTTAATGCCACAAAAATACTCTTCCTCCTCATATACTCATATATCCCACATTCGTTGTAAAAATATCATAGTTAATATATTATTAAAATAATATATTTAAATGAATTATTTTATCGAGAAAAAGATAAAATATTAATTTTCAACAATTGTCATTTTAAAATTTTCTCCATCTATATCCACATAAAATCAATATTTTCCTCATCATATAAATCAATAATTAATTATTCACAAATAATATTACGAGAATCCATGATATTGATGACGAGGCGGGGTTCAGGGAAGAGGGGCTTTCGATAAAAATTTCTTCTTCTTGGTGGCATGATTAGATGACGAAACCTCTCCTTGAGGCAGAACTTTCTAGACATTGCCAATAATGTTATCTAATAATATTATTAGGATAATATGAATTATTGCCGATAATGAAAAATCTTGTGTAATGTGATTATTGAAACAACGATGATATAAAATATCAGCTTGACAATTATTAACTTCGATAAAATCTTTGAGCGATAATTCGTAACCATTATTGAGTAGTAGTGCTTCTTCTACGTAAGAATCAATAATTGGTGCAATCTGGTGTCTTCTTGTTCGACAGCAGCGTATTAGTGTGTTTTAACCGGCGGGTATTCAAGATATGATACTTGGTAACAACTCTGTATTATTTAAAAACAACTTATATTTGTGTCGTTTTCTTCATCGATCACTTTTAGTTATGGGGCCCACACATGCATTTGCTTTGTGAGTAAATACGAATATTCACAAAGCGATGCGAATATTCCACGACGAAACGAATATTCAAGCGATAATGAATATTTTATAACCACTTGCTTATTTTGAAATATTTGCGTATTTAACCATAACTATCACATTAATCAAATCAACCCTTCTTATTTCAAAATAATAAATAAAGGAAATTCCTTTTTATTTAAAAATTTGGGGTCTGTGGTCGTGAGGTCGTAGTCTTTCAATAGTTCGAAAGCCAGCGTCATTGCTTAAGCGTGTTGAGTTCTTTTTGAGTGAAGAAATATTTAAGGCTTTTATTTTAGTGCGAATATATCTCCTCCTTTCTCCCCGTATAGATATCAATGCCTCCGTATCTTTAGCATACGCGCTTTCAAGCGGTGGTTGACCTTAACTTTTTCTATTAAAGTTGGCTCTGTCGAGCTTGACACTCTAGATCATGAGTGAGGATAATTCCTCTCATACTCGCTTTTTTAAGTTGAATAGTGTGGTGGTAGTCGAGCCAGCGTCATTGCGCGTGTATGACTCTTTTCCCGAAATATTTAAAGGCTTTTAACGAACATCTTTCTCCCCTATAGATAGTGCCTCCATATCGAAGCATCGCGTGACAACTAGATGTAGATACTCTTTAAGTTGTCGCGAGGCATAGGCTATGACTTCCGTTGCATGAGGATGGTATTGTTGTAGATAACAAAGAACCGGATGGTATTGTTAAAGCAGTCTTAGAAAGTCTCTCTTAAGCTCTTGGAAACTCTTCTCGCGTTCTTTGCTCCAAGCGAATTTTGTATCCTTAGAGTTAATTTGAGTTAATGGAGTAGCGATTCGAGAAAACCCTTCCACGAATCTCCGATAATAACCATTTAAGCCCAAAAAGCTCGTCTCGTGCTTGATGATCATGGCTTGGTTGCTCCAACTTTGTATTGCTTGATCTTGGCCGGATCAGCGGATACTCCGTGTTTTGACACCACGTGCCCAAGAAATGCTACTTCCTCGAGCGAACTTCGCATTTCTTCAATTTGGCATATAGTTGGTTTTCACGAAGCCTTTGAGTACCGACTTCAAATGGTGCTCATGATCTTCACGACTTTTGGAATATATAAGGATGTCGTGATAAAAAATGACAACAATTGATCCAAATATTCCTTGAATACTCGGTTCATCATATCCATGAAAGCGCGAGGAGCATTAGTTAGTCAGAAAGACATGACTAAGAATTCATAATGCCCGTCCAGGAGAGTTACGAAGGCGGTCTTTGGAATATCCTCGATTCTAATCTTGGTGATGATATCGAGCGAAGATCGATTTTGAAAAGAATTGTGCCCCTTACTGTTGGTCGAACAAGTCATCAATCGAGGGTGAGGATACCTATTCTTGATGGTGACATGGTTCGATTTCAGATAGTCAATCTGAAAGTCGCATACTCCGTCTTTTTTCTTTTACTGAATAAAGCAGGAGCACCCCGAGGAGATGTCTTGGGGCGAATGAAACCGATGTCCAACAATTCTGTAGTTGGACCTTTAACTCTGAAGTTGATAGGAGCCATTCGATATGGGGTTTTAGAAATGGGCTTTTATGCGGGTTCAAGATCGATAAAGAATTCAACTTCACGTTAAGGGGTAGGCGGGAAGTTCTTTGAAATCGTCGGGAAAGTCGATAACAACGAGGAATATTATTCAAATTTGGCGTGTCTTTATTCAAATCCATAACATGGGCTAAGAAAGCTTGACATCAGTTTTTCGATAAGCGAATAGCTTTATGATTAGATATAGCGGTGATTGATTTTAATGGTTTAGTTGCTTGAATTAAATACAACGGGTTGGTTAGGAATATGAAAACTAATGACCTTACGAAAACAATCAATTTTGGCATGATGAGTAGTTAACGATCAATCCTAAAATCACATCAAAAGCAAGTATCTTTAAAGAGATAAGGTCGGCGGGTAAGGTAATGGTGCTGACTTGAATCAAACAAGATTTATAAGCGAGTGGATGTGATGAAAGTTTCTCTAGCGGAGTTTCACGAGATAGGTCGAAGTCTAATTTCTCCGGTCGAGTTTAAGCGTTGAGCATGCGGAGAGATAAATGAATGGGTAGCACCGGTATCAAGTAAGGTATAAACTTGAGAATTTATAAATAGCTTACCGTGATCACCTCGTTTGGGTTCCTCGCATTTTGACCGATCTGACAAGCGCTCTTCCGGAATCGTTGACTTTGACTTTTACGGGGACGATCTTTTGAGTCACCGTCCCCATTGAACTAGGTTTATTCTGCGTCTGATCTCGGCGATATGTCCTTCCTTTCCACAATTATAGCATACCTTGAGCTGTTGTGGGCGGTTTGGTGATATATCCCTCTTTTCGCATTTTAGCATATATAATGGGTGGTCGTTCTCCTCCTTAGAACCGATTCTTTGCAAACCTTTGTCGTCTTCACATAGTCGTTGTTAAATCTCCTCTTTTTAAAATCTCTCGACTCATTTCGCTTCTTACATTTTTCATGACCATGATTACCGGAGTGGTTACCATTTTGTCCGTCTGTTTCTTTCTCCATGGTTATCATTATTACATTGTTACTTATCTACGAGTACGATCACTGGTTATGGTCCCTCGGTTGGCCGTACTCGTTATCTCGCTCTAATAATTGAGCCATTTTACAACATCTGAATAAGAGAAAATTTATGAGAAATGAGATCTTGGCGTATCTTGGGGTTTTGAACCTCTAAGAAACATCCGCGTCATCGTTCCTCATTCTCCCACGAATGAGGTCTGAGCACTGGATAACTCTGCAAACTTTGCCTCGTCTTTGAGACACTTGCGTCGTGTTGTTTTGCTCTAATCGATGAACTCCACTTCCTTCGTATAGTGAACACTTTCGGGAAAGTATTTGTCATTAAATAGTTCTGAAAGCGTCTCCCAAGACATCTTTGAGTCTTAAATTTGGATGGAGTGCGCTTCACAGACTCCCACCGATGATCTGCCTACCGCCACGGAACATAAAGGTGGCGAATGGAACCTTCTGTTCTCTCCGTGCATCCCAAGACATCGAATATCTTGGTAATTAATTTTGACCCGTGTTTTTCCGCCATGATCGGATCTGGCTTTCCTTAAATTCTGGTGGTCTGACTCTTTGAAGCTGCTTGCATTTGTGACAACTTGGTGAATTCTTATCATTTCCTCTGTATTTTGAACACGAGTCTCCTAAATGCGATTTTGCATGAGCTGCAAAAAGCTTCTAAACATCCCTCGTTCATCATCACTTTCGGTGGTGTTGTTCACGGGAGGAACATTGCCCGACTGTTGCACGTTCTCCTCGTTGGTAAAGTCTGAGGCGTCTCCACGGTCTCATTTCCATTGTTAATATTCTCGATTCGACATTCTCAAAATCTTGTCGTAAAACAAGGGTTAATTAAGGAAATCAATATATCACATAATATCCTATATCTTGACCAACTAACAAATAAGCTTAGGTAGGACACCTTTAGCGAAGGATTTACTCGTCTCTCCCCTCTAGTTTACATTCCCAGATCTCGCTGGAGAGATCATATCCTAAGCTACGATACCATTGTGGCGCCCCCAAAATAGGTATACATCACCCATTACGGGTTGTCGATACGTGATGCGAAACAACTATAACTTTATTATTACAACGGTAAAGCGTGAGTTTAAATACAAATATTATCTTACAGACAATATTTATACTCAAATAAATCCTCATCACATTTATTGATACATTATTTTTAAAAATGGTGAGGACTACTAAACAATCTCTTTCTAAAACCTTCATTCCATTACCCAGGCTACGTACATTTATATTCTCGCCTCACGAGAAAAATGGAACAAAAAGGAAAAGGGTGAGCTCAACTAGCTCGATAAAGAATATTATGACTAAGATAATATCTGACAAATTATCGTTAGTCTTTGACGAGGAAAAATTTAATAGAATCTGATAAGCAACAAATTTTTAAATCAATATTAGCGGTGAAATAATAATTCATTAGAAGAGTTAAGTAGAGAATGCAAACTACTATCTTACATGTATGAATTTAAAAGTTCATCGTCTATCTTTTATCCTGTAACATCAATCGATATACATACGGAATCAAATATTCATCTTTGCACTTCTGAGCCGAAGATATTCATCGATTAGTCGTATTCATTTAAACACTGTTCATCTTTGCTACTACGGGCCAAAGATATTAATTCGGTCGTATTCATCTCAACACTGTTCATCTTTGCACTTCTGGGCCAAAGATATTCTTAAGAAATCATTCATTCTCTTTGCACTACTGGCCAAAGATATTCTTGAAATCATTCATCTTTTGCACTGGGCCGAAGATATTCAATAATATCATCATTTAAGGCGAGGATGATGAAAAATATTTTAAAAAAGCGAATCGGTGAAACAAAATGACAAGGATTAAGGATTAAGGATTAGTACTTTGTTTTATCCGTGTCAAAAATACCTCAAAAATAATCGTAGTGGTGTAAAATTGAGAATGATCAAAACATGGATCTGATCAAAAGCTAGTATCCGAATAGATATTTTGGACGAAAAGAAGAAATTTTATTTTTTGGTGAATAGTCTTAGTATCGTGAATAGTCTTAGTATCGTGAATAGTCTTCAGATATCGTGAATAGTCTGTATATCGTGAATAGTAAATCAGACACCAAAAGATAGAAATTCCACAAAAAAACATCTTCACGCTTACGTGAATAGTACTCGTGAATAGTAACTTCGTGAATAGTAACTCATGAATAGTAACTCGTGAATAGTAACTCATGAATAGTAACCCGAGCATGAAAAAGTTCCAAATTTGATAAAAACTCGAGATCGACATTTGACATAATGATATTGAAGAAATAATATCATTTGAAAAAAATAATATCCCTTACCTCGAAGAATCGATACTTTCGGAAGGAAGATTGGGAAGTGATCTTTGAATGAAACTTATCTTGAGCAAAGCAACTCTCAAAGTATCTAAATACTCACAAAATCGCTCGATAATATAGAGAAAGAAAACTTTGTTTACGGTGTGATTTTCAATTTAACTTAGCCCTCTATTTATAGGAAAATGTTATTAGCAAAAGGCGAGACTTGACTGCTACTGATGGCTTTACTCGCTACTTATTGCCACCCACCACATTTGAAATAAAATTCAGCACATTTCTTCATCAACCACAAGTGGGGCCCACTCAATTCTAGAATTTTCCACCAAAATCAATTATAACCCTAATTTAGAATCGGACACCTCTTAAAATTCATAACAAATCATTCGTGCATTTTAACGGTTCAAAATTTGTGGACATATACTCAACTTATGTATGTATAACATACCCAAAAATTACCACAATCCAAGCAGTCGGATTAAAATTATAATCCCATGATATATATCAAAACCCCGATTTAATTTTTAATACCTCAACTGGTAAAATCTTGATAAAACACCTCAACAATAATTTCTTCATTTATAACCACATAAATAAATCCATCATTTATATCCACATAAAATAAATATTTCTTTATCATATGAATCAATAATTAATTATTCACAAATAATATTACGTAATCACAATTATAATGACGAGGCCGTTTCCAGGGAGAGGGGCTTTCAGATAAGGATTTCTCTTTCTTGGCGCATGATTAGGTGACCAAACCTCTCCTTGATGAACTTTCTAGACATTGCCAATAATTTATCTAATAATATTATTTAAATAATATGAATTATTGATCGATAATGGAGATATAATGCGGTGACAATTATTGAACAATGATAATATAAAATATCAACGCTTGTGAATTATTGAATCGATAAAATAAAATATTGAGCGAAGAACTCTTTGTAAAAATTATTGAGTAGTGCCTTCTTACGTAAGGATCGATAATTCAACAATCATTCATGCAATACCTGGTGTCTTCTTTATGCTTGACCACAGCGCGTAGACATCGTATTTTAACCACGGGTATTCCAACGGTCTTACTTGGTAACAACTACGTAGATTATTTTTAACCAACTTATATTTGTCGTTTTTCTTCATCCAATCGCTTTTTAGTTATGGGACCCACACATTGCATTTAACGGCTGGTAAATCACGAATATTCCCAAGCGATCTGAATATTCCACGACCAAACGAATATTCCCAAACAAAATGAATATTTTATAACCACTGCTTATTTTGAAATATTTGCGTATTTAACCCTTAACTATCCACATTAATCAAATCAACCCTTACTTATTTCAAAATAATAAATAAAGGAAATTCCTTTTATTTAAAAAAATTACGAGGTCTTACTGATTCACGATGTCTGGTATTATTCAATTAGAAAAATAAAATTTCTTCTTTTCGTCCAAAACATCTATTACGGATACTAACTCGATTGTATCCATGTTTTGATCATTCTTGAATTTTACACCCTTATGATTATTTTTGAGGTATTTTTTGGCGTGGATAAAACCAAGTACGAATCCTTAATCCTTAATCCTTGTCATTTTGTTTCCTTTGGATTCGTTTCTTAAAAATATTTTCATCATCCTCGGTCTTAAATGATGATATTATTAAATATCTTTGGCACATCAGTCAAAAGATGAATGATTTCTGAAGAATATCTTTGTTTTGTAGTGAAGATGAGCAGTGTTGAGATGAACATGAATCGATTGATTAATATCTTTGGCTTTTGTAGTGCAAAGATGAGCAGTGTTTAAATGAACATGACCAATGATGAATATCTTTGGCACCAGAAGTGCAAAGATGAATATTTGATTCGGATGTATATTGATTGATGTTACTGAGGATAAAATATTGATGATGGATTTATTAAATTCATAGATTATAGTAGATTTCATTCTCTACGTAACTCTTCTATGAATTATTATTTCATTGCGAATATTGATCCAAAACTTGTTGTCTATTGTATTCTATCGATTTTTTCCTGTTGAAGACTAACGATAATTTGTTGTATATTATCTTAGTCATAATATTCTTTTTGGGCTAGTTGAGCTCACCCTTTTCCTTGTTGTTCCATTTTTCTTCTCGGGAGGCGAGAATGTAGCGAGTCTTAGTCGGGGTATGGAATGAAGGTTACAGAGAGTTGTTTAGTAGTCCTCACCATTTTTGTAAAATAATGAATCAATAATTATGATGGGGATTTATTTGCGTGTGGATATTATCTAGAAGACAATATTATATTTAAACTCATGATATATATATTGTGTCGTATTTCACACGACATTTGTATTATTGAAGTTGTAGTTTGCTTGCTTTGTACCATGTATTTGGCGACTCGAGAATGGGTGTTGTGTATACCTATTTTGGGGGGCGTCACGGTTGGTATCGAGCTTAGGGATATAATCTCTGGCGGAGATCGGGGAATAGAACTAGGAGGGAGGCAGGTAAATCCTTCGCTAGTGTGTCCTACTAAGCTTATTTGTTAGTTGGGTCGATATATAGGGATATTATGTGATATATTGATTTCCTTAATTAACCCTTGTTTTATGATGATGTTGAGAATGTCGATTGAGAATATTAATGATGGAGTAAATGAGACCGTGGAGATGCTGTCTTTACCAACGAGGAGAAGCGTGCAACAGTGGCAATGTTCCTCTTGTGAACAACACCGGGCGAGATGATGAACGAGGGATGTTTAGAAGCTTTTTGCGATTCATGCAAAATCGCAGACGAGGGAGACTCGTGTTCAAAATCTGAGGAGAAATGATAGCAATTCACGGGTGGTCACACCCAGCGATTGAAGTTGGGACCACGAGTGCGGGGAAGCGGATCCGATTAAAGGCGGAGGCGTGGGTCAAACAAATTACCAAGATATTCGATGTCTTGGGATGCACGCGGAGAACGAAAGTTCCATTTGCCACCTTTATGTTAAAAGTGGCGGCGATTCTTGGTGGGAATCGTGAAGCGTATTCCATCCAGTACGCACTTCGGCATGTTATGGGGAGCGTTCAGAAGCAGTTCGAATGACAAGTACTTCCACGAAAGTATTCGTCGTATGAAGGAAGTGGAGTTTATTAGACTAGAAGCGAGAATAACATGGCGGTGTCCCAAAGACGAAGCGAAGTTCGCGGAGTTATCGAGTTTGCACCTCATTTGGTGGAGAATGAGAGCGTATAGCGGCGGATGTTTCGAGAGGTTTGAAACCCGACATACGTCGATATCTCATTCTCATAAATTTTCTCTCTATTCGGATGTTGTCAGCGGGGCTCGGTTGTTAGAGCGAGATAACGATACGTTCAACCGAGGACCATAACGAGGATCATCTAGAAGATAGCGATCATCAAAATAACGATAACCGGCGGAGAAAGAAGAATACTGACAAAGCGGTAACCACTCTGGTGGTAATCGTGGCCATGAAAATAGAAGAAAGTCGTGGGAGGAGAATTTAAAAGAGGAGATTTAACAACGACCATGTGAAGGCGTCGGCACCGATGAGCAACTAGTTTTAAGGGAGGAGAGCGACCACCGGTCATATCTTTCAAATCACGGAAAAGATGGACATATCGATCCAAAGCGCCCACAACAGATTCAAGGTATGCTATAATTGTGGAAAGGAAGGACATATCGCTCGAGAGTTATGCGAAGAAAAACCTAGTTCAATGAGGACGGTGACTCAAAAAAGATATCCCCGAGAAAAGTCAAAGTCAACGATTCGGGAAGAAGCGTTTGTTGTGATTTGGTCAAAATGCGAGGAACCCGAACGAAGTTAGCACGGTTTAGTTAATTATAAATTCTTCGAAGTATATACCTTACTAGATATTGGTTCTACCCATTCTTTTATCTCTCTTACTTGCGCTTTCAGCGTTTGAACTTGACTACGGAGAAATTAAACTTTGACCTATATCTGTGGAGACTCCATTAGGAGAAACTTTCATTACATCCGTTGTTTAAAAATCTTGCTTGATTCAAGTTAGGCTTTATCACATTACTGTTAACCTTATTTCTATAGAGATATTTGCTTTTGATGTGATTTTAAGGTTAACTACTCATCGTGCCAAATTGATTGCTTTTGTAAGGTTGTTAGTTTTCATATTCCTAAGCAACTTTGTTATTGAATTCAAGCAATCAAACCATTGTAGTCAAACATTTTCATATCAAGCCATGAAGTCATTCGTTTATTACGGATGTCAAGTTTTCTTAGTCCGTGTTATGGATTTGAATAAAGACACGTCGATTTGAATAATATTCTGTTGTTATTGATTTTTCTGACGTATTTCTGAAGAATTTCTTGGCTTACTCCAAAGCTTTCGATATTAAATTTTGTATCGACTTTGAACCCCAGACAAAACTCATTTCTAAAATCTCATATCGAATGGCTCTATTGAACTTCGGGAGTTAAAAATTCAACTATAAATTTGGTACCGAGCCTTTATCTTGTGACTTCCTTTGTGGAATTCACTAAGCGAGACTCTCTGTAGGGGACGTCATATTCGATGCGATAGTAAAGCGATAGGTGTCATTGTGACGTCTTATCAAGATTGGGATATGAGTCACGAGTTGAGAGCAACCTAAGTCGAGAATCGAAATACGTAGCTTTCAGAAGCTTAGTTGGTTATTATCGGAGATTCGTTGAAGGATATTCTCGAATCGCTATTCCATTAACGCACTTTGGTGACTCGTAGAGATACAAAATTCGAATGGAAGCAAGGAATGTGGGAAGAGCTTGAAGAACTCAAGAGGAGACTCATTTCAAAGACACGTATTACGATCGTGCCATCCTGGAAAAGCGAACGTGGTAGTGAATGACGCGATGAGTAGAAGATCATATCGCGAGGAGCGAGTGCGATGATGTCAAGTATACGCATAAAGCCAACTTTAATAGAAAAAGTTAAGATTGCTCGAGCCAGGCCACTTTGGAGTCGATGCGTATGAAGAAGAAAGTACTCTGAAGGAGCTATTCCTAAGCGAGAATTGATGAAGAAGGAATACTTGAGTCCACTCTGAACTTTGTGTTCTAACGACTACGATTTGAAGTACAAGATTATGATGGAGGCACACAATACGCCATTTGCAATCCATCCTCGGAAGTACTAAAATGTATCGTGATCTTGACATACATTTTGGTGGAACAATATGAAAGAGAGATTGCAAAGTTTATCTCGATGTGTTTAACTTGCGGCGTGTAAATGCGGAGCATCTTGTACTAAGGGTCCGTTGCAACCACTTGAGATTAGGAATGGAAGTGGGAACACATTACTATGGATTTAGATTCTGGGTCTTCCTGCGGTTTCTCAAGGCATCAATCTTTATTTGGGTTATTGTTGATAGATTAACCAAGTCTCGCTTTCATTTTTACCGATATCTGAGAGACTTATTCCTTGAACGTCTTTTTCGTCGTATATGCGTAAATGAGATTGTGAGATTGCATGGCATGCCATTATCCATAGTTTTAGATCGTGACCCAAGATTCACTTCATGATTTTGGGTTAGAAAGCTATGGCACAATTTACGATTTGATTTGGCATACCATCCTCAAGCGGATGGGCAATCGAGAAAGGACTACTCAAACTCTTGAAGATATATTAAAACTACGTGTCCTAGATTTCAAAGGAAGTTGGGATAAGTACTTGCCATTGGTGGAATCCTCATACAACAATAGTTATTAAACAAATATAGGCATGGTTCCATTGAAGCATTATATGGGACGAAAATGTCGTTCTCCATATGTTGGGATGAGGTGGGTGAAGCAACATTGTTGGGACCCGAGTTAAGACGATATAACTACCGAAAAGATCCAAATGATTCGACAACGTATACAAGCGGCACAAGATCGACAAAAGAGTTATGCGGATCTTCATCGAAAGGACGTGGAATTTAATGTAGGGGATCATGTATTGTTGCGAGTTGCTCCATGGAAGGAGTTACAAGATTTGGGAAGAGAGGAAAGCTCGATCCACGATTTATCGGTCCATTTCAAATTCTTGACCGAAGTAGGAAATGTAGCCTATAGACTTGCGTTACCTCCGAGTATGTCTCGTGTTTCATAATGTGTTTCACATATCTCATGCTTTCGTAAATATGTGAAAGACCGAACCACGTTATAGAGTTAGAGCAGGGACGAGATAGCAGAAGACTTAACGTATGAGGAGGTATTGTCAAGATTTTGGATAGGAAGGAGCATGTCCTACGTATGAAAGGTTATACCACAAGTTAAAGTTTTGTGGAGGAATCATGCTTATAGAGGAAATGACACGGGAGTTGGAAGCGGAAATGAAAGCGAGGTATCCTCACCTTTTCAAAACACCAGTACGTCACGTCAATTTCGAGGACGAAATTTCATAAGGAAGGAGGTTGTAAGACCGAAATTTTTAAATAAAAGGAATTTCCTTTATTTATTATTTTGAAATAGTAAGGGTTGATTTGATTAATGTGGATAGTTAAGGGTTAAATATGCAAATATTTCAAAATAAGCAAGTGGTTATAAAATATTCATTGTTGTGGGGAATATTCGTTTGGTCGTGGAATATTAGTATAGTCGGGAATATTAAATGCGGCCATTAGCTTGACCATGTGTGGGCCCCATAACTTGAAAGCGATTGGATGAAGAAAAAGCGACAAATATAAGTTGTTTTTAAATAATTGGCGTAGTTATTCAAGATTATCTTGTTGGAATACCCGGTGGTTAAAACACACTAATACGCGTTGTTGAGCAAGTAGCACTTGGTATTGCACCAATTATTGATTCTTACGTGAAGCAAGGCACTACTCGATAATGGTTACTGATAATTCTTTATTCGATTATTTTATTGAGTTAATAATTCTTTGCGTTGATATTTTATATTCTTTGTTGTTTTGATAATTGTCATTACACGGTATCTTTCATTATCGAAGCAATAATTCATATTATCTGAATAATATTATTAGATAACATTATTGGCAATGTCTAGAAAGTTACATCTAGAGAGGTTTGGTCACCAATTTAATTTGGCGCGAAGAAGAAGAAATTCTTATTGGAAAGCCCCTCTTTCTGAGGAAGCGCACGGTTGTCGATATTGTGATTACGTAATATTATTTGTGAATAATTAATTATTGATTTATATGATGAGGAAAATATTGATTTTATGTGGATATAGATGGAAAAATTTTAAAATGACAATTGTTGAAAATTAATATTTTATCTTTTACGATAAAATAATTCATTTAAATATATTATTTTAATAATATATTAATGGTGATATTTTACAACGAATGTGGGATATATGAGTATCTGAGGAGGAAGAGTATTTTTGTTGCAATAAATGTTTAAAACATGTTAAACATGTCGGTGGACCCCATTTATTGATTGAAATTTGATTATAGCACGTAAAATCGCTTCTGTTTGTGGATTTGGTCAATTTCTATTAGGAATTTGGAAAAACTTTTTTCTGCAAAGTTGTAGAGAATTGAATTTCCTATAAAAACACGCGAGATTCGAATTTTCTGATGAAAGGGCTATTTATTATGAATTATTGAAGTTCAAGCTCTCAGAAATAATTAATTTTGTAAGTTTTAATTATTTATTTTATGAAAAACGTTTTTTATCATTTCTTTCTAGAAGGTGGCATGTGGGAAATTCTAGGATCTGAATTCTAAGGTTGGCGTATAAATTTGATATATATATATATTAATTTATTAAATTTTTCTTTTGGTGTTTTAAGCGATTTCTATAAATAGGGTCTTTAGGTTAGAATTGAAAATCACACCAGAAGCTGAAGTTTTCTCTCTATATTATCGGCGTATTCTTGTGAATATTTTGAGTATACTTTGAGTATTGCTATACTGGTGCAAGTCCAAGTCATAGCCTTTATATCAGGTGTTTAATTTAGAAATCTTGATCTTTCGAGGTAAGGGATATTATTTTTTTGTAATGATATTATTTCTTCAATATCATTATCTTTGAAATATTGATCGAAGTTTTTATCAAATTTGGAACTTTTTCATATGGGGTTCTTATTTATGGGTTCTTATTAATGAGTTCTTATTCACGAGTTCTTATTAATTGATTCTTATTCACGATTCTTATTCACGAGTCTTATTAAATGAAGCGTGAAGATGTTTTTGTGGAATTTCTATCTTTTGGTGTCGAGATTCTTATTCACGTATCGGCCTTTATTCACGTATCTGACACTTTATTCACGTATCTGGTCTTATTCATAGAAAAATAAAATTTCTTCTTTAAGTCGAAACATATCTAATACGGATCTAGCTTCGATTGTATCCATGTTTTGATCATTCTTGAATTTTACACCACTATGATTATTTTGAGGTATTTTTGGGCGTGGATAAAACCAAGTCACGAATCTTAATCCTTAATCCTTGTCATTTTTGTTTTCCTTTGGATTCGTTCTTAAAAATATTTTCATCGTCCTCGATCTTAAATGATGATATTATTGAATATCTTTGGCTGTAGTGCAAAGATGAATGATTTCTGAAGAATATCTTTGGCTGTAGTGCAAAGATGAGCAGTGTTGAGATGAACATGGCCAGATTGATTAATATCTTTGGCTGTAGTGCAAAGATGAGCAGTGTTTAAATGAACATGACCCGGTGATGAATATCTTTGGCACATGGTGCTGAGATGAATATTTGATTCGGATGTATATTGATTGATGTTACGGGGATAAAATATTGATGATGGGTATTAAATTCATAGATTATAGTAGATTTAGGTCTACGTAACTCTTCATGAATTATTATTTCATTGCGAATATTGATGCGAAACTTGTTGTCTATTGTATTACATCAGTTTTCCTGTTGAAGACTAACGATAATTTGTTGTATATTATCTTAGTCGTAATATTCTTCTTGGGCTAGTTGAGCTCACCCTTTTCCTTGTTGTTCCATTTTTCTTCTCAGGCGAGAATGTAGCGAATCTTAGTCGGGGTATGGAATGAAGGTTAGAGAGAGTTGTTTAGTAGTCCTCACCATTTTGTAAAATAATGAATCAATAATTATGATGGGGATTTATTTGCGTGTAGATATTATCAGAAGACAATATTATATTTAAACTCACATTATATATTATCGTATTTCACACGACATTTGTATTATTGAAGTTGTAGTTTGCTTGCTTGTACCATGTATTTGGCGACTCGAGAATGGGTGTTGTGTATACCTATTTTGGGGCGTCACATTTCTCTCTGTATTTTGAACACGAGTCTCCAAAATGCGATTTTGCATGAAGCGCAAAAAGCTTCTAAACATCCCTCGTTCATCATCTCGCTTTCAATGGTGTTGTTCATGGGAGGTACATTCTAGGACTGTTGCGACGTTCTCCTCGTTGGTGAGTCTGAGCGTCTCCACGGTCTCATTTCCATTGTTAATATTCTCACGACATTCTCAAATCTTGTCATAAAACAAGGGTTAATTAAGGAAATCAATATATCACATAATATCCTATATCTTGACCAACTAACAAATAAGCTTAGGTAGGACACATTAGCGAAGGATTTACTCGTCTCTCCCTCCTAGTTCTATTCCCGATCTCGCTGGAGATCATATCCCTAAGCTACGATACCAATTGTGACGCCCCAAAATAGGTATACATCACCCATTATGAGTTGTCAATACATGATGCGAAACAACTACAACTTTATTATTACAACAAGAAAGCGTGAGTTTAAATACAAATATTATCTTCAGACAATATCTATACTCAAATAAATCCTCATCACATTTATTGATACATTATTTTACAAAATGGTGAGGACTACTAAACATTCCTTTCTAAAACCTTCATTCCATACCTCGACTCAGTATTCGCTTATATTCTCGCCTCACGAGAAGAATGGAACAAAAAGGAAAAGGGTGAGCTCAACTAGCTCAATAAAAGAATATTATGACTAAGATAATATACAACAAATTATCGTTAGTCTTCACGAGGGAAAAATCTAATAGAATCTGATAGACAACAAATTTTAAATCAATATTCGCATGATGAAATAATAATTCATTAGAAGAGTTAAGTAGAGAATGCAAACTACTATCTTCTATGTATGAATTTAAAAGTTCATCGCTCATCTTTTATCCCCGTAACATCAATCCATAAACATCCGAATCAAATATTCATCTTTGCACTACAAAAGCCAAAGATATTCATCGATTAGTCATGTTCATTTAAACACTGTTCATCTTTTTGCAGACTCACAGCCAAAGATATTCTTCGAAATCATTCATCTTTGCACTACAGCCAAAGATATTCTTAAGAAATCATTCATCTTTGCACTACTAACAGCCAAAGATATTCCATAATATCATTTTAAGGCGAGGATGATGAAAATATTTTTTTTTTTAAAGAAACGAATCCAATTGAAACAAAATGACAAGGATTAAGGATTAAGGATTCGTACTTGGTTTTATCCACGTCAAAAAATACCTCAAAATAATCGTAGTGGTGTAAAATTCGAGAATGATCAAAAACATGGATACAATCAAAGCTAGTATCCGTAATAGATATTTTGGACAAAAGAAGAAATTTTATTTTTCGATGAATAAAGGTCAGATATCGTGAATAGTCTTAAGTATACGTGAATAGAGCAGACACGTGAAATAGTAACTTCACACGCAAAAGATAGAAATTCCACAAAAAAACATTTTCACGCTTCATGAATAGTACTCGTGAATAGTGACTCGTGAATAGTAATTCATGAATAGTAATCGTGAATAAGAACTCATGAATAGTAACCCCGAGCATGAAAAAGTTCCAAATTTGATAAAAGTTCCAACCAATATTTCAAAGATAATGATATTGAAGAAATAATATCATTTGAGAAGAAAATAACATCCCTTACCTCAAAGAATCAAGATTTTAAGGAAGGAAAGATAGGAAGTGATCTTTGAATGAAACTTGTCTTTAACAAAGAACTCTCAAAGTATCTAAATACTCACACAATACGCTCGATAATATAGAGAGAAAGAGAGAAAACTTTGTTTACGGTGTGATTTTCAATTCTAACTTAGCCCTCTATTTATAGGAAAATGTTAGCCCGTACAAAGCAGCAGACTTGACTGCTACACCGATGGCTTTTACTCGCTACTATTGCCACCCACCACATTTGAAATAAAATTCAAAGACATTTTTTCACCAACCACAAGTGGGGCCCACTCAATTCTAGAATTTTCCACCAAAATCAATTATAACCCTACTTTCAGAATCAAACACCTCTTAAAATTTATAACAAATCATTCATTCATTTTAACGGTTCAAAATTTGTAGACATATACTCAACTTATATATGTATAACATATCCAAAAATCGCATGAACGATCCAAATGATTACGATTAAAAATTATAACTCTTTAATATATCGTAAAAATACTTGATTTGATTTTAATACCTCCATTCGACAAAAATACCGATAAAACACCTCAACATTAAATCCTTCAATTATAACCACATATAATAAATAAATCCATTATTTATATCCATATCAAATAAATATTTTCTTATCATATAAATCAATAATTAATTATTCCCAAATAATATTACGAATCACAATTATGATAAACCGGCAGGTTCTCAGAAGAGGGCTTTTCAATAAGGATCTCTCCTACTTGGCACAAGCAATTAGGTGACCAAACCTCTCCTTGATGTAACTTTCTAGACATTGCCAATAATGTTATCTAATAATATTATTCAAATAATATGAATTATTGATCCGATAATGGGAAATCTTTAAAGGTGACAATTATTGAAGCAAGAATAATGTGACGCCCCAAAATTAGGTATATCGCCACCCATCTTGGGTCGCCACTTACATGGTACATTAATTCAAATACAACTTACTAATATAAGCATGGTGTGCAATACGACATAAACTTTGAGTTTGAAAACAAATATTGTCTACTAGATATTATACAAACTCAAAAGGAGTCCTCATTACAACTATTATCACTTTATTTCACGAATAGTGAGGACTACTAATGCTATCCTCCGGACCATTACTTGCGTTCCCCGATCTGCGTCCAATTTATGTTCTCATTTTCAAGAGAGCAAGTGAAAGAAAGGGTGAGCTCAACTAGCCCGAAGAAGAAATATTATGACTAAGATAATGCGAATAAATTATCATTAGCCTTCAATGATGTTAAGCCCGATAAAATACAATAGACAAACCGGTTTAAT
This sequence comes from Panax quinquefolius, assembly GCA_020205615.1. Classification (NCBI taxonomy): domain Eukaryota; kingdom Viridiplantae; phylum Streptophyta; class Magnoliopsida; order Apiales; family Araliaceae; genus Panax; species Panax quinquefolius. The sequence continues at coordinate 124,495,002 of CM035168.1, forward strand.
CTGCAATGGAATAAGCAATCCATTAAAAGAGTCAAGTAGAGAATAAAAGTCTACTATCTTTTAGGTTTTAAAAGGTTTTCATCAATTTTTATATTTGAGACTCACTTTAATAAATAAACCACCACATTTAATCATACCTGCACCTACCACGGTCAAGGATTTTCATCAAATTATTAATGGTCATGACTATACCGAATCACCCCGGTCATAATCATACCAAAACTATCCATCATTTTGCATTACTGAAGCCTTCGAGGACTTTAGTCACATCATTTATATCAAGTCGTGATTATACCGAATGATCCCTAGTCATAATCATACTAAGTTCATCTACGCACGTAAAGTAAGCAAAGATAACATAATATAACATGAGGATGATGACAATGACATAATAATTCAATAAAACAAGTTCAAGAATTATTTAATCCATGAATTATTAACGTCCAAATTGTCAACATGATCTTCGTTTCGTAGAGTAAAATTCAAGAATGATCGGAAGAATATTTCCATGAAAAGATATGGATGAAACGCAAATATCAAGGATATTCTACTAATTTCATGGAGTATAGAAGTCAAAGTTTTAACCAATTTGGGTATAATAAAGAATGGAATAACAAAAGAAATCACCATGCATGCAAGATCTTGAGCGCCATGCAAAAGTTATTCCAACATAATAATAATAACGGAACCCGGTCGGTGAAATTCACACCGCAGACAGGATGTTCCAAACAGAATAATAAAGAGCGGAACCGGATCCGAGGTGTAAAACACATGATAGGATATTCCAGCAGAATGATAAAGGCGGAACCAGTCCGGTGTAAACACATGCAGACGGGATGTTCAAACAGAATAATAGAAGAATGTCACCAAGTATAGGGTAAAATGTAGCGTATCAAAGTTATTCCAAATGTAATAATAAAGAATGGAATAACATAAGGATTTCACCAAGTATAGGGTACGTCTGCGTATACAAAAGTTATGTATAGGGTATGCCACTTTTACAAAGTTATTCAATGTAATAATAATGAATGGAATAATGAAGTTCTCTTCAAGAAGAAAGAATAACACCCCTTATCGTAAAAAAGAAATGAATATAGAAGTAGTGAAGTAGCGAGAATACTCTTCTTCTTTCTATATTTTTTTCTCTATAGCTTCTCTCTATAATTCTCTCTCAGAGTTTCAATGAATTCGTAAAGAAAATAATGAAGGAATGAGCTTTATTTATAGGAAAATGGAATGCATAAGAGCTAATCCATGAGCAATTCAGATTGATTTACTTTAATCTGACGGTCCATATTTAAAGAAAAATCTTTAAATAAAATATAATATATTCTATTTATATAAAAACATTTTACTATGCAAACACTATGCAAATACTATGCAAAACACTATGCAAAAATACTATGCAAAGACTATGCATAATAACATATAATATATTCTATTTATAGAATAACTTTAATAAAGTATTCTATTTTATATAAAAGATGTTTCGCATTTTATTACGTTAATAATACGAATAAAACAAAACGTCATTATCATTATAATAATTCATATTATTAATAATAACAATAATGGAATCAAACTGAGTGACTTCTCACACAAGCATCAATAATCAATACCGTGCGCTACTACGCAACCACACGACATCGTATTTTTACTACCGAAAGTAGTTCAACAAGATCAACCAGTAAAACTTCCGCCGTTATTTTAATAAAATATTTTTGTCGTTTTTTCAATCCGAGCCAATAATTACATTGTAGGGTCCACCAATGATTGGTAGTTATATTTAATATTCCCTCGCTAAACCGAATATTCCCCTGACCAATCGAATATAATATAACCACTTGCATACTTTTGCAAAATTTATAAATACTACCCACAACTATAATATTATCTCAAATTCACACCATAATATTAAAAATTATTTCGACAAAATTTAAATCTTTATTGATAAAATCCGGTGTCTCACAATCTCCCTCCTTATGGAATTTTGCCCTCGAAATTAGGGTACGTGCACTGTATGATAAAGAGATGAGGATACCTTGAATACCTTTATCGTTTAAAAATATTAAATTCATCTTTGAAATCGCCAAAGCTATTCATTAACAATTCATCTTTGCACCATGTGCTAAAGATATACAAATCAGAAACCAATAATCTTTGAGACGCAGACTTAATAGTATCACGACCACGAATTATCCATGCACTAATGGCCAAGGATATTCGTGTTTTCAATCTGGCCATGATTATACCGAATAATCCTTGGTCATAATCATACCAAGTCTATCAATGCACTACTACTAAAGATGACTTTTTACTACATCCATGAATTAATATTTCATTCTTTGAGACTCATTTCAATAATTAATTCATATCATCGAATTATCCCCGCACTACGTGCCGAGGATATTCATTAGTATCACGACCACAAATTATCCATGCACTACTACCAAAGATAATTGTGTATTCATTAATATCACGACCACAAATTATCAATGCACTACTACCAAAGATAATCGTGTATTCATTAAGATTATCACGACCATAAATTATCCTTGCACTACTACCAAAGATAATCGTGTATTCATTAAGTATCACGACCATAAATTATCCATGCACTACTACCAAAGATAATTGTGTATTCATTAAGATCAACGACCACAAATTATCCAAGCACTACTACCAAAGATAATTGTGTATTCATTAAGTATCACGACCAATAAATTATCCATGCACTACTACCAAAGATAATTGTGTATTCATTAAGTATCACGACCACAAATTATCCATGCACTACTACCAAAGATAATCGTGTATTCATTAGTATCACGCGACCACAAATTATCCATGACTACGGCCAAAGATAATCGTGTATTCATTAAGATCACGACCACAATTATCCATGCACTACTACCAAAGATAATTGTGTATTAATTAATATCACGACCACAAATTATCCATGCACTACTACCAAAGATAATTGTGTATTCATTAGTATCACGACCACAAATTATCCATGACTACTACCAAAGATAATTGTGTATTCATTAATATCACGACCACAAATTATCCATGCACTACTACCAAAGATAATTGTGTATTCAATTACTGGTTATGATTATACTTAACAATCCTCGGTCATAATCATACCAAGTCCATCTATGCATACTACTGCCACGTATTGACTTTCAACATAATATAAAGCGTGAGGATAATGATATAAAGAATCAATCAAATGAGATAAAGGATAAATATTAAACATTTACAATATAATTTATCCAGATTCAAGAATATCCCCATGTTTTCAATCACTTAATAATCTCATAATCTAATATCATTAATATTATAACAATATTTTAATCACTTCTTAAATTTATAAACAATTTATCTTAAGCTGTTTACGCTTTACCATATAATGCATTTAATCATTCAAAATGTCATACTCATAAGATATCATCACCAATTATCAAATCTCTCAAAAAATATGCATATACTCTATATAGATTCTCTAGCCATAAAATCTTATTTTCAACTTTGTTACTTCACATAACATATTTAACTCATATGTTCAGAATTAAACTATTTTCATGAAAATACCAAATCAGTCCCAAAAATATTTCTTTTCTGGGATTTAGCATAATATAGTCCCATAATGAAAATATATTTTCTCGAAATTTTAAAATTCATTTACTATTTTTCAAAAATCAATTTCCAATTAATTCCTTAAGAAATTAGCTACCTCAAGGATAACTCCAAAATTCCCAAATCTTGGCAGAATCTTACACATGTTAACGTGAGCTTCTAGTTTAAATTTCATGGTCATCTGAGTTATAGAACTCCGGTTATATATTTTCATTTCGGAAAAACCTAAATATTGAAATAGTCATAACTTGCTCATTTTAAGTCAGAATGAGCTCATTTTTGGACAGGAGGTACTTTATACCATATACTTTCATGTCCCAAAAGGCCATAATTTTTCTCATAATTTAAGTGGCCGAAACAGTCCCTTAAAGTTTCAGGCAGAGCATTTTTCGAAATTTACAGCTTTGGCCTCATTTGCTAAAATCAGTCCACACAAAAATCTACAACACCTTTTCCAGTAATTCCACTTGGATTAGTTAGTTAACTCATAGATCTAACTCTAGAACTTGACCATACTCAAAAATTCAAAATATAATAGGAGATATGGTCAATTGAATTTCATGTTACGTTTTTTTACCAAAATCTGATTTTCAACTCTTTGTGATTTCTAAGAAACTTTCATGTTTTCACATAACAACCAACATAACTCATCATAAAACTTACTAATACTTCATATACCCATGATTTTCATTATTCCTATACTTTTATTATGACTTTCATCATAATCCTCGTAAACAGATCCTTTTAGTTGAAGAAATATTTGAGGGTTTAAGAAATGGGTTTTGTACTGGGGTCAATACAAAATTCGATTTCACGCTCTAGGGTAGGCTAAGAAGTCTTCAAGAATACGCCAAGAAATTTATTAATGATAGAAATATCATTCAAAAATCATTACTCGTCCAAGACTTGGATAAGACGTCACATTAATACCACTGTGACTTCTATCCCTTAACTCGGATAAAGACCTCACAATGATACCTATCAACTTGCCATCTTCATCCACGACGTCGCCTCTACGTAAAGTCCGGCTTTGGTGCATTCCACATAAGGAAGTCAACAACGAAAGGATCGAGCTCATTACTTATGGCTTGATATAACGTTGATTAACTTTAGGATTTGGTTACTTTGAATTCAGATATAACAAAGTTGGTTAGAATATGAAAGCTAACAACCTTACAAAAAGAATAATGAGTAGTTAATCAATCGTTTTCAAAAATTACCTCAAAGGCAAGTATTTTCAAAGAGATAAGATCGACGGTAACGTGAAAGTGTTTATTTGAAACAACAAGATTAATAAACAAGTGGAGGTAACGAAGGTTCCTACTAACGAAGTTTCAACCAATAAGTCAAAGTTTAACTTCTTGGAATCAAATTTAAACGTTGAACACAACTAGTGAAATAAAAGAGTGGGTAGAACCGGTATCTAACACGGTATAGACTTCGCAAGAGCTTATGATTACTTACCCGTGATAATCTTATTCGTGTTCCTCGTCACGAGAAAAAAAACGCTCTCTTAAACCACCGGCTTTGGCTTGTTCGGGACATCCTTTGGCATCACTATCTCAACTGGACTTGACTTCACCATACGACAAAATCGAGCTAAGTGACCTTCTTCCGCAATTAAAACACGCTTTGGATTCTTTGCAGTCATGATTTGGACGGATGTGTCCCTCCGTCCAAGATTTGAAACATCTGACCGGTGGTCGTTCTTCTTCTTTGAAACGGGTGTTGATGCCGACGTCTTCACGTCATTGTTGAACCTCTCTTCTTGAAATGTCCATTCTTATTATCTTGGCCATGATTACCACCGAAATGGTTACCATTCTTGACATGATAATTTCCCCAGTATGGTTATCATTGTTCACGACCGCCATTACACCATAGGTATGATTATTATCGTGTTGTTGTTCATTACCTTTTGGTTGAAATGACTCAACGGTCTCTCATGTGCTTCATTGCTTATCTCAATATTTTCGGATGTCATTTTCAAATATCGCCACCAAACATGGGTTAAATAACATATCACATATTATCCCTATACTCGACCGACCAAATAAATACCACATAAACTTTGTGTAGGTCATACTAGTCAAGGAATTCCCGTCTCTCCCCTCCTAGTTTCTTCTCTCACATCTTAGCAGGATCATATCCCTAAGCTCGATACCAACCGTGACGCCCCAAAATTAGGTATATCGTCACCCATCTTGGGTCGCCACTTACATGGTACATTAATTCAAATACAACTTATTAATATAACTGTAGGTGTACAATACGACATAAACTTTGAGTTTGAATACAAATATTGTCTACTAGATATTATACAAACTCAAAAGGAGTTCTCATTACAACTATTATCACACTATTTCACGTAATAGTGAGGACTACTAATGCTATCCTCCGGACCATTACTTCGTTCCCCGACTCGTCGGCTATGTTCTCATTTCTCAAGAGAAAACGGTGAAAGAAAGGGTGAGCTCAACTAGCCCAAGAAGAAATATTATGACTAAGATAATGCAGAATAAATTATCATTAGCCTTCAACAAATGTTAAACCGATAAAATACAATAGACAACCGGTTTAATCTGCAATGAATAAGCAATCCATTAAAAGAGTCAAGTAGAGAATAAAGTCTACTATCTTTTAGGTTTTAAAAGGTTTTCATCAATTTTTATCATTTGAGACTCAAACAATAAATAAACCACCACATTTAATCATCCCCGCATCCACGGCCAAGGATTTTCATCAAATTATCAATGGTCGCGACTATACCGAATCATCCCCGTCATAATCATACCAAAAACTATCCATCATCGCATTACGTGCCATCGAGGACTTTAGTCACATCATTTATATCAAGTCGTGATTATACCGAATGATCCCTGGTCATAATCATACTAAGTTCATCTACGCACGTAAGCCAAAGATAACATAATATAACATGAGGATGATGACAATGACATAATAATTCAATAAAACAAGTTCAAGAATTATTTAATCCATGAATTATTAACGCCCAAATTGTCAACATGACATTGCTTTCAGAGAGTAAAATTCAAGAATGATCGGAAGAATATTTCCATGAAAAGATCTTTGGATGAAACGCAAATATCAAGGATATTCTACTAATTTCATGGAGTATGTAAGTCAAAGTTTTAACCAACCGGGTATAATAAAGAATGGAATAACAAAAGAAATCACCATGCATGCGGATTCAGACAGATAAAAGTTATTCCAACATAATAATAATAACGGAACCAGTCGTGTGAAATTCACAAACCACAGGATGTTCCAATGTAATAATAAAGACGAAACCGCATCCGGTAAAACACACGATAGGATATTCAACAGAATGATAAAGACGGAACCAGTCGGGTGTAAAACACATGCATGACGAGGATGTTCCAACGAATAATAGAAGAATGTCACCAAGTATAGGGTAAAGCTGGCGTATATGAGTTATTCCAATGAGAATAATAAGCAATGGAATAACATAAGATTTCACCAAGTATAGAAGGTACGTGCAGATATCGAAGTTATGTATAGGGTATGCCACTTTTTACGAGTTATTCCAAATGTAATAATAATGAATGGAATAATGAAGTTCTCTTCAAGAAGAAAGAATAACACCCTTCACAGTAAAAAAAACCTAATATAAGTAGTGAAGTAGCGAGAATACTCTTCTTCTTTCTATATTTTTCTCTATAGCTTCTCTCTATAATTTCTCTCTCAGAGTTTCAATGAATTGTAAGAAAAAATAATGAAGGAATGAGCTTCTATTTATAGGAAAATGGAATGCATAAGAACTAATCCATTGAAGCAGTCCAGATTGATTTACTTTAATCTGACGGTCCATATTTAAAGAAAAATCTTTTAAATAAAATATAATATATTCTATTTATATAAAACATTTTACTATGCAAACACTATGCAATACTATAAAAACACTACGCAAAAATACTACGCAAAGACTACGCATAATAAAATATAATATATTCTATTTATGTAATAACTTTAATAAAAAGTATTCTATTTTATATAAAAGATGTTTCGCTTTTATTACGTTAATAATACTAATAAAACAAAACGTCATTATCGCTTATAATAATTCATATTATTAATAATAACAATAATGGAATCAAACCGGAGTGACTTCTCACATAAGCATCAATAATCAATCTGGTAAGCGCTACTACGCAACCACACGACATCGTACTTTTACTACCGAAGTAGATCAACAAAGATTCGGCCAGTAAAACTTCCGCATTATTTTAATAAAATATTTTTGTCGTTTTCTCAATCCGACAATAATTACATTAATAGGGTCCACTAATGATTGTAGTTATTGTAGACGAATATTCCCTCGCTAAACCAATATTCCCCAACCAATCGAATATAATATAACCACTGCATACTTTGCAAAATTTATAAATACTACCCACAACTATAATATTATCTCAAATTCACACCATAATATTAAAAATTATTTCGACAAAATTTAAATCTTTATTGATAAAATCTGGTGTCTCACAAATAATATAAAATACCAACGCAAGCAATTATTGAATCAATAAAATAAAAAATCGAATAAGCGATAATTATCGTAATAATTATCGAGTAGTGCCTTCTTTACGTAAGGATCGATAATTGATGCAATATCACGGTGTCTTCTTGCTCAACAACGCGTAGATTGTGTGTTTTAACTTTGGGTATTCCAACAAAGATAATCAGTAATAAATTACCGTTATTTTTAAATAACTTATATTTGTTATTTTCTTCATCCAATCGCTTTCAGTTATGGGGCCCACACATGGTCGCTTACTGTCGCATACGATATTCCCCGACAAAGATTTAATATTCCACGACCAAACGAATATTCCCAAACAACAATGAATATTTTATAAACCACTGCTTATTTTGAAATATTTGCGTATTTTACCCCTAACTATCCACATTAATCAAATCAACCCTTACTATTTCAAAATAATAAATAAAGGAAATTCCTTTTATTTAAAAAAATTTTTGGGTCTTACACTTTGATCCCTAATCAGATATATATATATATATATAGGTCCGATTAGTAAGGGCTCTCTTACTTTGTTAAAAATCGATTTTTTTTTGTTTTTTTAAACAATTAAAAAAAAGTTTAATATTTTAGGAACTTGCTCAATTTTTTTTCATAATCTGATGTTTTAGATGTGATTTGGATATGTATAAAAAAGCAGTGCATGTACGATGCATGCGCATTGTACCACCATTTTTGGTATAGTATTCAAATCACGCCAAAAACATTATATTATGGAAAATATCGGCCCATAAAATATTAAATATTTTTTTTTAGTTGTTTAAAAAAAAAATCCATATTTTAACAAAATAAGAGAACCCTCACCTGATCGGTTATATATATATATATATATATATATATATATATATTGTAACAACCCCAAAATAGGTTCATTCCATCCAACCCATTTCGAAGTCGCCAAATATATGGTATTTACGAAAAACAACTACAACTTTATTATAACAATTGTCGTGCAAAATACAACAACACATATGCTTTGAGTTTGGATACAAATATATACCAATCAGAAGACGTCACAATGACACCTTACATAAAGGTATAGTCAAAAACCTGTTTTAGAAATTAGAATCTTTGGGAAGTGCTCAAGGAAACCTTCATATATGGGAGGCCATGCTTTTAGGTTATGGTAGATATCATATGGCCTACGAATTATCCTTGGTTGACCTAATAAACCCCAAAGAAAAACGAGAAGATTACTATCATATTCTTCCCAATGGTGAGTCTTTCTTCGACATATCATTATCTCCACTGTCTCTAATTGGGTATTATACTCCAAACAAACACCGAGATTATATAGTAAAGTGCTTGTAAATATACTCGACAAGTGAATGAAAGCACAACCATGTCTTATGATAACACGAGGTTGTATGTCATTTAGACATCTTGTATGATAGTGACAAAACACCCTTCCAAGTTAAATTCACCTCACCTCAACATCTATAGACCACCACTCTATTCCTCGCTATCCCCATTCAACCCGCCTACACTTTTATTACCCGAAAGGAATTGTGAAACAAAAGGGTGAGCACAACTAGCTCAATAAAAATATTATGACTAAAGATAAATAAATTATCAATAGTCTTCATCGATGAATAAATCGAGATTTAGAACATATGGTAGATGATAAAACTTTTCAACCATAGTTTAAATGAATGAAAGCAATCCATTAGAAGAGTCGAATGACTATAAAGTCTATTGTCTTCTCCATGTTAAAATCCACCAACAATGTTTTATCCTCGTAACATCAATCAACAATTTCGCATCCACAATCACGTGTATAACTCATAATCGTAATTGTAGTTCTAAATTCCTTTCCTCATCCAAGACAAAGATAATTTTCATCACTTGTCTTTTACCGAAACATCAAAGATCATGGTTATACCAAATCACGGTTCACATTCATAATCATATTAATAAATTCATCTTCTGCACTACGGGCCAAAGATATTCATCAACATTTCATCTTTACACTACAAAGCAAAGATATTCAACAACGGGTCATCTTTGCATTACAAGCCAAAGATATTCATCAATAATTCATCTTTGCACTACAAATTTAAAGATATTCAACAACAGGTCATCTTTGCATTACAAGCCAAAGATATTCATCAATAATTCATCTTTGCACTACAAAATTTAAAGATATTCAACAAAAGTCATCTTTCATTACTGAGCAAAAAGATATTCATCAATAATTCATCTTTGACCTTCTAAAATTTAAAGATATTCATCAGATTGGTCATATTCATTTAAACACTGTTCATCTTTGCACTCTGTGCCAAAGATATTCTTCGTAAATCATTCATCTTTGCATTGGTTTTATCCACGTCAAAAAAATACCTCAAAAATAATCATAGTGGTGTAAAATTCAAGAATGATCAAAACATGGATACAATCAAAGCTAGTATCCGAATAGATATTTTAGATGAAAAGAAAAATTTTCATTTTTTAGGTGAATAGTGTCAGATATCGTGAATAGTGCCAGACACGTGAATAAGTAACTCGACACCAAAAGATAGAAATTCCACAAAAAAAACATCTTCACGCTTCATTAATAGTACTCGTGAATAAGAACTTCGTGAATAGTAATTCATGAATAAGAATCGTGAATAGTAACCCCGACATGAAAAAGTTCCAATTTTGATAAAACTTCAGATCAACATTTCAAAGATAATGATATTGAAGAAATAATATCATTACTTAAAAAAATAATATCCCTTACTATCCCTTACCTCAAAAAAAGAAAAGACTTCCGACGGGATATCGGATACGATGACAAGGAAACTTCAGACCGATGAATATCAACTCACCAAGAATCTAAATACTCACAAATTACACTCAATAATCTAGAGAGAAAGAGAGAAAACTTTGTTTTCGGTGTGATTTTCAATTCTAACTTAGCCCTCTATTTATAGGAAAATGTTGTTAGCCCAATCAAGGTGAGACTTGACCTGCACCGATGGCTTTACTCGCTACTATTGCCACCCACCACATTTGAAATAAAATTCAGCACATTTCTTCACCAACCACAAGTGGGGCCCACTCAATTCTAGAATTTTCCACCAAAATCAATTATAACCCTACTTTTCCTAATCAAACACCTCTCAAAATTTATAACAAATCATTCGTTCATTTTAACGGCTCAAAATTTGTGGACATATACTCAACTTATATATGTATAACATATCCAAAAATTACAACGATCCAACGGTCGGATTAAATATTATAACTCACACAATAAAGCTATAATAACACCGATTTGATCTTTTAATACCTCCAATCCCAAACAAAATACAAATAAAACATCTCAAAGATTAATTCCTTCATTAATAACCACATAAATAAATCCATCATTTATATTCATATAAAATAAATATTTCTTATCATATGAATCAATAATTAATTATTCACAAATAATATTACTGTAATCACATTTATGATGATAACCAGTCGTGTTCAGGAAAGAGGGGCTTTCAATAAGAATTTCTCCTTCTTGGCGCCGCAATTAGGTGACCAAACCTCTCCTCGATGAACTTTCTAGACATTGCCAATAATGTTATCTAATAATATTATTCAAATAATATGAATTATTGATCGATAATGAGATATCTTGTGCGATGACAATTATTGAACAACAATAATATAAAATATCAACGCATCAATTATTGAATCAATAAAATAAAATATTGAACAAGTAATTCTTTGTAACAATTATTGAGTAGTGCTTTTCTTACGTAAGAATCAATAATTTAAAAATACTGTAATACTGGTATGCTTTCGTGCGCAACAACGCGTATTACTTTATTTTACCAACGGGTATTCCAACAAGTTGTTAATTGTGAACGATTACGTCGTTATTTATAAAAACTTAATTTTGTCGTTTTCTTCATTAAGGCGGTTATTACGTTATGGGACCCACAAAAATGCGCACCATCGCATTTAATATTCCCTACGGAAAGAATATTCCACGACCAAACGAATATTAAACAATAATGAATACTTTATACCCCTGCACGTATTTTGAAAAAAAAATTCATATATCACCCTTAACTTTAACTTTTATCAATTTAACCATTTACTTGAATAGAAAAATTGAATACTTTTATTTTATAAAATTGAGTCTTACATATATATATATATATTCAATCTGAATTTTAAACTCACCCTTAAAATACATACCCAGCTCATCTATTTATACCCTCCCAACTATTGTTTTTATGTGTTTTTCAGTTGTAGTTAGTTAATAACTACTACATTTAAATATTATTCACAATATTATTAGAGTATACATTTGATCTACTATTGAGTGTAAACAAATTTTGACACAAGTACTAGTATAATGTACACTATAAGTATTCTTCTTCTATTTGGAATAAAAGGAAACACTTTTTAAAACTATAAATAACAATATTGCTTTTTCTAAGCAAACGAGTGTAAGATCCGAATTATATATTTATATCTATTTATCTAATAAATTATAATTAATTTTGAATTTTCCGCTCACATTAATAAATTATTAGGTCATTCAAAATTTGGGATAAATTTTATTGTTATGTAGTCACGGAAAGACATTTATTACACAACTAATATATATATATATATATATATTATATTAGTAATTGTATAGGAGGAGAGTGCCAATTTTTTTTTTTAAAAAGGAGTTCTACTATCATTCCGCATGTTTTTTTTCGGTGACTTAAACATCAAACTATAAAGAAACTTGGCAAAAATTAAACCAATATAATATTTTATTATTATTTATTTATTTTTGCAAATTTATAAACTAGAACCAAACGGTAAAGGACAATGGTGAAATAGGGTTCAAGGGAGGTTTTATGTTCGATTTCATCAGTCTCACTATCTCAAAGTGTCCAGTACCTCCCTTATCTACCATCCTCCCTTATCTACCATCCTATTCCCTCCCTCCCTCTCTCCCTCCCTCCGTCTTGCCAGAAACGACAGTCATTCGCAGAGATGGCTTCCTTATCTCCGACCCCTAAAGCTCAACTTCACTCTTCATGGAGACCCAAAATTCGCAAGTTAAATCAAAATTCAAACACCCACTCCCACCTTCTCTTCATCTCAACCCCCATATCTCAAAGATTTTTAACGAACCCATCTCTTTGCTCTTCTTCTTTCCCTTATAACCTCAAATTACCTTCGCTGAGCAATCCAATTTCAATTCATTTACACCCCTTATCAGACTCAACTGACGAAAATTTAACGGAAAACCGTGAAGATTTAGCAAATTTACAAACAATTACTATTGGGATTAATCAGATTCCTCCCCAATCAACCCAGAGAATTTTCATTCAAGACCCTCCTTGGATTAATTCCTTATTTATGAGGAATCTGTATAATAGGACTAAACAAAGGGTGAAGATAGAATTCAAAGAAATCGAAAGGCGAAAATATTATCTGTTGAGGAGGAGACAAATTAAGGCAGAGACTGAGGCCTGGGAGAATATGGTGGAGGAGTATAGGGAGTTGGAGAAAGAGATGTGTGAGAAAAAATTGGCACCCAATTTGCCTTATGTGAAGAAGTTGTTTTTGGGTTGGTTTGAGCCCTTGAGGGAAGCCATTGCCAAGGAGCAGAAATCGCAACAAACTAGGAAGCATAAGGCTGCTTATTCACCCCATATTGATTGCCTGCCAGCGGATAAGATGGCTGTTATAGTAATGCACAAGATGATGGCATTGCTGATGATGGGGCAAGAGGGTAGATGTGTCCGGGTTGTTCAAGCTGCTGTTCAAATCGGCGTAGCCATTGAGCAGGAGGTGAGTCTTAACATGTCTCAATTTAATTTTTTATACAATGTTGTAATTGTGAAGGATAGTGAAATTGGATTGTACCTAGGCTATTATGGTGTGGAATAGTAGAGGAAATAACTATTTTGGAGAAGCATCTATAAGTATATGATTTGTAACAAAATATGTCATAGATGTTGCTATTTGATATGAAAGTGTTGAAATTGTAAGGTAGCATTTAACTGTCCCTGGAAAAGAAATCATTTCAATTCTCTAATTTTGCTATTAAATAACTGCTATGTGTTAGATAGTCTTTCTGGGAACTTAAGAAAAGATATCTTTAGTGGCTAGGAAAGAATAATCCCAATTCCAATTGATTAAGCTTGTTATCCCACTTTTTTTTAGTAATTTATCTAGAAATGATTGTTGACACCTTATTAACACCATTTTTAATAATAGATGTGGGTAATTTTACTTTTTTGATAGCAGAAGATATATGTATTATTTTGATAAACAATAGAAGAAGATATATGCAATTTAATAGAGGAATATTTGGGAAGACGAAGAATATATAGCGAGATAGATAAGGCAAACCCAGTCGTTAATTTACAATATCACATGTTACATGCTCACTATCTGTACTAGAATTGAACTTGAGCTAAAATGCACCACTGACATATATTATGAGAATGTGCACCTAACTTGGGAATAAAGAAAATTAGTACTACCCATGTGACTTTACTATCTTCTAGAATATTTTTATTAACTACTTGATTCAGGACAACAATCTGAAGGATGAATAACAGAAAAAAACAACTTGGGTTATGGTCTGCACCTAACGACCCCCTAGGATATCTTGTTTACCCTAGGCTCTCTTAATTGTGTAATGTGTACCCCTAGACTCTCTTAATAGCACGTATTTAAAGGGAAAAGCAAAAACCCTATTATCGACTTAAAAGAGAACTATCGTAATGACTTAAGTAAAATAACTTAATACCCTAATTTCTAAATAAAATATATAAACTACCATAGATCAATCCCCAAGTATTAAATAAAATAAATCCTAATTACATCAATTGCTGCACAATTAAAAATATATAAACCAACTAATATAGCATATTGCTGTGATCCTTATCAAGCGTAATGCTAGAATGCTCAGAGACAGTCACTCATCCTTTAATCCTTTAATTTATTGAAGAATATGGTTATTTTAATTACATCTTGTTGGGCTTCTACTATCAGGGCCTTTAGGAGTTCCTCTATGACTGATCTATGTTGAGAGTGACACTGGAGGGCTACACTTTTTTAAATGTTCCTTTTGTCTTGTTTCCAATTAGTTCTACGAGGGTGGGCTTCTCGCCTGTTATTTTATTGTACCGTCTATTTTTTATTAATAAAATTAAGTTATCTAACAAAAAATTGTTTAATTTTAGTCTTCTCTTATAAAATAAATAAAATATTAGCCTTCCCTTCTATTTCTATCTAAGTTATTTTAGTATGTGCGTAGTTACAATTGGTCTTTGTGTCTGTCAGCCAATTTATAATCAACTTTAGCTTGGTTTGTGGTTTTCTTTTATTGTAGTGGGTTCCATCAATATCAACCTGCATTGGCAGCTTATGTTGTGTGCCAATGTAAATCAGATTTAGTTTGAATCTCTAGATTGGGCGAATTATTGAAATTACTCTTCCTTCTCATATGTTGAAAAGCAATCTCTTTAACCTATAAAAGTAGCTACCTTCATGTCACAGTACACTTTCCCATTACACCAGTACGCTATCCAATGCTACATTACACTGATTTAATTATTAAAGTATGAGTATTACAACATTTTATATATTCTTCTATTTCTTATTGTAGGCGAAATGACACTTGATAATGAGTAATTTTCAGGTTAGAATTCATAGTTTCTTGGAGAAAACTAAGAAGTACCACAAAGGGAAGATTGTAACACAAGCTCAAGAAGATTTAAGTAAAGAGACAGAGATACTGAGGAAACGTGTCAGAAGGTTGATCAAAAGGAAAAGAATCATTGAGGTGCAAAAGCTTGTGAACAATGAAGAGATTAAGTCTTAGAATTAGAGATACACAGGCTAAGGTATGTGCTTTTTAGTATTTGTTCTTTCTGAAAAGAGTTATATATGGGAATTTATCCGAAAAAGAGTAATAGATGGTATTTAGAGATTATTATATCTAAAGCTCTTTACAAAATAATTATTCTTTCTAACATAATGCAGCTGGGATGTCGTCTGATAGAGCTATTAACAGAAACAGCTTATGTACAACCTCCAATTGACCAGTCAGCAGATGCTCCACCTGATATTCGTCCTGCATTTAGGCATAAGTTCAAAATTGTGGCAAAGGATGCAAGGTGAGAATGTTCTTCCTTCCATAAGCACTTATTATTAAGAAAGTCGGTCTCACTCTCTCTCACTAAATCATTTTACACAATGGTAAGACTGGGATAAATCAATCATTGGTCCAACTGCGTAAATGGGCGAGTTCTATTAGATGTCTGCGTATGTTCTACCACTGTTTGTTGTTGTTCAAGAGGCGATGAACAACTATTTAAATTTGTTTGCTATCCATTACCCAATAGCTCATTGGAAAAAATGAATGATTCACATATAATCAATTTATTTCTTCCTTTAGTTGAAATTCTAAATTAATTATTTGTCCTTTGTAGGCAGAGCATTGGGAAGCGATATGGAGTTATAGAATGTGATCCCTTGGTTCTCACTGGACATGAGAGAACTGTGAGTTAGATATGCCTCATTGCCTCTTATTTGTTCTAATCTTGTTATGTCCATATACTATTATTTGCAGCAGTAAGTTGCTATCTTGATATTTTTTTACTTTTTACTAATTCCTTGGAAAAAAAACTTTAGATAGGTTTTCAGTCATCAACATAGGTCAAGGGCGCGCCGGAACGGGCAGTTCCGTCTATCACCTTATTGTCACCTTATTGTGAAAGACCAAATTGGCCCGTTTTGCCATAAGTACCTCCATATTCCGCTGAGTTGGATTTGACAATGTGTTTGAGTCAGTGATTGTAAAACTTCCTTTATACTTTATATTAGAAGAAATGCATAGACTTATGGTCTTCATATAATGATATTCCATCTATCTCGACAATAATTACGAGACGAAGGTAGTATCATTTTTCATTGCTATAATCCTGCTACTTCAAACAAAATACAATTTAATTTGTGTTAGATTTGTTTTTCTTTCTTTCTTTTGATGAGTAAATAATTAATTAAAATATTTAATACAATTGTGGGCATTACACTTCTATTGTTTGTACAATAAGTAGTTCTTTTGCAAAAAAATTTGATATAAAATTTCTTTTTGTGGAATTGTTTAATTCTCCCAATCCAAAAAGAGAGGTGTCTTAATTTTTTTTACACATATCAATGTTTGCTTAGTAGTTAGGACACACTTTGATATAATGTTTTTTTTAATTTTAAATTTTAAGGCTAAAGTTTGTTATGAGGAAAAAATTATATAACTAATCATATGATTCATATTTTGGGTGCATCCTAGGTAAACCGTAATATGTGAAAAAAATTCGACAAGTCAAATACGTCTCTCTATTTTTGACAGAGGGAGTATGAGTATCTGATAAAGTTTGGGCACATGAACATTTATTTATCGTTTAATTTTTCAAATACGTACATATATAACTCTTTAAATTTTTTTGGTATGCAGGTTAAGCATATGATAATTCCTTATGTGCCAATGCTTGTGCCACCCAAAAGGTGGAAAGGGTATGATATCAATCTAAAACTAATGGAAATTGTCCCTATTGTTATGGTGGGGTAAGCATTTGGGAATGTGTTGTGTGGAACTTTCCATCTTAGAGCTCGTTTGGCGGAGCGGTGTGGTGGAGTAGAAGCACTTTAGATCAAAATTGGATTTTTTTTTGTGCTTGGTGATCCCTCCATAAGCAGTTATAGCAAGTAGAGATTTGGACTCCAAAGCACTTTTGGTTGAAACAAAAAATTTGTGCTCTTGGCTGAAATATTTTTGGCGGAAGTACAAAGTAAAAATTTATCCTTAAATTATTGAAGAAAAGTAAAATGCCATACCACACACTTGCCTACAAGTTTTTCATTAATTTTTTTAAATCACTGTTACAATCATGCAACATAACACGATTTTAATTTTCTCATGGAAGTACTTTTGTCAACAGGTCTAAATTTAGAAGTGCTTCTACTTATAGCACTACACCGCACCGCTCCACCAAATGGACACTTAGTGGTCTCACACTTTCGAAGAGGAATAAATGGAGCAAAAGTTAGAGATAGGAATGCCTGTATATTAATATGCAATAAATAATTTTTTGGCGTACGCATAGAACCTAGAAAGTGGTAAGTCTGCTCGTGGCCAAAAGTTTTTGGTATTTCAATATCTTACAACACTCTCTTTCCAGGTATGACAAAGGCGGTTACATGTTTTTACCTTCTTATCTCATGCGTACTCATGGATCGAGACATCAACAAGATGCTGTTAAGGGTATTCCTGCAAGACAAATGCAGAAAGTATACGAGGTAAGAAATACAATATTACCTTCTACATATGTAGTTCTTTTGTTGGTCACAAGACTGGAGAACATGCAAAAATGATGCTTGAGGAAGACTCTTTCCCTAATATTGGGTAGATAAATTCTGGTCGTTTGGTTCTTGTCATACTATTTATTTCCTTGATGAGATTATAAATCTATCCCTGAAGGGATGATAATTTTTAATGCAGATTTTAATCAGTAGCAATTAAGGGGGCACTTGTCCACCAAGTAGCTAGTTAGCTCATTTTTCATCCAGTGTACCACAAAGTTTCTAGTTGTAGCTTATCCACACATTTTACTAACACCAATTTCCATAAATAGGCAGTAATGTTTATCATTCATTTTGTAGGACTTAGGTTTTAGTTGATTTTAATTTTTCAAAGTTTCATGTTTTTAGGCTTATTATACATTGCCTTGTGAATTAAGTATCTGGTCGAACACGGTTACATTGACGAGTCCAACACGGGTACTCCTTACTTTTGTCAATTTCTTAAAATGAAAGTGTTCAACATCAATACCCTTATCCAATTCCAAGTGTTGATTGTCGGAACGGGTACTTCAGGTTAAAGTGTCCATTTAACATAGATTGTGTAAAAAAGGATTGGGTGTTCGTGAAGCATTTGTTGCCTCATTGTGATGTTATTTGGGAATCATGGCAGATGGTGTTTTTTTTGTTTGGGCCTTGGGGTTGTTTGGGTGATGCTTCCGCAGTGAAGGAATTCTTGGGAACTTGGCAAGGAATGCCTCTTCATTGGTTTGCGGAGATGGTGGAACTTGATCCCTCAAATGTCTATGGTTGACTCCTAGGAAGGAGATAAATAATAGGTGCTTTGGGGATAGAGAGAGGTCTATAAATCATATTTGGTATTTGTTTTTTGTGAGCTTGCTCTTTTTCTTGGGACCACAAGGTGTATCCTGGATATGTTGTTCCATTTGTCGATTTTTTGAGTTCTCATTAGGTGCTGTAGGCCAGTACTGGCGTTTCCTGCCAGTAACTTTGGTTGGCTTGAGTGTATGGCTGAGTTGTGATAGGGCACTTAGGTGTTATTTTTTTGTGTGGGTATTTTATGCATTGTTTTTGTATACCTCCTTGTGTCACCTACTTTTGGCGCCTAGGAATACGGAGGTTTATCCTGTTTTGGATGTGAAAACTGATGGCTATCTAAGTGTATTTGATGAATAAATTAGAGAGGTATATCACTCATGTAAAGTGTCCTTAAATAATTTTAATTTAAAGCAATCCCCCAGTGCTTTATTTTTTTTTTCAATTTTTTTCCCCTTCCCGTTCTTATATCTCTATTGCAGAAACTCATACCATTGCATCAGTCTTAAATATTTCTACTTTTGTCATGAAAACCTTAATGATTGATTGAAGCATCGGTAAAAGTTATGAAATTGCATGTAAATTTATATGTATCTCGTGGACTG
The DNA here is from genome assembly GCA_020205615.1 of Panax quinquefolius. Taxonomy (NCBI): domain Eukaryota; kingdom Viridiplantae; phylum Streptophyta; class Magnoliopsida; order Apiales; family Araliaceae; genus Panax; species Panax quinquefolius. The sequence continues at coordinate 124,514,964 of CM035168.1, forward strand.
CGCCATGTGTTAGATAGTGCTAATTGTGCTAGATTATTGCTTGTTGAGAAGACTGCTAGACCAAGACATTCATTAATTTCCAACTGTTATGAGATTAAATTATAACTGTTCTACTTGCATGTGAATAGGCCTTGGATACACTAGGGAATACAAAATGGAGAGTGAACAAAAGAGTACTTAGTGTGGTGGAGAGCATTTGGGCTGGAGGTGGGAACATTGCTGGCCTTGTTGATCGTGGAGACGTGAGTGTGACCTGAAATTTCTTTCCATGCAGCTAACAAGTTGGTTGTATATCATATTGATAATGTCTACACAAACATCTGCTTTACTATATTTTTTAATATTTTTTTTGACAGTAGACAGCAATGTCTCATGTATTAAACACATTAGAGGTTCACACAATGACCTGTTTGCATTTGGTTTTGATATTCAATGGAATACCATTACTGCAACTTTTCTGGCTGGTTACTGAGACATCAGTTTTCTTCATAAGATGTATACTGGGAATATATGCTGATTATTATTCTTGATTTCTTTGTAGGTTCCCATACCTATGCTGCAGTCTGATGACCTAGGAGAATTAAAAAAATGGAAGTGCGGTGTTAGGAAAGCAAAGAAAGTTAACCAAGAGAGGCATTCTCAACGATGTGACATTGAACTTAAGCTTTCGGTAGTATTTTATTTCCTTTTCAAGATTATTAAGTATATTGTTGCTGTGTAATTTATCATTTAGAAGAAACTAGCTTTTTCTCAGCAGCTATGGAAATCTAGACTCCTAGAGTTCAGCTAGTATCATCAACTTAGTCAACTCATGATCTTGTTGTACAATTTCCCCCCTATTTATTCTTGTAGGCTGCAGATGATATCATGATTTCAATTCATCCGGACATTGCTGACTTACCTAATAAATGAAATAACTGAAAATGCTTTGCTTTATCAATCAATTCAGGAGACTATACTGCTGATACAATTTGATCATGTAAATGCTATAGACTGAAACGGTGTGAACAACTGTATTTAGAATATGCCTTTAAGTTATCATTTGATCGTCCGAAAATGTAGGACTGGATTCTAAGAAAGCTCAAATTGCAGGTGGCTCGGAAAATGAAAGACGAGGAAGGCTTTTACTATCCTCACAATCTCGACTTTCGAGGACGTGCTTATCCTATGCATCCACATTTGAATCATCTGAGTTCTGATCTCTGTCGAGGAGTACTTGAGTTTGCTGAAGGGCGACCACTAGGGAGGTCTGGTTTACGTTGGCTGAAGATACATTTAGCAAATCTTTATGCAGGTGGGGTTGAAAAGCTTTCATATGATGGGCGCCTAGCATTTGTGGATAATCATCTAAAAGATATAGTAAATTCAGCAGACAAACCTCTAAGTGGAAATCGGTGGTGGCTAATGGCTGAGGATCCTTTCCAGTGCTTAGCAGCATGTATTAATTTATCAGAAGCCTTAAAAAGCTCATCACCACATACGGTCATCTCGCACCTGCCAATTCATCAGGTAAGTGCATCAATGGATGCCTTGGAGCCCAAGAGGAACCCTATTAGTTTATGTTTCTAAAATTGTTCTAGCACTTGTGTGTTCAGCAAATGAATGCTAGTTAGTGATCCAAAATTTCTTGATGTAGCCCCTAAGTCAACTAAAAATGTTTCTTGATCGCCAAGACTTGAGAAATGTTGAAAGAAAACTGCTTGCTCCATGGCTATGATAAAAATTATAACAAAGCAGGTGTGCAAGATGCCATTTACCTGAGTTGCATTTTTTGTCATATCTTTAGTCTTAGTTTCTCCATATGTTAATACATTTTAAAATATAGATGGTTTACCTTGTAGTCATGAGATATGGCATTATGGCTTAGTAGTTAAAATAGCTAACCGTTCTGTTTATCTTAATGTCAGCAAGTTTAGATGATCGTTGTGATCAGTCAAGAAAATGCTTTCTAATCTCTTGATTTGCCATAATATGTTTGAACTCATAAAATTCACTATGATGGAATTATATTTTGATTGTAGTATCAATCCCCAAAACGTGCAAAATATTGGTTCCATTGGTCCTATTCAGCTCCTTTGAAAGGATTGATATAAAATCCGCTTCATAAAACACTTTGTAACCAGCTATAACATCCAGTATTTGAGCACAGTTAATCAAAATTCAAATGATGTAGCTCATGTAAGTTAGACAATTAGAAAACCTCTCATCCATGTGATATAATGTAAAAGGTGTTATAATTTTTGTGGATATTTGTTTTTAAAACTCTATTCTGATTGAATTTTTGCCTCCTGCCATCAAATGCATGCTATCGCTCTCTGAATTATACAGCCACACCAACAGCTCATTATTAATAAACTCTTGGCAATTGTTTGTCAATGGTGATGATATAACTCATAAGAGATATATAATTGTAATTTGTATTATTTAGCCAACTGACTAGTTTAGTTGCTCACCATATCTTGCAGTTTTTGATCTGATCTTAAATGTGTTTCTGTTACAGGATGGTTCATGCAATGGCTTACAGCACTATGCTGCTCTCGGAAGAGATGCTGTATGTTTGTGTTTCCCACACACTTCGGTTTCATGCTTTGTTGGATGAAATTATTTTGCATCACACCGATTTTTTTTCCGGTTTAGGGAAATATTCAATAAAGTATGTGGAAACCCATTTTCAGGTGGCCATTGAAGTATCATAAATATTTGTGTATGTTCTCTTTTAGAGTTTGTAATATTTGCTATACTAATTAGGGTTGTAAATTGTTTGGTTTTTTTTGCTAAACCTAATTTAAATTATAATTGGATTTATTTTTCTGTTTAATATATTTTCTTTTTCTCTCTCCAAAATAGTTCATTTTATATGTTGAGGAAATATAGAACATTAATTACATCCGCATGAAATGATACTCCCTCCATCCACATTCTTTGTCAGTTGTAACACGTTTTTTTAGTGTTTGTGACAAGAATTGGAAGACGTGCCAAAAGTATGCTAAAATATCATATTTGATATTTTTTAAAATATTGAAATGTTTTATTATTAACTATATTATATTATTGATATTTTTAAAATGTAATATTTGTACTTTTTTAAAATTAACTATACTTGAGAATATGTTATTGATATTTTAAAAAGTGTATATTAGTTGATTCATGTAGTGCCTATTAATTTTATCTATATTATCAGTTACAATTTGGTTTTGATTAATGATAGTTTTCACTTTCAATTTTGTTTGAGAGTTGAAACCATAAACTGAGTTGAACTAAACCAAGGTGTGGGAAAGTGGAGGTGGAGGGGGTGGGTGGGTGTCCTTTCTTTTCATTATTATACCAAGTCAATAGTTGAAGGAACACAACTTATAATATTTGTTATGTTTGGTTAGGTGTAGACAATTTGGTTACTCTTAAACCCCTAATGCTGATGTGAGAACCATGTTGATGGAGATAGTTTAATTCCAACTGCCTAGTGGCATGCTTGTTATTTTCTGATCTTCCTAAATTCCTAAACATATATTTCACATGTGGTTGAAATTTATATTCTCGTATGTAACTTATTGCTGATATACTGTAGAATATGTCAATGACCTGCAACTTTAGTTCTCCTTGTTCCTTAATATATTGCTATTATGATTTGTAAATGCTATAATCATATTCTGAAAATAAAGTTCTATTGCGATATGGATTAGCTAGAGTACATTTTAATTCTCTCTGGTCTGTTGGTGGGTTGTTTTGCAGGTTGAAGCTGCTGCAGTCAACTTAGTTGCTGGAGAGAAACCTGGCGATGTTTACTCAGAAATTGCTTCAAGGTATGGTGTATAAGTATGTATTGTTAACATAGGACTTTAAATTGGGACAAACTGAACATGATTTTTTTCTTATTCTTTATTTGCAGACTTGTATACTTTGACATGCCATGTAGATCAGCTTTTAAAAACTTAACGTGTTTGATGGTTTTATCGTTTTTTGTAAAAAAAAAAACAAGGTTCATTGAGTTGGCTGGTAGAAAAAAGCGTTCAGTGCTGGTTTTGTATTTCCGACCTCTGTTGAGTGATGAAAAATGTATTTTACCCCATATATAATTGCATATAAACTGCATGTTTTTGTCAATTATTTGTGTCCATTAGTTTAAATCAATTGCTACTACGTTACTTATATTTGGGAGGTAAAATATTTTTGGGTTCAATGGAAGGTACATGGAAGTGTAATAACCTTAACTGAGGAAATGGAGAGGGAAGAAAAAAAAAAGAAACATAAATTTCAGGAAGGAACAATCAGCTGGGCCACAACCTTGTTATTTAGGCTCAAACCAATGGGGTTCATTGTCATAATCTCTTGGGTTTCTCTCAATATTCTAAAAATCCCTGCTTATCCTAGTCAGACCATAGGCGTCCATTCGCTGAGGGGTTCCAAACATACCATATTATTATGAGTCACGAACATACCATATACATTAGTTTTAAGAACTGCACCTAATCCTAATAATATTTGACTAATCTTAATAGTTTCTAACTATCAAATATACACATGAGAAAAGAATCACCTTTTCGCCACATATACATTGATAGCGCGATACCAACATAGGTCCGATTAATTCCTGCCTAGGCGCTAGGCGGTCATCTATCGCCTAGATTTGGCTGAGCGCCTAGGCCTCCACCTAGGCAGAACCAGACCTCTACTTTGAAGCTTTACAATATTTCAAATGAATTTTTCAATATTAAAAGATTGTTTTTTTTATAATTTTCATGTACAATTTCAGAAAATTACATCTATTTTATGCTTTATATAATATAACAAGTATGTATAATAGAATAATAAATAAATGAATCCGCCTAAGAAAAGGCCTTGTCTGCTTAGGCCTAGCTTTGCCTAGCGACTTTTAGAGCACTGGTTTCTCCGTTTGCTACAGCTATATCCAGCTAATTCCTAGTCATTATTCTATTAGTGTTATTATATAGATAAAAACTTTGATCATGTGATATGCAACAAGACCTGAATGTATTTCGATACCTTAACTAAGGATATGATTTGGTTAAATAAGTTTAACTTGATACATGGTGCGAATGATGGTTCAACAGTATTCCTGTAGTTTTGTTCTGCTCAATTATTGCACAACTATATTGATAAACTTACCAAGTCTTGTTATATTAACATTATCAGAGTTTGACAGAGTTTTATCCTTTTTTCTTCTTCTAAATACATGGTGGTTTTGATGATACATTTAAGACTAGGATAAAATGTTGGGTTTTTACCAGAGCTGTTAAAAAATCCATTTCCTCTTTCAGTATCTTGTATGGATGTAACCATTTAAAAACCTTGTTAAATACATATGATCCAAAATGACTCCGGCTTTTTTAAGGCTGGTAAAACAGTAGTAGACTATTATAGGGTAAATGCTTTGCAGTCAGTAAGCTGTATATGTTACATCCATCCAGTTATATTGATCATGTCATGTTGAATGAACGTGTCTTGGGTTTTGTTGGGTGAAACTGGCTTTTCATATGATATACAATACATGAGATAGAAATGCCTTTGATTGCCCAACTACTTTATTTTGCAATAAGGTAGAACCAAATTTCTTATGTTGGAAACCTTGAATCCAGAAAAATGGTGAAAAAAGTTTCTATATGGATTTAAATAAGGCAATTATTAACATTAACATCTGGTAACAAACTTGAGTTTATTTAATTATTTGATGAAAGTAATACCTATCTTATGATGGTCTGACACAGAAAAGTGATATTTGTTTCTTCATTAGAATGTGTACTGTTTTGTATTGTACATGTGGCGATGTCTGTATCTCTTACTATTCCAAGGTGCCACTATATGTTGAGAGCAAGAAAGAAGTTTGGTGTCAGGGAAAGATGAAGCGGGATTTAATCTTCTCTTGCGGTTTTAGTTATATATTTCTTTGCAAATGCAGTAAACTAATATGAAAAGAAGTGAAACACATCAGCTGTTTTGGTTGAACGAATTCTGTGTGTTTTAATATGTATTTAAATATGAATTCCACATTTTATGTCTTCATACCTTAGGTTTTCTTTATACTTTTGGTTTTCTTCTGAATACTGAGCGCTCCTGTGGTGGTATATAATTTTCTGTATGTTCTGGCTGTAATATTTCTTCTTATTATACTTTATTCTGTTATTCGCTTTCAAATATTACTTTTACCTGTCAGGGTTCATGATATCATGGAAAAAGACAGCAACAAGGACCCTGCAAGTAATCCCAATGCGTTATTAGCCAAAGTCTTAATTGGTCAGGTTGTTTTATTTTGTCATTTTTCTTTAATTTTATTTTTTAAATCACTCTCTCTCTCTCTGCTGTTTTCTTTTGTTATTGGCTCTTCTAGTCTCCAGAATCATGTGCTGTGTATGTTATAAATATAATCACTTTAGTTATGGTCTATGATATCTAGTTTGATGTTAACTCAGCTAACAGATGGAGTTTGGAAACTTTCAGGTGAATCGGAAATTGGTGAAACAGACGGTAATGACTTCAGTATACGGTGTTACTTATGTCGGGGCACGTGAGCAGATCAAAAGGAGATTAGAGGAAAAGGGTCATTTTACTGATGATAGGCTGCTATTCAGCACAGCTTGCTATGCTGCTAAAGTAAGCTTCAAGCAACCAAATACTAAGGATTTGGTAGTTGGTATATGATAGGATCCTAGGTGTCCAACCCCACAACTCCTAAAGAAATATAAAAATTGATTTATCAGTGGAATTTCCACAACTTTTATATAAGCAAAACATATTGCATTTGAAAACACTAAGCCCTGATTTTGGATGGTAACTTAACTAACATTTTTTTGTTTGTTTATAAACAATCATTTTTTAAGTACTATTGCATGTATGTTGGTCTCTAGCAGGCCTTCAAATGTGAGTTCACGTAACTTCCTATATAATATGTTGTCTCATGTTGCAGCTTCCTTTTTATGTAGTTCCCACGTGTCTGTTTTCTTCACAGCCACATGCTCTTATAAATGCTGGTACATGTTTTCTGGAAATTTTGCCGTGTTGGTTCTACCTTTGATCTTCTTCTTGTTATTGAAAGATCAAAGAAGCATAATTTTGATGTATGACAAAAGACACGGAGCATTATGTGAACATTTTACTGTAAATGCAATATAAAATTTCCAGAAGGGTGACCCATGTACACGGTGTATACAAATCTGATAATGTGACAAAACACACCTATGTCTCAACCAGCATTATACAAAAAGTTCTAAAAATTGCTTAGAGAACCATAAATAGCTACAACTCACCAAGGAAATCAACAAAAGACACAATGGACCCCGGAAAACCTCATCTGCCAAAAACCACCAAAAATAACATGCATTACCGCCTAACACTCTCTTTGACATCAAAACAGCAACAATTCCACAAGATCCACAATAGGCAATGAGTAATTAAATGTCACCGTTTCTGCTTTGGCACTTGCGCACCATTTCAAACTCCCAGAAAAACATGCACCGGTATATAAACTCACATTTAAGCTGTTCTTCAGGTATATCTGTTTGTATATCTTCTTTGGCTGCTAACTAGCTGTTTCAAGTTGGCAATTAGGGGTTTCTTATTTGAAAAACTATTAGTAAAGTTCTAAAAATTCAACATTGTGTCCATTCTTTCTACAATCTTCTACAGGTGACACTGGCTGCCCTTGGAGAGATATTCCAAGCTGCACGTGGAACAATGGGTTGGCTTGGTGACTGTGCAAAGGTATGCTTTTGAGTAAGTGGGTAGTTACATCACCATCGGGATTCCAGTGATAAATTCTTACTTTTCATGAAGGGTTAATTATGGGATAATTGAACTTTGCAGGTGATTGCTTCAGAAAATCAACCTGTGCGGTGGACAACCCCTTTAGGTCTTCCAGTTGTGCAGCCATACTTCAAAACTGAACGTCATATTGTGAGTGTTCTGTGTTGATCTCAAGCAACATGCAGTAAACTGAAAAAACAAGCAGAGGTTATAATTGCTGTCATCTTTTGAGAGTATGTCCAGTAAGGCACCAAAAGTAGGGTGCAACTGCAACCCATGTAAATAGTTATTATTATTTTATTTTTTTATTATTATAATGTTATTACTTTTATTTTCTTTTCCAGACTATTCTGTGGAAACTCTGGTGTTATTCTGTGGAAACATGTTCTATGTAGAAGATTTACGGTTAGAGTTGTTCACCAAAGACAGACCTTTAGTTGGAACTCATTCATGTTCTATAATACCAGGCCAAAATATACCAATTTTGGGGTACTATCTTGTACATTGTTTGGAATACAAGAGTTCAAACAATCAAAATTGGTGGTCTCTAATTGCTACAAAATATGCGAGTTAATGCTTGACATGCTGATCATTCTGATTAAATCATCTGCATGTACTAGCTTGAGTACAAAGTACAAATCCAACGGTCGTTTGCACACATGTAATTAGAACAATCAGCCATATGCTGCTCAAACCCTAGTTTGCTTTCTGAAATCACTTGTCAAAAAAGAAGTTTGGTTTCTTAAAGTTAGGAGGTCCAAATTAGAGCACCTTTTCCAATTGAACAAACAATCTTGAATCAAAGTTATGCCCTGCCAATTTTCCATATGCCTTGAAAGATTCTTGTGACAGTGTAGTTACTAATTGCATCACATTGTTGCAGATAAAAACATCTCTTCAGGTTTTGGCTTTGCAGCGTGAGGGTGATTCAGTAAGTTGAGATTTATTTTAAAGAAGTATTTTCTCCTCTATTTTTAAGCATCTTATTAGTTGCCAACACTATCGTTATTGTGCCCAACTCAGGTTGATGTTAGAAAACAGAGAACTGCATTCCCTCCAAATTTTGTCCACTCTCTTGATAGTACACATATGATGTTGACTGCCGTTGCCTGCAGGGATGCTGGATTGCAATTTGCAGGTTTGTGGTTCCCAGCATTTCATTCTACTCTAGATAAGATTACCTACTGGAAACCTCCCATTAGTCCCTCACCCACTCCCCCAATGTAACTATATGCTCATCCTAATACACAATTGAATTTAAAATGTTGATGTATGTGTGAATATTTTCTATTGCCAGCTCTAGAACCAAATTGATGTAGGAAATACAAAATGAATACTGGCTGGAGTTACATATGATGGATTTGGTTTATATTGAAAGATTAGAATGCTGGATTCTGTGTATAATGTTGAATATATTGGTTGGTTAAAGTTTGGAGCATAGTGACATCCAAAAAAAAGAAAAAGAAAAAGTTTGGAGCAGAGTTTTTTGGGGGGAGGGTTGGGTGCTCGGGCTGCATGGAGATATTTTATTGGAGGGTGAGACTTGGTTATCGGAGTAGGATTTTTATCTGGTGATGGTAGGCAGAATCCCTTTAGCATTGTACTTGGAGTTAAAGTTGCACTAAAATCCCCATAGTCCCCCAAAGCTTTGTCAAAATATTCTTTACTGATTCTTGTGAAATGTAAGAGAGCATACTAAATATAGGCTGATTGCTTTTCCTTGCATCAGAATTGAGGTGATTCAGGAGAAGTTTAGGATTTTTTTATTTTTTTTTGGTAATAATAAGTTTAGGATTTTTGTTGTAAAACACATTTAAATTAACTTCCCTTGTGGGTGGTAAATGGAAAAACCCATTTAAACTACCTTTTCCCTTTTTTTTCAAGCAGTAACTGAAGGCCATATGTATCCAGTAACATAAATTTACTCAAATAAAGAGCATAGTGCAGTAGTTAATTCCCAGAGTGTTCAAAATACCCCTCGATTTGTGGGACTTAATTAAACACAACTTTGATAAGAAAACAACAGTGAAGCATCAGGTCCCTGCTTATTGGTAAATTCCCAAACCACTCTTGGTCGTGATTCAAGCCACACCAACTGCACAATTCAACAATACATTCTTTCCTTTTTTCCCTTTACCATAAAACAGATCAGTGAAGATAATGAATTAACATTGGCTTAAAATTGATTGTAAGACCTCAACATGAGCTAAAACTTGATTATAACAAATTTTGTATGGGTCAAGTATATATAATGGCTGTAATGATTAGAAGAAATCTTTTGTGGTACAAGTATATTGGGGACTGCATAAGACTGATGTCGAGCACATTGAGTTTTTTCTTCCTGTTACTAACATTTGGCTTGAGATACTGGTAAAGAAGTAAAGCTTCTTAAAAGCAGCACCTATATAATTTGTTCAAGTTTTGATTAAAGGCCAGTTAAGTTCCCAAATAAGTAAATATTTGTGTTTTTTGAGCAAGTTCAACTGGCTCTGGAGTTGTAGCTGTTCCTGTTTAATTGTTTTTCCCTTTCCATTAATTTTTATGTCGTGTATTTCTATGCATTGCCCTTTAAAAGTTAAAGTGCGTGTTGATAAGTTTAATCTTTTGTGATCGGTAGCCAACTAGCCATCTATTTGATATTATTATCATTGGTTAAAAAATTAGATCATTAGTCAATCATGCATTTAAACAAGCCGTGTTTTAAAAGTTGCTAGGCGGACCTAGGCGGTGAGGGGGAGCTTAGGCGTTTTCATAAGTTGTCTCACCTATTTATTTTTCAATTGTATAAACTTGTTATACTATACAAAGCATATAGTACATGTAATTTTTAAAATTTTACATTCAAAAATACTGGAAAAAAAAACTATATTTTTAGGGTAAACATATTCATTTCAAGTATTATAGAACTTCAAAGCCTTTGTTAAATCGATGCAGTAGAGGTCGCCTAGGTGTCCATCCAAATCGAGGCGGTAGAGGACCACCTAGTGTCTAGGCGGGGGTTAAGCGGACGTAGACGAGGATTTTGAGAACACTGCAAACAATTTATTGTGTTTCTCTGTTCTTGGTGTTCTATGTCTCATTGTTAATGTCAGAGCTTATACAACGGCTTTCTTATCTGAGTTTACTTAATTATGTTTGAATCAGTACTCTTCTGTTTTGAAAACAAGAAATATCTGTTGAAGCTTGCCTTAGTATCTACATTTCCAAGGCTTTGTATCCCCCCTAATGGTGATAATTGATGAAATTCATATAAACAATGAATATATTTCTTCTGATGACACTGCGCCTTTATCGCTAGTCAATCCATGACATATCCTAAGATTTCTAACAATCAATCTTTGCCCAAAGCTTTTAAAGCTATCACCTTGATTGATATCTCTAGTCTTTAGAAGATTCAAAAAGACACCAAAGATAATTCATTGTCTTGTAAAATATATTGCAGGGGTGCACGATTCTTTTTGGACCCATGCATGCGATGTTGATGAGATGAATCAAATACTAAGGAAAAAATTTGTGGAGCTCTATAGTATGCCAATACTTGAAAATGTAAGCATCTTAGATACGCATGTTAAATCCTTTGTGGTTGTGCTTGAATATCTCAATATCCTTGCAAAGATTTCTTGGGTTTATTTTCCTATTCTTATTTACTTTAGTTGTTATGTTTATTTTTCGTACTTTTTTTTATTCTTCTCGGTTATAGATTTTGTAAGTATTGATGAAAGTATGGAAGGAATATAGCACTCATGGATTGTAGCTTTAATGAAATCCTTTTACACTGATCTATATAATCAGTCTTTTACTTGTCCTGTAAGACTGTTGCAAGCTGTCGCTTTGGTAATTAATTGAACAAATAAAATTGGGTGTAATTTATAATGTTCTACAGAATAGGTAATAGTCAGTTGTTGTACTTTCAACTGAAGCATTAATTTTTGTGAAATCTTTAACGTTAGAACGTGATAACGACATACAAACACTGATTTTTGACTCTTGTAATCAGTTGCTTGAGAGCTTCCAGATATCATACCCAGGATTGACATTTCCTCGGCTCCCAGATAGAGGCGACTTCGACTTGCAAGATGTTCTTGAATCTCCATACTTTTTCAACTGACCTCCACATTTCAGGAGCATCGTGCACCCATATGGATACACTACAGGCGCCAAAATGCATCAAGGGGTTACTGAAGTCTGTTTTGGAAAAATAGGTCAGAGTTCTCCCAGATTAAGAAGATAGAGGAAAGAAAGCTCAGGCTTTTCCTAGTCTTGCCTGGAGGGCCTGTAGTAATTTTTTAGCATCAATGCTGGAAGGGGCTTCGAGATGATGGTTGTTGATATATCAGTATCAGAATAACAAGGATTGATTGAAGTTTGCTGGACGAACTGTGGTCAGGTATTTAACAATACACCACGCCTGAAAATTAATCCCGTTTCTCTCGCTTGAAGCTAAAGCTACCCTGCCGTGCTTTGTTATCTAACCATGCATGTTACACCAAAGATTTGCTTTTTCTAGCTTCTGCAATTAGATTTGTAAGCAAGCTAAAGCTACCTTGAAGTGCTCAAAGGAAGCACCTTCGTAGTTGCATGGGGACTAAGGAATATTGAAATTATATTATTCCTGTTTCTCGATTGAAAGTTGAGGGATGGCAATGGGTTGTACATGCAGACATGGTTCTAGTCAGGAGATTTCTGTGTGTTGTACAAAAATACACGAAGAAAAGCATATTATATTTGGAATATTCAGAATCTTATTCTGTACATGCCAATAGCAAATTTTAGCTAGTAATTATTTTCCGCTCGAGAGAAACTTGAGATTCTATTATTATTAGCGATCAATTTGTATAATTCAAAAATAATACAAATTTATTTGGTTTTAGTATAAATAACTATAACTATTAGTATTACTCCAAGATTTAACTAAATTAATTGTATTGCAAAATAGTTTTTGGAATATTAATGGTTAGTTTAATAACTCAATCATAGTGATAATTTATAAATGTGTCTGTCGCTCAACCATGTGATGGTGAATCTTTAATTCCCGCCTGCTCCCGCAAAAAAGGATTAAATTAAGCCATGTGACTTGTGAGTGAGAAAAAATAAGAATAATAATAATTACTAAATAACAATATGTAGTAGAGGGGTGGTTGTGGACCTTGTGGTCCATTTTATTTTTAATAATGAAAATTGGTCGGGAATTAAAGGCCAACGATATTTGTATACGACATTCACATGGTGTCTAAATAAATATTTATTTGTCTTACTAGCTACTAGTGACAAATAAATACTACCTCCGTCTCATAGTTATAGATTGATTTTTTTTGGCACATAATTTAAGAAAATTAGTTAAGTGATAATTTTTAACATAAATTTTCCACATATACCCCTTAATATGAAATTAATGAATAAGTTAATTACTCATTACTTATTACATTGGAACTCTTAACTTCATTGATTGACATGTACTAACCATTAAAATCCATAAATTTTAACCAAAGAAAATACAACAACATTAAATGTGGTGATAAAAACAATGACATTGAATGTTGTTTCTTCAAAAAAGAATAATTGTTGAATATTTATTATAAGGGCATAAAAGTAAAACAATGAACCAACTAAATTTTATAAATAGTAAGTAAGCGCATATATTGGGACATCTCAAAATGGAAAATCATTTTATAACTATGGGACGGATGGAGTATATATTATCTCCTCCGTCCAAAAATTAATTTAGGTTTGACTTTTTAAAGTCAAATTGACCGCTTTTTAAAACTAATTTTTTTTACTATTTTTGCTAAAATATAGGTGAAGAGATTATAACCAAAAGAAAGTATATACAATTTATTACTAATCCCAATTTTTATAATTTTAGAAATATATTTATATATGCTTAATTATTAATTCTAAAAATAGTCAATTTGACTTAAAAAAGTCAAAACTGAGCAATTAATTTAGAACGGAGAGAGTATATAGACATGAGACATCTAGTGTCCATCGATCTTCTCTGGCCAGTTGCTAGTGTCCAGACTCCAGATAGATAGCTGCTACCTCTTCTTAATTCATCACCATTAAATTGGTTGTGGTAAATGGTAGTAATCTTTTCTCAGCCAAGCACTATTTTCATAAATGTTTTTTTTTTTGAAATATTTGATTCAGAACAGTTAATATATTAGATAGTATATACTCTATATATCCATCTAAAAAATGGTCCTATTATTTAAAATCGGTGTCAACAATATATACTAATGAGATGTAGGAAGAATGTGAAGATAAATAAGGGAGTTGCTAGCTCGCTCGCTCGCTCGCTCAAACTTGTCACATGTTTTTTATCATAAATTTTTTCTTACATTTACATTGATAATAATAAATGTTATATTTATATTAATTCATACATGAGTATAGAATTAAAATACAATATTTATAATAGTAAATATAAATTTCACGGTGATTAATTAAAGGTGCACGTTGACTTAGAAGCTTAAATATTTTCAGCAGGTTGTTCATAGCCATGGAGTGGACCCCATGGATATTAGTAGTAGTTATATAGTAGTAGTAATAGTAAGTTTCAATAGCCAGGTCCAGTTTCAGATCGTCCATCGGTCCATATATATATACATGACTACGATAGGTGCATGCATGCATTCATATATATATATATATATATATATATATATATATATAAATCAGAGACGCACATGCATGGAGACAAAAATTAAAGAATCCCCTCGCTACAGCCATGAGTCCAGACAATTATTTAGATAGGGTAACGCATATATGGTGTGGAGATTGCAGGTAGGGTCCCACGTAAGAGGGGAAGATATTCATCCATAAAAAAATTTATATTAAACTTTTTTGTGTAGAGTTAGTGCACATAATGTTATCCTAATAATAGTAGTTTTAGAGGAAAAAAATTATTTGAAATGGGCCGATTTGGATCATGATTCATATTGTTTGATCAAAATTAAAATAGATCATAGGACATATCAATTGTCCATTACAAATAAATAAGTAAATCAGATCATTAATTCATTATCACACTTGTCGGAGCGTATTAAATTTGAGTATGATTTGCTCTTATCACCCATTAGTTAATCTCTTCCACCTATAATATATGACGTTTTAGATAATTTTATTTTTTTTAAAAATTATTTAACGTTTTATATAATCTAGGAGAATTAATCACAATCTTTCTAAAATTACTCATAAAAAAATATTAGAGATGAGAGAGAAAGAATATGAGATAAATATAATAAAAAGTATAGTATTACATATAATTGATATTTTATTTAATATTGTGTATAATAATTTTCTTAATTCTTATACGTAATGTCATTTATGTTATTTATTATGGGACAAAAAGAGGAGTAATAAAGGTTCAATAATAGCACCTTGTTCACATGCCACATGCCAAACACATAAACACCCATGCATTTAATTTATACATTGACTTCTCGTGTGTATGCTCAATTTCAAGATATTAGTACCTTGATCTGCGCCATATAATTGGGGAACAAGTAAATTTTGATTATCCATAAATATAAATAGAAACTATGCATTTAATTTTAGTTAATACATGGATCAATATTATAAATTATTTAAAAAATATTTAATAATTATAAAATTTGTTGTTTTGTAATTTTAAATTTCTCTTATTAATTTAAATTTAAAATATTAAATTAACTTTCAAAAGTTAATACTACTTATAATCTTATATATTCTCCCTCCGCCTCAAATTAAGCTCTTTGGATTTTTGTTTTTAAATCGATTATTTTAAATTAATAATTAGCGTATATAAATATATTTTAAAATTATAAAATTAGGATTAGTAATAAATTGTATATACTTTCTTTTGGTTATAATCTCTTCACCTATATTTTAAAGCAAAAATAGTAAAAAGATTAGTTTTAAAAATGGTAATTTGACTTTAAAAAGTCAAACCGAACAATTAATTCATGATTTTATGGAAGTAACTTTAAATTAATGAAGGAGTACATAAATATCAAGTACACGAATTTATAAATTCAAATTTATAAATATTAAATTAACTTTCAAAAGTTAATAATTATAATCTTATTAACTTAGAATTAATGAAGGGAGTACATAAATATCAAGTACACGAATTTATAAATTACAATTTAATATTCAACTCGTACTTA
The DNA here is from genome assembly GCA_020205615.1 of Panax quinquefolius. Lineage (NCBI taxonomy): Eukaryota > Viridiplantae > Streptophyta > Magnoliopsida > Apiales > Araliaceae > Panax > Panax quinquefolius. The sequence continues at coordinate 124,530,866 of CM035168.1, forward strand.
TATAAAATGACATATCCTTTTATTTCAAGAAAATTTTAAGACAGTCACCTAAAAAATAAAATAATGCATTTCCTTAGAATTTAAAACATGCTAATTTAAATATTGACAAATATACAAAAAAAAATTTATAACATACTTAAAATACATATAGGTTTGTGGGGATAACGAAACTGACTCTTACACACCTCGCGTTAACTTTTGAGTAAATTTTACTACTCCATTAGGCATTAGCTAGGCTCAACAGACAACATGAGACAAACGTACACAACAATTAAAAGTTAAAAAAAAAAAAAATCAATTGGCACAGTACCATTCCTTATGAGTGCTTTTAAGTAATTTGTAGGGCGTCGTACGTGCTTGGGCAGAGAGCAGATCATTTGTCCTTAATTTTTTTATCCCCCACTTATATTTTGATACCTAATTTTTTACTTAACATCAGTTAATTCTAAAATTAAATAAAAGGACATGTGTCAAAATATAAGTAGAGGGGCACAAGGGAACATGAAAATTGAGGACAGAGGATCTGCTCTCGCTTGGGCGGGCATGCAAGCATGTAATTTAATTACTTCTTCTGTAATGCAGTAACAATTGCATCTCTTAGTCCATCTTCAGTTGTGAATCCATCAGGAACCCTAACAACGACATCTTGAATCATGAAATCATTTATGGTGGACATGTTTACTTGGTGGACTTGTAACTCCAGTTCACGTACCGCACACATCAATTTTGCACCCGGATACTCAGCATTCTTCCACTGGATTCGGATCCTGGCGACCGCCCCGACTATCTTAATATCAACTTCCAATGTTACCCCAGCAGCAGCAGCAGCTGCAGGTGATGGTGGTGAAGAATTAGGCCTTGGTTGGTCAACAGAATTATTGGTGGTATCACATTCTAGTTTTGCCGATGATCTCTTAGATTCTTCTTTGAGTTGAACTAGTTGGGACTCCAACTCATCTACTTTGGCTTTCATTTCATTAATGTAGGATAATGCATCAGCAAGCACAGATGCCTTGTCCATCCTTGTCACGTGGGGGACCACCGACCGGAGCTCGTAGAACCGGCTGTTCAGCCTCTCCCTTCGCTGTCTCTCCGCCTCTACATGGTTATTCGGATTAATAATGTCCTGTTGGCTACACTGCAGGGCCGGTTTTCGGCCCCTTTTCTTGGCTGTTTTTTTTTTCTTATCCACGGCCACGGGTATATTATTATTAATGTCATTGGCAGATTCAAACTGAGGAAGAAGTTCGGAGTCGGAAAGCTCCATGTTGAGATATGATGACCACTCGGCATTACTACTACTAGGGTTTGGGTGGTTTGAGATGAAGCCGATGAGCTCGGATCCGAACAGTGACTTAACTTGCTGCACAAGGCTCAAGTTTTCCTTGATGACGGTGCTTGAGCCCATTTCAAGGACTCCACTAGAAGTGGGAATACAAACCAAAGTTTGAATACCATGAGCTTGAGCATCTTTAGCTCTTTTACACTCAGAACGCTGAAGTTGATGACCACCACTTAGCCAAATATGAGCACCCGAGCTTAAGGCCTTGGCGGGAACAGATCCATCCTCCGAAGGAAATGTTCGGGCCAGGGACATGACGTAAAACCATTCGGCTTCCGTGAAATTGCCATCGACTACGACGTCCATGTTATTGATTTGATCCCTGCTGGGAAAGATTATGGGTTTAGTGGTGGCTCGGAAATGGCCGTCTCCCCATGAGAGGAGGAGACGACCATTATCGGTTTGCCAGAAAATGACATACGCCCAAGATTCAGAAGGCTGGCTTTCAACTATGTATTGAAGTCTCTGTTGAAGGGAAAATAATGGTGCATGTTGTTGTTCTTGATGAGGCAAAGAGTCAGATGGAGAATTAGAAGTTGAAGATGAGGAGACAACTAATTCCTCCATATGAACTCTAAATTCTTCTCTTAGAAGGAATTAAGGCCAAGAGATGATCAGCACAGAGATAGAAAGAGTATTTGTAGACTAGGGAGAGCTGGACCATAAGAAAATGTTTGGAGCTAGCTGAGTTCTCAATCATACTAGGGGCGTTTTACTAGGAGTATTAAAAGAATTAAAGAACCCCTTACTTTAGTAAAACGCCCTATATATGAATTGTATTTATATATATATTTAGGGGCTTTTTACTAGGGTTAGGGGTTCTTTAACTCTTGTAGTAACATGAAATGAGTCAAGTACTACTTGATCTAATTAATCCATTCCGAATTGTAGTAATCCTAATTGCATTAATTATCTAACCAGATAGTACTAGTAAAGTAACTGCATGCCAGAGAATTAATTAACCAAGAAGTCTGAGATGAAGGTGAGAATCCGACAAATTCTTAGGAGCAATCAACATTCATGTGGCGTCCGCGTGCAAATTAATTAAGCGGGTAGGGTCCGCTAATTAAGAAGAAGCAGAAGCAGTACAGCTGGACAAAGACATTTAAGATTTGGGAGCGTCTACCCCAATATATATTCAATACTAGCATTGGAATTAAGTATTAATAGTAGTAGTATGTTAATTCCACACCACGGTCCACACGTATAAAATCAAATGCCATGTTTGATGGAGTACTTGGAAAGACCAAAACAGGGGGTCTAATGCCTAAAAGGGATTATATTATTTTATATTTTTGTGATCAATTGTTAGGAGTAAACATTTTAGTGTAGTAGTATTTCCTTAGTCGGTAAGCCTTTATCTTTACAAATTAATTACTTAAAAGTTTCTCTTCCGGGCCTTAACTAGCTAGACTTCAAGAAGGCAAGGCAATGAATGGTGGGACGTTATATAATGTTCCTAGGTAACACTACGTACTAGCTAGCTATGGACTAGATCTCTTGTCTCATATTGTTCTTTCGTTAATTTAATTTGTGAATAGATGAAAATTACTTACTTAATTAGCCATTAGTAATATATACATACATATATCATATATGGGATGAGACATGCTACTGAGCTTCTTTAGCTCTTTCACAACTTGACCCGTACGTTAATTTCTCGTAGGATGAATATATTAATTCCTGATACGTAACTGGGTTAAGTTCTTGGCTCTAGCTAGCTAAATTTATACTTGTATATATCTTGGTTATTTTTAGGTAGTCCGTCCGTGCATGCATGTTCGTAATTGCTTGGTACGTAGTCTCCGGCCCCAAGATACTCCGTATATAAGAATTAATAGACGGGATTGGTACGTGAAGTTTAGTAGGTAAGGGAGAACAGATCGATCGTGCACCGCACATGATTTAAGTCATTGGGCCGGTATATATAATTTGTTTCATTCATGTATATTAATTACTACTCACTTTTTATTTGTCTACTTTAACTCATGACTTGTGAATCTAATTACTACTACTTAAAAGTTACAATTACACCAACTAAACAACGATGCGATGCAACTGCATATATATATATATACTACTAAGAGTACTAGCTAGTTTTTTGTTTAATTTTGATAAAAATAAAAAATAAAAGCATTATCAAAATGCTTTAGCATAATGTATATATGTTAGGTATTTTTTTTTAATTTCTATGTAATTTCTTTTTTCTTTTTCTTTTTTTTGGTGATACCCTGAAAATATATAAATATAGTTGAGTTGGGCGTTGCGTCCCATTCAACAGTTGGCATTGTAGTCGTGTACAAAATACGCTGAAAAGTGGTCCATTTTGAACAATGGATTTAGGCCTAGTTCTAGTTCCGGAAAGATAAAATTGATGGGCCAATAATGCAAATATACTCCTTCCCCTCTTTGTGGTGTTGAAGTATCCAACACCCCCCTCCCCCCTCATCACGTGCGGTTTAATTTTAAATCAATCGTATATACAATTTTATAAAATTCGATGATATGAAACATGTAAGTTATTGGATTGACAGATGAATAGTAGTTACTTTGATACTATATTCAAGTATTCAATTTAAAATTAATTTATGAAATAGTAATAAATAAAATAATTTCTCAAATTATATATTAAATGTCCATGTATTAATTATCGGATGTATTGGGCAGAATAAAGAATCATGATGAAAGTTAAAAAGTAAATTAGTAGGTCATTTTCTGTTTCTTTTCCTTTCTTTTCTAAAAGGGTACGTATATTATATTGCTACTCAAATATTTAACCCAATTAATTAATTAATGGGTGTGATTGTGTGAACTTACTTGGTGCAGTGAGGACCACGTAAATTATATGGCACAACTTTAAGTCATTAAGAAATGATATACATCTATTGAAAAACCAGTGGTTGTTTTAGAATTAAAGAAAGGAATTAAATGATTTTATATATATATATATATATATATATATATATATATATATTATTAACGCTAAATTTTGTACACTTAACAAAATTATCAAAATAACATGCCAAAATTGGGCTAACAAATTGATTGTATTGTTGTAAAATCAAACTCACGAAATAAACTCATATAAACATAAATAAAGAGAAAAAAATATGAACACAACAATTTACGTGGAAACTCAATTAGAAAAAAATTACGGACCTAAACTCTTGTTTATAACGGTCATGTCTACCAGAATCCAATAAGGAGTAGAAGTCCTTTGTAGAATCACCTGCAATTAATAGCTGATAGATTCATTCCCAAATTAAACCTCCTTATCCCACCAAATAAAGAAACATAATCTTAGTTTAATAAGGATTCTCCCGATCAAAATAAATATATATGATGAGTCAACACCAAATCTAGTCCATTAAATAAATTGAGCTACACCTTGACTAGACCCAAATAATTACACTCAAACAATATATATAGAATTTAACATCCTTTTAATATGTTGTTGTTTAATTATAATTGCTGATATATAGGGTGCTATTATTTTTATGAGAGACTTTAATTGATACGAACAAAGTTATTGAGAATCACTCAAAATCCCAATTGAGTCCGACCAACCAACTAAACTTGATTTGAGTTTACATTTGTTGATATGAATGCAGAAATTAGGTAAAATAATAAAGTAGAAAACCTCAGAACAAAAATAAAAGCCCAAACTAGCTATATGAAAGTAGCACAAGCTAACCCACACAGTGGGCATGAATTAAAATTGGGCAGGCTTTGATATATGCAATCTCTATGAAATAGATGCAAACAAGGCAATTTAGCAACCACAGTTTCTGTCAAAACCCTACTCCCACAAATCGAACACATACACAATTCCAGTTGACCATCAAACACATCTATTTTTACTGGAGGCCTAATTTTTTCAAAATCTCGGAAATGAACCGACAGTTTTGGTTTGGTTTGGGCAAGAATTTCAGGCGTTTGAATTAGAAAAGGCATCAATTCGCGTGCAATTTCCATTATTTCAGATCTACGACCCTCCTCCTCCTCCTCCAACAATACTTGTTCTTCTTCTTCTTCAAGTAAATTTTGGTCTTGTTTTTCATCCTCATCGCCAAGAATTTCGTCCAAATATGATTGCATACATACTAAATCATTTTCCTCCTCCTCCTCCTCCTCCTCCTCCTCCTCCTCCTCCTCCTCTTTCCCAGGCAAACAATTATACTTATTTTCACCCGCAGCCTCGGGCGTATTGTTGTTGTTGTTGTTATAATTAATGTAATCTACAACTCTTAGCATATTAAGATCGATAACAATAACAATTCTTGATCTATCACGGCCTAACAAGGAGTCGGTGGTGAAGTGAAAATTAAGAAGAATGTATGATGATATTTGTTGTGCTAAATATTGGACGGTGTCCTGGAAAAAAAGACCTGTTGATGAAAGAGCAGAGGCAACCAGTAATTGAATAGAATTAGAATTTCTCGACAGTAAATTGGCGACCTTGAATCCACTGACCTTGGTAATATTCTTTGTTTTTTCTTCAACTGCTGCTTCTGATTTGATCTGAATATGATTAGCAAGGAGAAACATAAAAAGTTCGAATTCGGAGACGGTATCTTTGAAGAGGCTTTGATCCTTCCACTTGAATACTCGCAGTTTTGCATCTTCAACCCGTTCGTTTATGGTTACCATGATATGATAGATAGCTAAATAATTTAATTAATCAAGCTGGAACGGACTAGATAGATGCTCAAGTACTTGGCTTACAAATCTCTTATTTATAACCGACAGACCGAACCCAAACACCATACACACTGAATTACCTATTAAGCAATCCTAATTGGATTCGGATATCGGAAAGTCTTTTATCTTTTTTAATAAATAAACACGAGGATGATTTTCATTTTTCTACCCTTGTTTTATGCTATTGATGATAATTAAGTCATAAAAACATTTTTGTATATTAGTTGAATCCCTGTAGGATTTTATTTGTTACATATATTTTAGCTTGTGATAATTAATTGTATATTTTTTCACAAGGATCATGTTTTTAGTTTTATATTTTTCTTTTTATATGGATTATGTACTTGGATATCTATAATGTAACACCACAGTCCCACATCGAAAGATAGGAGAAAAATTTGTGTGCATATAAGCAAATAAATTACTATCAATAGTATCTTCAAGTCATGACTTTTTGGGAGCATGAGGTGGGCTATGATGACTCAAGAAGATACTATTGGGTCAAAGCTTTATTTTGATGAATTTGATTCGATTCGGACTTGGGATTTGACCCGAGATTTGTTTCGGATTCAAAATTTGACCCGGGTTGTTTCATATGGTATCAGAGCCAAGTTCAAATTAAGCTCGGGTCGGGTCATCTCGATCGGGTTCTTGGGAGGTCAGGAGGCCGTACCGGTATTATCCTGATAATGTATGTGGGACCGTCAGAAATTTAAGTGGAGAAGTTTGTAACCGGCCAGCCGGTATTATCCCACAATGACTGTAACGGGGACGTCTAAGTGGAGAAGTTTGTAACATCCCAGTCCCACATCGAAAGATACGAAAAAAATTTATCTGCATATAATGACCCAAAAAGATACTATTGGGCTGGTGGGAAAATACTATTGGGCCAGTAGTTTAAGACTTTATTTTGATGAATTTGATTCGATTTGACCCGAGATTTGTTCCGAACTCAGAATTTGACCCGGATTGTTTCATATAACCATTGGGATTTTAAATTTTAAGTTTAAAACATGATCCATAAACACAGCTGGTTGATATCCAACGTTCGAAATATAATGCTTTGACCATTGATTATGAATTAATGTTGGCTATAGATCAATTTTAAGTTTGTAGAAAGATTAGGACTTTAATTTCTCAAAATCAGTTTTGTTAGATGAGTCCTGCTATGATGCAACTCTGATCACAATCAACATGGGGAAATCTGAAACAAAATTGTGTTGCCTAGCAAACAATACAGTACTTGAAACTCAAATCCAAATGCTTCCAAAGGCTTCTTCAAGTGCCCTTTTCTTGCTCAATTCTATGCTCCACCCTCCAGCTTTACCACCTCTCTCTGCTTTAAGTTTCATCATTTCTTCATCATCAAACTGATAACCCAGCATTTCATGTCCCGATCCGATTGGGATTGGTTGTGCAATGGCGCCTCCGGCAATTGCGGGGGCATAATTCCCACTGGCACTAGCTGCAGCCTGGGAACTCTGACCCATGGCCTGTAGCAAATAAAGACAAGAATGTGATAGTTGTCAGAGAAACCTCAGGATACTGGATAAGAATAAACCCCACAGCCAAAACCAAATTCAATCACTAGCCACTAGAAAGAAAACAAGAGGGTCGTAACCAAAGAAGACCCAGAGTCAGAAAGGCCAACCAAGAAAACAATATATAAAGAAGACTTTCTCATGCTCTATTCCTTTAGTTATTTGTTTTTTTTTCTTCTTCTTTTTTCCTTTGATTTGTTAGAATTCCACCAATTAAGTGAAAAGTATAACACGCATAAAAGCTCCTGATTCAGCCATGGTTTTCGTGTTTTTGCCTGCTAGTTGCATATGCAGGAAGATCACCTCCTTCAACTGAAAAGTAATATAATAATGGAGTGGAATACCCATTCCCTAACCTCTTAACTTCGCTTGCTCAGCTTCTAATTTGCTTTGAAGGAAGTATGATTTATGTATATTCAGATAATAGAACATAAGAGTTCTTCTGTCGTGTTTTAACTTCTCTTATTCACGTCCTCGCTCAATAAGCACAAAGTAGTAAACAAGACTCCTGTCCCACGACTCTTAAACCAGGGAAGCAATGTGCTATTTTCACGGGATATGCACCTTTCCAACAGCTTTCAACTAGTTTCAGGATAATGTTAAAGAGGGTAACAATCCTCTACTAAGATATGGCCAACTCCTACCATATGCAATAGTAGACATACTCTTCAATCATCATAAGCAACAAATTGGCACTGTATTCATCACTTACATTAGCAAACTCCATCTACAAGCTGAAAAGCTGAAAACACGCTATTAAATATTAACATAACTAAATTATCACCACTAGAATTGACTCCTACAACTCAGATGATATGTCGAAGCTCATTCTCTATCATATCACTGAAGTATTATAAAAAATTTATTAGAAAAGAAAAGAAAAAAAATAAAAGAAAGGACTAAACAATTGTTGGCTTTGTGTTGATGTGAAATAGTATGAAAATTAATAATTCTTTGTCAAAGTCGATATGAAATATATTTTGTTTTATAAACATTTATGTGTGCGTGATTTTACTCGCATAAATACAGTGTGCACCCATTGGAAAAGTGTCTAGATCTGCCCCTGCTCCCCCCTTAAGAGCTATTACGAAACAAGTAATTGCCTTTAATATATCACTATAGTTTTGTTCACCCTACACTCCTACAGAACCATACAAATAATAACTATACTCCTTGGTTGTAAGTTGTAACAAGTAAGCTACTATTTGATAAAACTGAATCAAAAGTTATGAATGTATAAGAGAATTTGAATTAGTTAAATGAAGTAGAAGATCTAAATATAGAATGACATGACGTGTTTGATAATTGTCTGTCTAAAACATCTGAATACGTGTATTTCTCTATTCTAACCTTCCGGACTATTATGAACAAATTTATAATGTAATTATAAATAAACAATATTATTTAAGAAAAATTAAATATAAACTTGTGAACAATCTTTGATAGAGTATACTATTAGTAATATAATTTTAGGAATAAACACTAAATTTTTAATAACATTCTATTAGTCCATAAAACCAAAATAAAAGACTACAACAATATTTATTAAATTGATTATTGACCAATTTGTTAAAGAAAAAAATTTAAATTTTTTTTTGTAATAACAAAATTTGTTTACAATAGTAAAAAAAATATAGATATTAAATATAATTTTTAATTGTCTACGAGGTTATGTATGTAAAAATATCGTTCTAACACTACTTCAACCACAATTTTCTGAATGAATCGTTCAGACACATTCAAAGTTTAAAAACTACAAAACAAACAGTCTGAATGACTTAATCGGTAGATTCAGACTCATTCAGATGAACAAACAGCCCCTAAGATGATGAAGCTCCACACTAAGATGATAATAGCGCGAATTTAGGAAAATTTTGTATAAAGGTGTTGGGGATGCTACTTTAGTAACCTAAGAATGCGCTTTGAACCAAAGAAAATTTTGGACCTCCAAGAGTGTCGACTTGTCTACCAGATCGAGAACAAGTAAATCTCAATTAAAAGTCGATCAAAGTAACATATGCCACTTGAGAGAAATTTTTTGAACCTATAAGATAGTCAACTTGTCTACCAGGTCGAGAATAAGTAAATCTATGCTAAAATGTCAATTAAATCAACATAAAACAACCAATATTCACCCAAGAGAGTTTTATTGAAATACTAGTGCCACTTAAAGTTAAATGTGAAATGTTTGTGAATGCATTGCACAACCACCACTTGCTGGAGACAAGAAATGACATTCTATAAGATGACTCACCGCATCATAGTCAGTATGAACAGGCAGCCCCTTGCTTGCTGCCAATGCTGCTGCATACTCTTCAGCCTACTTGACCACATAAACCACAATGAGAGATGATCACAAATTTTACACGAATGATTAATATTATCATGCTGAATATAGTCAAAAGTTTAATATTTGAAGAAATAGATATTTTGAATGGAACCTTCCGAGCTTGGGCATTCATTATTTGCTCAGCATTTTCTTTTTGGTACTGTGCAATCTTTGCTTCAATAGCCGGAACATCTATTCCTTCAACCAAGTTTACTACTGCAAAGAGAGAGCTTTTCATGAGAACGTATCCATTGTTAAATGTGGTTAAAGGGTGTCAACTCATAGAGACTTCACTTATCATTTGTCAATGAGTAACCTTAGTCTAAGATAATTATTAGCTTTATTTCAATTATATATCGTTTGATTATCAATATACCAACTTAAAAGTTACAAATTTTTAAAACAGTAAAATTCAGTACTTGAAGTTTCAGTGTTATTCAGTATTTAATAACGCTGGACACATTTGGAAAACTTACTCATGTCTTCCACTTCCTCCAAGTAATCATTGTACTCCCTTAATGAAGGAAAATCATCCTCTCTTTTATTAAATCTGTGGAATGGTTATACAAGTTGAAGAATTAGTAATCACTAGTTTGTGTGCTAAGAGTTCAACAAAACCTTGGACACATTGGCTACAGAAAATAAAAAATAGTAAGCAAAAGCAGTGAGCTTGATGCAAGAGATGTTTAATTGGGTGGGTGGGTGGGTGGGTGGGTTTTGGGGGGGCTAAACATTCAGTCCCCATTCTACACTAATCATTATAATCTTGTAGATCAAGTTGTTATCATGAATATAACAAATAATTATATAGAATACAGCATTTTTTTAGCCTATTCTAACTCATAATTGAAAGGTTTCCACTTCAACAAATAGAACTTCAAATGAAATTATGATAAATAGGAGTACTTGTTTCTTGTTTTTCCTTTTCACTTGATAAATATTTTTTTTTTTAAAACACCCACTTAAATAAATACTCATATGCATATTGTGTCTACTAGAGTTCTACAAATCTTAAGACCTTTTTCGTCATAGAGAAGTTATACCATGCCTAACCCTAAAAACCAATTAACTAAAATTCAATCTATTGATTTAAAAAGAAAAAATCACCTCAATAACTAGTCAAAGTCAATCATCCCAGAGATAGATAAAGTGATAAACTTTAAATATTAAATATGTATTACTACTCTCTGATTACTTTAAAGATGAGAATGTATTCCCAGAACAGAATGTATTTTTTCATAACAAAAGTTAAAAAGAATTGAATTGCAAAGACATAAGGAAAAGCCCATTACATATATACTCTCTCCATCCCATAATAAACGTCTTAACTTGACTTTCACGGTCAAATTGACCATTTTTAGAATTATTAATTAAAATATTCATATAGAATTTTCAAATTCCAAAACTTGACACTAGTAGTAAATTATCCGTAGTTTATTATGACTATAATCACTAGGAATATATTTTTATTTTTTTAAGATTTATTAATTTAGAAAATGGTTAATTTGACCATGAAAGTCAAATTAGGACGTTTATTATAGAACCGAGGTAGTACATGTTTGGATATATATAGGAGGTTGATCCGTAGCCACAATTGTAAATTTAGGTTTATTCTTACAACAAATCGTGACCGTCCAATTTAAGATCTGACACATAAATTATTATCCATCTGCATTTTAGTTTGGGGCAGTGTTCTAAAAGGCGGCCGCTTAGGCCCCACCTAGGCGTGAGGACCCCCTAGCGCCTCGCCTAGGCAAAAAAATCTCTCTAAGAAATTAGGCGAGGCCTAGGCGGAGAGTTTTTTTTAAAATTTTAATAACTACCCAAACCAGATCTTGATATATTTATTTTTCTAATGATTTACCATATTCATAATGTAGATTTTAGCATATCAAATCACAACAAGAAGTGAACAAGATCAAGTCAAAATGAATAATTTTATTATAGTTGTAATTTTTTAAACTTGTACGAACTTCAAATTATATAAATGATGATACATTTGTAATATTAGGTTTAATTCAATATAATTCTTAAATTTATGTTTAGTTTCTTAAGTTTTAATATTGAATTGAATTCTTGAAAATTTAAATTTTATTATTTAATAGCAATCTTGTTTATAAATAAAACTAATATGTTAAAGATATGTGTTTGAACTTTAAGCAAATGTTTTTATTATCTTTATTATAGATTGTTTTGCTTTATGTTATTGTTTTGTTTGGACAAATGTAAGTATCGCACAGTTACAAAAATGTCACTGTTTTTTAATATTTTAATAATATATTGAATATTTTAAAATCACCGTCCGCACTACTAAAGTGCGGATCCTAGAGGGCATTTTGGTCAGTTTTTGAGTCTGCACTTTAGTTGTGCTGGCTCCCCCAAACTAAAGTATGTACGGATGATATTTTTATCCGTTAGATCTGTAATTGGACGGTCATGATTTATTGTAAGGATAAACTTAAATTTACAACTATTGTTATGAATCAGCCCTATATATAGACACACACATATAGAGGGAGAGAGGATACATATTGGCGATACGTTTTCGAATAGCCATCTCCTTGGCGAAAGTAGTGGAACCGGGGGCCACCACCACCACCATTATTTTTTTTTTGCAGCCCTTCCGAAAAGCCTTTTGTTTCCTCCCTCCTAAAATTTCAGCTCTCGGCAAATTTTCTTGCAAAACTCATTCCTGTGTGTTCATATGAAAGTGTTAGCAAGAAATTATGTACACAGAGATGGAAAATATTGCATGTGGTCGGTCGCGTGTTTCATTCCCGAGTAGGTCATCTGCTGCTCAATTAGGCATAGGTTGGGAGGAAAAAATCAGATATTAAGCATTTCCAATTTCCAAAATGCATAGTCTTTATTATTTCATCTCAATATTAACTTGTTGTTTGGAGTTGCAGAGCCAGAAAATTCCAAAATTGGGGACAACTGATGTTAAATATGCACTTATATATTAAAATAGCAATACTGGTTCCAAGGATAAAAACAACACTAATAAATTACAATATCATTCTTCGGTTTTTATTTTTTGAAATAGTTTGCACAATAGCTTCATCACTGATGGAGTCTAATATTGGATAAAAACATCACTAATAAATTACAATATCATTCTTGGGTTTTTATTTTTTGAAATAGTTTGCACAATAGCTTCATCACTGATGGAGTCTAATATATCTTTCTTTCTTAATGCAAGTCCCAAAGTCCGTAAATTCCCTAGTCCCTACAGATGTTCTAACACATTAGCACACAAGGGCAATTAACTTGTATCTTTCTTTTTCTACTAGTAATAGTATACAGGTAGTAATAAGAAACTAGACATAAAGTTTATTCATGAGCATCAAAAGGCCTCATGCTAATATTCAACTTAAATCAAATTTCTTAACAAATAAGAGTGAGCATATATAGCATGAAGATATTAACAAATCTTCTTTGTTCCAGATTTTAGTAATATTTAACAAGTCTGTGAGCAATTTGACAAAACTTTCATCTACCGAGTAATTTTCAAAAATCAGTTGTCACATTATTCAATGCGATGCCATCTAAATAATGAGGCAGAGTCTTGGTTCAAACCTTAAATTTTTGGCTGAAGACGCAGTGTTGGTTTCATTTTTATATTTTATTTTATTTTTAGGCATCACTGGAGACCAGGACTTGATTAATCCTAATCAACAACAAATTAAACCCTAGAAAATCAAAATAGTGTGATAGAGAGAGAATTCAGTGATCTTGACAAGGTCGCCGTCACGAGCTAGGAGAAAGTTGGAGTCGTCTTGTCGGGGAAGGAGTGGGGCCGTCAATTGTGGTGGTAAGACAAACAGGCATCGGTCGGCGGCCGAGTGTGAGTTACAGAATAGGAAGGATATCGAAGACAAAAAGACGAAAAATGAAGGGAATTGGCTTGCCAGTTGTGGCCCACAGCCCCACTTTCACTTTTTTCCTCAAATAACTAATTAATGTTGCGTTTATGAGTTTGGAGGGATGGGATGGGAAAGTATAGAAGAGGAAGGGATTATAGTTTTCCTTTGTCATATTTGTGAGTTTTAGAAAAGAAAGAATGGGATGGGATTTTAATTAAATTTTCCTTTGTTTGTAAGTTTAGAAGTAGGAAAGGGAAAAGAAAGATTTCTTATTTTTAAACTACACTACTATTATATTACCCTTACTAATATAAATATAAGAAATGATATGATTTAATAATGTATATCTGTTATAATTATTTTGTTTAGTCTTTTTTACACACACACATATATATATATATATATATATATATATATAGACTTATACTATATTTATTTTTGTTAAAAAACATACATGTATTTGAATAAGCACAAAATCCAATTTGACAAGAAATTAGAAGAATACATAGATCTAAAAAAATTAATAATAATAACTTCATCCATTACCAAGAAACAAACAAGCATAAAGTTTGTTTTTCAAAAGATATAGATAAAATTAAATGGACCAAAACCATATTCAACAACTTAAGCTTAACATTGTTAAAAAGAACTGCTGACAACCAATAAAGTATATCCATAGACAACTGCCTAAAATAAAAACTACACCAATCAAGTTTAAAAGGAAATAGAGACATTAAAAAAAACAAAAACAAAGAAACTACATGTCTATTTTAAAGTGTACTCCTTAAACAAACAATTTCAAGTTGGTTGAAATAAAACTTCAACTTTTAGAGATGTTCATCATTTTTTCTAAAGCCATCTTCTGTTTTTCTTGTGGATAACCGAAGAATTTTCTCACAATCTTATCATTCTCTAGAAGCCAGTTGTAAGCTTGAATCTTCAAGAAACGACTCCTCAAGCTCCAATAACATCAATTGCTTATACTCATACTGACACCACTCATGTATGAATATGACTATCTACTATTATAGGACAAGTCCTGTATAAAGTACTCAAATATTATATATGGTAGTACCGTAAGAGAGATAATCATTTTCTAACTCGGTCAGGGTCTTTAATTTGGCTCAAGCCTTACCAAGCTTATGTAATTTTCCATGCGTTAATCACTCATTTGCAGAAGTTGTGATAACACAACTTCTAGATGGCATTTACCACCCTAATGTAATATATTTTGCTTTTTTCCTTAACGCCCATATTGCCTACTAGGCTTTCTCTCCATGCTTTCGACTGTTTAGCTTCCGTTTATATTCACCAAACAACCAAAGCATTAAGACCATATATAATTGTTGCAACTTAAAATGATGAATTATTATCATCACATGAATCTTCATCACCTCTTCTTCAGTAGTCATCTATTATTTAAAATGAACAAATAACAAGTAGGTAAGAATATGCACGTATACAATACAAGAAATTTGCAAATTTTTTGATTGCCTAGAAAAGATTACTCGAGAAAACAAATATTTAAAAATACGTATTTCTGCCACTACGACTTCAAGAAAAATAGGAAACATACTAAAACCTTCAAAGATATTTTTTACCTCTTATTAAAGAGATCTAGATTCAGTAGCACAAATGTATGTTTTATTAACATGAGCTAAAACATTGATTCAGTAGAGACAATTTGATCAAGCCAGGAGGCTAACTACCATAGTAGTGCACTTTTCATTTTAGTCACAACTCACAAAATTTATCTCATTCAAACAAATAAATTTCACGTATTTTTAAATCTATAGTGAGAAAAGTAAAAAGGTAAATTTTTCTGAAGTCTCCTATTACATATTGAAAACGCAAAATAAACTCACAAATTTCTCTCGCATAACTTAGTACTACTAATTACAAGAAAGAGTACCACCATATTAGAAGCTTAGTGTTTCTTGCAATTCTCTCTCACCTACCCATCATGAATTGAGTTACAAGATTTGCAGTTACAAGATTTACAGTTACAAGCATTATGGAAATAAATTAGCTAGATGGTTTGCCTAATTAGGTTGCCCCTCATTCCAACACATCTACTGTTTTTTCTCACAGTGTGTATCAGTCCATACTCGACTAATAAAAATGACCTATTACTAAGTAATACAAATGACCTAAACCTTAAAAGTAATGTCTCTGTATCAAGACTCAGACTTGGAATCATAATTTTGTATTAAGTTACAAAATATAATTGGACTAGTTCACAAATTATTAGGTGTAATCTGTATATAAACATATTCATTTTTTATACATATCATCTAACATCAACATCAGTAATAGGGCATAGCACATGAGATGAAGGTCTAGCAAAAACTTGTGGGGTGGGGTGGGGTGGGGGGTGGGGGGTGGGGGGGAATGAAAAAAAAAAACTGCTTTGGCAACACGTCTAGTTATGGCAATTTGCTATTGACTGTAATTTGGAAAGAAAAGATTTATAAGAAGTTGATAGATTAATTAACCTCAAAAAATCACAACTATCACCTACCTCCAAGCTTTTGATCAAACAGCTTCTTTTGATTAATAGAGATCTGTGTTATCTAGTCAATATTAGCTTACTCCCTTGCCCAAATTTGATGTGCCTATTTCAAAACAGAACACAAAGAACCAAATCCAAATAGAACTACCATCAAACACAAACAGAACTGCCACATCACACAAATAATCAGAAACTGAAAGAAGAAAAATATAACAACATGATATTCATAATTCAGAAACTTGTAAATAATGTGCAGAGCAAAAACTCTTCAAACTTGCGATAGATGCCTTTTCAAAAGCTCTACTATTCATGCCAGACATCTGGAAACAAATACAACAGAGATACTTGCCAAACCATTTAACAAACAGAGGCTCAAAAGTTCATTTCACAAGTAAACCTTATCAAGTACGAACTCGGATTCTCGATGAAAATAAACTGAAGTGAAATCCAAAGCCTGGGAAATTAACAAATACTCCCTATTAAAAGAAGTTAAAATCTACTGCAGAAACATCCACAACAATTGTATGCAAAAGAATGTTTCACAAAAACTTGGTATCTTCTAAAGACAAAAAGAAGTTGAAATCTACTGCAGGACCAAACTATATGTTTGCAGAGGGCAGGGCATTCTGAGTTCAGTCTCATATAGCTGTCCCTATTTAATGCCCCTATCAGTTTATAGTGCTAAACAGACAAAACTTACCATGCCAACCCCTTTAATTTTCCGTCACTGCAAATTCCCAAATTCATACAAAAAAAAAACAAAAGGCAGAGACCAGGTCGAAATTCACTTCCAAAAACAGCAAAGAAATCAAAGGATGAATTTTATGTAGAAGAGAAAACACGATTAACATAAATCTGAGTATTATCAATTTGAAAAAATTAGGGTACATGATTTGGGCATCTTACCAGAGATTTCAACATAAAGACGGAGATCGGAAAATTTGACAGAGGACAAGAGAACCACAGCTGCGGCGGAAGCCGCGGAAGAACTCGGCGAGCAAGCGCTGAACTCAGCAGTCTAGAGAGATAAAATTTCCAGCAGAGTGTAGAGAGAGAAAATTGAGATTTTCAAAACCTTAAAAATACTATAAAAAAAAATGTTATGTAATTGAGAGTTATAATACTTTGTGTAAACTAATTGATTTAAATTTGGTTTACAAAATTTATTAAGTAAAAAATAAAGTTTGATTGAGACTCATTTAGCTATCGAATTATATGATCTGAATATCAATACAAAATTATAATTTAAAAAAGCTAGAATAATTTATCAAATTTTAAAATATATTCATATTTGATTCATTTATATTTCGAATCAAACTCCAATTAAAATTTTAGTCGGGCTTACTTGTGACACCCCCAAAATTAGGTATACATCACCCATCTTGAGTCGCCACTTACGTAGATGTAATTTAAATACAACTTATTAACATAAGCGTCACAGTATGCAATACGACATAAATCATGAGTTTAAATACAAATATCGCCTACTAGATATTATACAAACTCAAACAAAAAGTCCTCATTATAGATTATTATCACACTATTTTAGAATAGTGAGGACTACTAATGCTTATCTTCGTGACCATCACTGCTTCCGACTCGTCAAAATTTATATTATCATTTCAAGAAGAGAACGGTGAAAGAAAAGGTGAGCTCAAACTAAATTTCAAGAAGAAATATTATATTACTAAGATAATGCAGAATAAATTATCAATAGTCTTCAATAATGTTAAACCGATAAAATACAATAGACAACCCGGTTTAAGCTGCGGTTGAATACGCAATCCATTAAAAGAGTCAAGTAGAAAATAAAGTCTACTATCTTTTAGGTTTTAAAAGGTTTTCATCATTTGTTATATTTGAGACTCGAACTTTTAATAAATATTCCACATCATCGAATCACCCCGCATACTACTGGCCGAGGATATTTTAAGTATCGCGACCACAATTATTCACGCACTCACGGGCCGAGAATATTTGTGTGTATTCATTAATGGTCATGATCATGCCAACAATCATCCATCAATGCACTACTACTAATCGAGATTTTTTATCACATCATTTGTAACATTACGGTTATGATTACAATCGAATAGTCTCGGTCAATATAATCATACCAAGTCCATCTACACTTCTGAGCCACGGATGACTTTCAAAAAATATAAACATGAGGATGATGACAATGATATAAGAATTCAATAAAACAAGTTCAAGAATTATTTTATCCAGGAATTATTAACGCCCAAATTGTCAACATGATATCTTTTTTGTAGAGTAAAATTCAAGAATGATCGGAAGAATATTTCCATGAAAAGATCTTTGGATGAAACGCAAATATCGAGGATATTCTACTAATTTCATGGAGTATATAAGTCAAAGTTTTAACCAATTTGGGTATAATAAAGAATGGAATAACAAAAGAAATCACCGTGCATGCGATAAATCGCATGCATGAGTTATTCCAAGCGTAATAATAAATAACGGAACGTGTCGGTGAAATTCACACCGGACGGATGTTCAACAGAATAATAAAGATGGAACGCATCCGGGTGTAAAACACACATGTATAGGATATTCCAATGTAATAATAATAAAAATCGGAACCAGTCGGTGTAAAACACATGCATGAGGATGTTCCAACAGAATAATAAAGGCGGAACCAGTGTGGGTGTAAAACACATGCATGCAGGATGTTCCAATGTAATAATAATAAAGATTTTAACCAGAATTAGGTGTAAAACACATGCACGAGGATGTTCCAATGTAATAATAGAAGAATGTCACCAAGTATAGGGTAAACCACTTATACAAAAGTTATTCCAATGTAATAATAAGCAATGGAATAACAACAGCTTCTCTTCATGAATAAGAAAGAATAACACCCCTTACATTTGGTAGGAGATTGAATATCTGCAAAGAACAGAAGAACAAAATACTCTTCTTCTTTCTCTCTTATTCTCTATACTTTCTCTCTCTATAGCTTGAATGAATTCGTGAAAATAATGAAGCCCTAGGCCTCTATTTATAGAAGATTTCAAGCTAAAGACTTAGTGTGAAAAGTCAAGTGGCTTCGATTTGGTTTGGGTTTGACGCTCGTAATGTGAAACGACAAGTGGTTCGGACGCTCGTAATGTGAAACGACAAGTGGTTCGACGTCTCGGTAAAGGTAATTACTATTAACGAAGGTAAATACTATTGACGAAGGTAAATACTATTCACAAGGGTAATTACTATCGACGAAGGTAAATACTATTCACAAGGATAATTACTATCGACGAAGGTAAATACTATTCACAAGGGTAATTACTATCGATTGAAGGTAAATACTTATTGATGAAGAGACTCTTAGATGATGACATACGAGCCCCCATAAAATAATCAAACTTACCACAAATCATAACACATATTTAATCTTTCAATAATTATTAATCATTTATAACTTGTCGTCTCAATTATTGATTTAATACTATAACATATTATCTGATGATACTGTGACAATAATTGAATCAATAATATAAGAGATATGATCAAAGAATTATTCGTGAAGTAATAATTGAAAGATAAATGGTGACTTCTCACGTAAGCATCAATAATCAATACCTAGCGCTACTACGCAACCACGCCAGACATCGTACTTTTACCAACGGGTAGTTCAACAGCTTTTAACGGTAACACCTCCGTAGTTATTTTTATAAAAATATTTTTGTCGTTTTTCTCAATCCGACAATATAATTACATTGTGGGGTCCACCAATGATTGAGCCATTTATTTAATATTCCCTAACAAAAAGAATATTCCCCGACCAAACGAATATTTTATAACAACTTGCATACTTTGCAAAATTTATAAATATTACCCACAACTATAACATTATATCAAATTTATTCCATAATATTCAAAAATAATATTTATAGAAAAAAATTCATCTTTATTTATAAAAGCTGGGGTCTTACAACCTCCCCTTCTTATGAAATTTCCTCGAAATTAGGGTGGTACGATACTGGTATGTCAAGAGGTAAGGATACCTTGATTTCATTTTGATTCTAACTCCCAAGTCATTTCCTCAACATCGTGGTTCCTCCACAAAACTTTGACTTGAGGTATAACCTTGGTGCGTAGAATATGTTCCTTCTTATCCAAAATTTGAACAGGAACCTCTTCATACGTCAAATCTTCCGCTATTTCGTCCGGTTCTAACTCAATAATATGGTTCGGGTCTTTCACATATTTACGTAACATAGATATGTGAAAAACGTTATGAAACACGAGACATATTTGGCAGAAAGCGAGTCTATAGCCACGATTCCTACTCGATCGAGGATTAAAATGGACCGATGAATCGAGGGTTAAGTTTTCTCTCTTTCCAAATCTTGTAACTCCTTTCCATGGAGCGACTCTTAACAACACATGATCTCCTATATCGAATTCCACGTCCTTTCGATGAAGATCAAGATAACTCTTTTTGTCGATTTTGTGAGGTTTTTATACGTCGTTCGGATCGTTTGAATCTTTTCCGTAGTCATACGTATCAACTCCGGCCCCAACAACGTTGCTTCACCCACCTCATCCCAAAGATAATCGAGAACGACACTTTCTTCCATACAACGCTCGAATGGAGCCATGCCAATACTTGCTTGATAACTGTTGTTGTAGGAAAACTCCACCAATGGTAAGAACTTGTCCCAACTCCCTTGAAATCAAGGACACAGAGTCTTAATAGATCTTCAAGAGTTTGAATAGTCCTCTCCGATCGTCCGTCCGTTCGAGGATGATACGCCGAGCTAAATCGTAAGTCTGTGCTCATAGCTTTTTTGCAAACTAACCCAAAATCGTGAAGTGAATCTTGGGTCTCGATCGGAAACTATGGATACCTGCAGATACCATGCGATCTTTTACAATCTCGTTTATGTACATACTGAGCAAGACGTTCAAGTGTATAAGTTTCTCGTGACTCGGTAAGAAATGAGCAGACTTGGTCAATCTATCAACAATGACCCAAATCGCATCAATGCCTTGAGAAACTTTAGGAAGACCCCAGAACGAAATCCATGGTAATGTGCTCCCACTTCCATTCGGAATTTCAAGTGGTCAGAATGGACCTTTTGGTACTTGATGCTCCGCTTTAACTCGTTGACAAGTTAGACACCTTGAGATAACAATAGCTTATCTCTCTCTTCATATTGCTCCACCAAAATGTATGATTTAATATCATGATACATTTTGGTACTCCTGAGATGGATTGCAAATGGTGTGTCAGGCGCTCCATCATGATATTATACTTTAAATCGTGGTCGTTAGGAACACAAAGTCGGAGTTGACTCAAGTATTCCTTCTTCATCGATTCTTGCTTCCCAAGATAAGACCTTCTTTGCACTTTCTTCCTCATACGCGATCACCTGTGTCCAGTAGCTTGAAAGCGACTTTAACTTTATCAATTAAAGTCGGGTTCTACTCAGATACTCATTGTCATCACATGTGTCCCTCGAGTCTTTAATTCTATCTCCATCCTTTGCAAGTCACACAAAATGGGCCTTGCGTTGACAATATCGCACTTGTACTTGCATATGATTTCCTACTCAACGATCGTCACCTACCACGTTTGCTTTTCCAGGATGGTATTGGATGGTATGATCATAATCTTTCAACAGATTCAAGCCAACGTCGTTGTCGCATGTTGAGTTCCTTTTGAGTGAAGAAATATTTGAGGCTTTTATGATCCGTAAAGATCTCCACTTTCTCCCCATACAAGTAATGCCTCCACATTTTAAGTGAAGATAACAATTTGCTAACTCTAGATCATGAGTAGGATAATTCCTCTCATATTCTTTTGAGTTGTCGCGAGGCATAAGCTATAACTTTTCCATGTTGCATAAGAACACATCCCAACCCTTTTGCTCAAGCATCATGTAGATGACAAATCCCTCCGAGCCGATGGTATTGCCGAGCAGTCTTTGAAATAAATCTCCTCTTGAGTTCTTGAAAACTCTTCTCACATTCTTCGCTCCAACCGAACTTTGTATCTTCCGAGTCACCGAGTCGATGGAATAGCGATTCGAGAAAATCCTTCCACGAATCTCCGATAATAACCAATTTAAACCGAGAAAGCTACGCATACTTGATCAACGATTTAGGTTGTTCCCACTTTGAATAGCTTCAATCTTTCTTTGGGTCAATAGATATTCCATGACTTGATACCACGTGCCCAAGGATGCTACTACTTCTTGCCGAACTCGCATTTCTTCAACTGGCATAAAGCTTATATTCACGAAGCTTTTGGAGTGTCACCTCAAGTGTTGCTCATGATCTTCACGGCTTTTGGAATAAATAAGGATGTCATCAATAAAGACGACCACAAAGTGATCTAAATATTCCTTGAATACTCGGTTCATCATATCCATGAAGGCAAGAGGAGCATTAGTCAATCCAAAGGACATGACTAGAATTCATAATGCCCGTCTTCGAAGTTCGAAAGCCGCCTTTGGAATGTCGTGGTTCTAATCTTCAATTGGTGATATCCTAACGAAGATCAATCTTTGAAAAGAATTTGGCTCCTTCGGTGCAATCGGGTCAAACAGTCATCAATACGTGGCAATGGATACCTATTTTTGATGGTGACGTGATTCAACTCCCGATAATCAATACAAAGTCGCATACTCCCATCTTTCTTCTTCACGAATGTAACGGGAGCACCCCAAGGAGAAGTACTAGGGACGAATAAAGCCAATGTCTAACAATTCCTGCATTGGGTCTTTAACTCACGAAGTTCAATAGAGCCATTCGATATGGGCTTTTGAAATAGGTTTTGTCACCGGGTTCAAGGTCGATACAAAATTCAATTTCACGCCTGGGGTAGGCAGGAAGTTCTTCTGGGAATACGTCAGAAATTTATTAACAATAGGAATATCGTTTAAAACCGGCGTATTTTATTTAAATCGTGATATGAAGCTAAGAAAGCTCGACATCCGCTTTTTCAATAAACGAATAGCTTTATGGCTTGAGATGACCGTGATTGATTTTAATGGTTTGGTCGTTTGAATTCGTGATAATAGGTTGATTAGGAATATGAAAGCTAACAACCTTACGAAAACAATCAATTTTTGCATGATAAGTAGTTAACCAATCAATCCCTAGAATCACGTAAACGCAAGTATTTTTAATGAAATAAGATCGACGGGTAATGTGAAGGTACCGATTTGAACCAAACAAGACTTATAAACAAATGGATGTAATGAAGGTTTCTCCCAACGGAGTTTCCACAGATAAGTCAAAGTCTAATTTCTCCCGAGTCAAATTTAATCGATGGCCGCAAGTAGGAGAAATAAAAGAATGGGTAGAATCCCAGATCAAATAAAGTATAGACTTCATTAGAGTTTATGATAAGCTTACCCGTGATGACCTCATTCGGATTCCTTGCTCTTTGGGAGGTCACAACAAATGCTCTCCTCAGACCACTGGGTTTGAATTTTACGGGATGGCCTTTGGTGCCTCCATCCTAGCCGAATTTGTCTTCAGAAACGACAAAATCGAGATAAGTGACCTTCTCTTCCACAATTATAACACGCTTTGACTGGCATTTACGCAGATTTTGATCGATGTGTCCTCTCCTCCGCATTTGAAGCATATGATAGGTGGTCTTTCTCCTTCCTTAACAATGGGTCTTTTGATCGACGTCTTTCCATCATTGTTGAATCTCCTTTTCTTGAAATGTCCATTCTTATTGTTTTTTGTACGATTACCACCAAGTGGTTACCATATCCGCCCATTGATTCCCTCCACGCTTGTTGTCACCGCTTCGATGACTATTCTCGCCGGTATTATAATTTTGTCTTACCGCCTCTTTTAGTTGCGTTGACTCATTATCGCTACTCCACTAATCGAGCCCTATTTACAACATCTCGAATACAAAACACGGTTTATAGAAATAAGATGTTGGACGTATCTCCGCTTCAAACCTCTTAAAAACATTCGCGCCATTCTCTCTTCATTATCCACCAAGTGGGGATATAAACCGTGATAACTCCGCAAATTTTGCCTCGATCATTGCGACACGGTCATATTGTTTTGTTCCAACTTGATAAACTCCACCTCCTCCTTCATATGGCGAATACTTTCGTGAAAGTATTTGTCGTTGAATGACTCTGGAACTTCTCCCAAGATATCTTCAAGACAATTTGGTCGAGTACGTTTTTACCGATTCCCACCAAGAATCCGCCTCCGCTTAAACATAAAGGCGTGAAGGGAACCTTTGCTCTCTGGAGCATCCCAAGACATCAAATATCTTGGTAATCTGCTTTATCCATGCTTCCGCCGTAAGTGGTTTTGGCTCTCCCTTAAACTCCGGTGGTCCCAGCTCCTTAAATTGTTTAATGGTGACCACCGAGAGTTTTCCGTGTTTCCACCTACGTTTTTGGACAGAGTCGCTCTCGCTTTCTTTGTCAGATAAATCGCATAAAGCCTCCGAACATTTGATCATTCGTCATTTGGTCGGTGTTGTTGTTTTGCATGAGGATTATCGCTTCTTGATGCACATTATCTCGATTATTGATATGTGGTGAATCAACAATCGCTCGCTCCATTGCTATTCTCAACATTCTCGGATGTCATTTTCAGACATCGCCACAAAACAAAAGGTTAATTGACATGTAACAAATTATCCTTATCTTCCGACCAACCAATAAAATAAGACATAAACTTAGGTAGGTCATACTAATGGCGAAGGTATTCCCCTGCCTCCCTCCTAGTACTATTCTCACATCTTAGCCAGGATCACATCCCTAAGCTCGATACCTGTTGTGACACCCCCAAAATTAGGTATACATCACCCATCTTGAGTCGCCACTACATGGTATGTAATTTAAATACAACTTATTAACATAAGCTGCAGCTGTATAATACGACATAAATCATGAGTTTAAATACAAATATCGTCTACTAGATATTATACAAACTCAAACAAAAAGTCCTCATTACGATTATTATCACACTATTTTACGAGAATAGTGAGGACTACTAATGCTATCTTCGGGACCATCACTCGTTTCCCAGACTCGTCCAAATTTATATTATCATTTTCAAGAGAACGGTGAAAGAAAGGGTGAGCTCAACTAGCCCAAGAAGAAATATTATGACTAAGATAATGCGTAATAAATTATCAATAGTCTTCAATAATGTTAAACCGATAAAATACTGATGACAACCCGGTTTAAGCTGCAGTGGAATATCTAATCCATTAAAAGAGTCAAGTAGAAAATAAAGTCTCTACTATCTTTTAGGTTTTAAAAGGTTTTTCATCATTTGTTATAAATGAGACTCGACTTTAATAAATATTCCACATCATCGAATCACCCCGCACTACTACGGCCAAGGATATTCTTTAGTATCACGATTACAATTATTCATGCCACTCACGCCAAGAATATTTGTGTATTCATTAATGGTCATGATCATGCCAACAATCGGCCCATCAATGCACTACTACCAATCGAGGATTTTTTATCACATCATTTGTAACATTACGGTTATGATTACAATCAATAGCCTCTCGTCATAATCATACCAAGTCCATCTACGCACTACTGGGGCCATGTATTGACTTTCAAAAAAAATATAAATATGAGGATGATGACAATGATATAAGAATTCAATAAAACAAGTTCAAGAATTATTTTATCCAGAATTATTAACGTCCAAATTGTCAACACGAGCATCTTTGTTTTGTAGAGTAAAATTCAAGAATGATCGGAAGAATATTTCCATGAAAAGATCTTTGGATGAAACGCAAATATCGAGGATATTCTACTAATTTCATGGAGTATAAGTCAAAGTTTTAAACCAATTTGGGTATAATAAAGAATGGAATAACAAAAGAAATCACCATAAATGCGATAATCGCATATGCATGTGTTATTCCAGCAGAATAATAAATTACTTTAAACGAAGTCGGGTGAAATTACACCAAGCGGGATGTTCCAACAGAATAATAAAGATGGAACCAGATCCGGTGTAAAACACACGAGATAGGATATTCCAACAGAATAATAAAAAGCGGAACCAGTCGGTGTAAAACACATGCTTGAGCGAGGATGTTCCAGCAGAATAATAAAGACGGAACCAGTCCGGTGTAAAACACACGAGAGCATGGATGTTCCAGCAGAATAATAATAAAGATTTTAACCAGTCAGGTGTAAAAACACATGCAGGATGTTCCAATGAATAATAGAAGAATGTCACCAAGTATAGGGTAAACCACTTATACAAAATTATTCCAATGTAATAATAAGCGATGGAATAACAACAGTTCTCTTCGTGAATAAGAAAAATAATAACACCCTTACATTTGGTAGGAGATTGAATATCGCAAAGGTGTAGTAACAAAATACTCTTCTTCTTTCTCTTATTCTCTCTATACTTTCTCTCTATAGCTTGAATGAATTCGTGAAAATAATGAAGCCTCAGCTCTATTTATAGAAGATTTCTAGCTTAAGACCGCTCTTAGTGTGAAAAGTCAAGTGGGCTTGATTTAATTTGGTTTGACGCTTGTAATGTGAAACGACACAGTGGTTCGATCGGACAGTAATGTGAAACGACAAGTGGTTCGACGTCTCGGTAAAGGTAATTACTATTAACGAAGGTAAATACTATCGATGAAGGTAAATACTATTCACAAGGGTAATTACTATTGACGAAGGTAAATACTATTCACAAGGATAATTACTATCGACGAAGGTAAATACTATTCACAAGGGTAATTACTATCGACGAAGGTAAATCTTATTGATGAAGAGACTCTTAGATGATGACATACGAGCCCCCCCATAAAATAATCAAACTTACCACAAATCATAACACATATTTAATCTTTCAATAATTATTAATCATTTATAAAACGTCGCCTCAATTATTGATTTAATACTATAACATATTATATGAGGATGATCTTGACAATAATTGAATCAATAATATAAAGATATGATGCAAAGAATTATCGTTGAAGAATAATTGAAAGATAATTGAGTGACTTCTCACGTAAGATCAATAATCAATCTTGTGTGCTTACTACGCAACTAATGCCAGACATCGCATTTTTACCACCGGGTAGTTCAACAGCTTTAATTAGAATATTCTCCATAGTTATTTTTATAAAAATATTTTTGTCGTTTTCTCAATCCAAATAATAATTACATTGGCCCAATCCACCAATGATTGAAGCCATTGTATTGAATATTCCCTAACAAAAGAATATTCCCCACCAAAACTAATATTTTATAACAACTTGCATACTTTGTAAAATTTATAAATATTACCACAACTATAACATTATATCAAATTTATTCCATAATATTCAAAAATAATATTTATAGAAAAAATTCATCTTTATTTATAAACCTGATTCTTACATTACTCGTTATATAGCCTTAATAATGATAACGGCAAAATTGTTGTAGTATTATTTATTTTAAAAGGTTATTTTTGATAATTTGAAATATCTCATTTTTTCAAACTATTCTATTCTTCAAGTCCTCTCACTTTTGTTAGGGGTAAATTTTGTGTCAAAATTTGAATTAATTTTTCTCTAAATTTCTTCTTTTAATTCCTAAAAACTCACATATTAAATATATGATTTGAATGAACTTTAATAATTTTCTCTCTCTTCCATAAAAACTTACAAATAGAGTATAAAGAGACAATTTATTTACACTTCATATCCTTATATGTTCCAAAAAAATTATTTTTGCTCGTAAAGTCTCAAACTAGTCCATGTAATTCACAAAATAATTGATATATTTAACTCTAAAACTAAAACAAATAAGTACATAAAATCTTTAAGGAAAGGTTGATAAATTTGCAAATTATACGAATAATAAGATATGTGTTATAAAATACACGAGGATTTATAGCGTAGTTTTGGTGTTTTAAATAAGTTAATTTTAGACATATAATTTATTTTTTTAGCATCTTTAAACTTTTAAACCCTCCAAATATTTATAACAAAACATATACACATATATGTATGTTATAAGAAATTTGACTGTGCATTATAAAATAATACTAACTCCTTCAAGATACAATTTAACTTTAAGAAGTGTACTTTAAAATTTTTAAAATTTAAAATTGATACAAGTTTTATAAATTTAAAAATTAATAAAAATGTCAATTAATTTTACTTTTTTATTTAGAGGGTGTTTGAATTCATTTATAAGTAGTAAAACCTACACAATATAGAATTTGACAAGCAAATACCAAATTTAATAGTTTTTGGTTAAACTTAAAATATAATGGTGTACTTATTAATTCACCGATTAGAAAAGCAGCTAAGCATTACAAAACTTGATTGTGGAGGATAAACAGAGCAGAACAGAACAATTTTCTGCTGTCCCCTCGCCCCCGGTGGTTACTTCCGGCCGAAGCTTCTATCCAATACAGTACTACTGATATTATATTATTTCATCAACGGCGATGAAGAAACTCAGTCTTTTCTCTCTCTATATATACACACGTAATGGCGAAACACACAACACGTATCGTGATAAACTTGTTAGTTAGCCAATTCTAAGTTGAGCAATCTCTCCGTCTCTCTTTCTCACGAAATCGTTTTGTTTTAGAACTCTAATTATTGGTCTTTGAAGTTTGAACCTATTTCCCAAAACTTCTTATCCTGTCTGATTTGGTTGCTTATCAGAAATTTTCTCCGTTTGCTCTTGAATTTTGTCTTGTTTGGGTTTTCGTTATCTGGTTGTTGGTATTCGCTGATTTTTATTTTTATTTTTAATTTTGACGAATTGGGGTTCATCGCTGATAAATTTAGGGTTCTGTCGAGAAAGTGACTTGTGGGTTTGTTGACATTGTGGCTGATTAGGGTTTCGTTGGGTAAAGTTTTCAGACTTTTCGGTCTGCTTGGGTGTTCGGTTTTATTGAAGATCGTTATTGTGGGTTGGAAATAAGTAAGGTTTTTATCAAGGATTAACCTGTAGAATTGCAGTATAATAGATAACATATTTGTTTGGGTTCGAGCTTGTCCTTTCTAGATTTAATGGTGGGTGTAATTGGGGATTTATCACGAATTTGATCGAGAAGTGGGTGCTTTCCCTTTGGGTGAGGTTTTTTTTGGGAAGGGTTAAAGTTGGCCTATCTGATCGCACTGTTGAACTGGTGGGTTTTTTGTTTAATTACTTTTGCATTTACTGGAAGATTCAATTGGTTTTAAATTGGTGGTTTGATTTATTGAACTAGGTTATTGTGAGCACATAGCACAATTGCGAGTTAAAGATGAGCTCAAGTGTTTCAGAAGGTTTAGTCCAAAGGGGAAAGCTTCTAGTGCATATAGCTGAGAATGGACACTCATTCAATCTCGATTGTGATGAATATACCCTAGTTGAGGAGGTCCAGCGATTCCTAGAATCTGTTTCGGGGATTCATTTAAATGATCAGCTTCTTCTGTGCTTCGACATGAAGCTGGAGTCACTTCGGCAGCTTTCAGCATATAAACTTCCATCCAGTGATCGAGAAGTGTACTTGTTCAATAGAGCTAGAATGCGAAGCAATTCACCAATTCCTTCACCAGAGCAAGTTGAAATAATTGAAACTTCAGACCCACCACCACCACCACCATCATCCTCTAACAATCCTCATCCATTGGATGATGCTTCAGACCCTGCCCTTAAGTCTTTGCCTTCGTATGAGAGACAATTCAGGTACCATTACCAGCATGGACATGCAATTTACAGCTGCACTTTATTGAAATATGAGACTTGTGAGCGGTTGTTGAGAGAACAAAAGGTGCAAGAGAGGGCATTGGAAATTGCTCGGGTTAATCTGGAACATTTCTATAAGATGATATTGCAAAACTATACAGATTTTGTGAAGCATTATTCTCTGCAGCATTGGAGCCATTCCAGTCTTCTGGTGAATTTTGGAAAGAATATAGAGAAATTGAGATCTTGCAAGCTTATCCCTCCCTTACAATCTGGGAACCGCAAATGTTTGCTGGATTTTGTGAAGGAAGAGAACTTGCGGAAAATGGTGGAGGATTGTAGCAGTTCCCATAGGCAGTTTGAGAGTAAGGTTACTGAATTTAAGCAGGAGTTTGGAGAGCTAAAGCTCAGCACTGAGCATTTGTTCTCTAGTAAAACCTTAGTTCTTATTCAGGACTTGGAACTCACAATCAAGGACCATCAACGATATATTAATGAGCAGAAAAGTATAATGCAGGCTTTGAGGTTCTTTCTCTGTCTCACACACTCAGTTCTGTCAAATTATAGGCTTTAAACTTTTTTGTTTTGAATAATTCATTTTGTCTATTGGTTTTCTTGCCCGTTTGAAATATTTTGTGGGTGTGTACAACCTATTTATAATTGATATCATCAGTATTGTTAAAAACTTTTGATGCATGTTACTGGACTTTTGTGATCCACTACTTTTGTACTGATTCATCTTCTCTTAGGACTTGGTCCATAATTGTTCCAAGTGGTTTGAGATACCCAATGTTCCTCATAAACATGGCTAATTTCAATCATTTTTTAGTTAATTTTGTGAACTTGTCACCATTTGATTCATGTCATGAATGTTAAAACTTTCTGGGACTCAAAATCTAAACTTAATGCGTGGTTTCTAATCTACCTTTGTTTGGGAAGAGCGAGGGTTTGTGGCGGAGGGTTTGTTCAATTTGATTCTGTTGGGAAGAATTAATTTGTGTTTGAAGCTGTCCAGTTTGCTTTGGTTCCAATTCAGAGAAAAACAGAAGCAGAGTAAACCAAAAAAACCACTTTGCTAAAGGTCTGTGTGATAGTTTCCGCTCTTTCAAAGCTGAACTAAGAAAGTTGAGAGAAAGGACGAGGAACAAATGTCTTTGCGTCTAGTCTCTCATTTACCTTTGTACTGGGTTTGTTGATGAATGTAATAGGCAAAGTGCCTAAGCCACTGCATTGTTTTCTTTCACACGCCTTGATCTATTCCAATTTCCACATCAGTCTCGTCTTTCTTCAACTCTGTAGCATATGATTGTACTTGGTGTTTTAGATTTCAGATTGATTCCTCATTATTTTCTTGTTATGTTTCTTTATTCACGGTTGTGTTAGATTTTTCAGTTATATTTTGTTCTGGTGCTCAACTTTCTGGAAAAATAAGCAATTGTAACTTCTGCTACTGTTGCAAAGAAAATCTTGAAAATTTGAGTCTGATTTTGCATACTGAAAATGTCTTAAGAGTAGGGTCTCATCTAGCAGGCCGTGTTTCTTATCAACCTTGATGTGTTTTTTGCTATTATTATTTTTTAATTCTATAAAAAGCTCAATGTCTTGGATATTGGTTTCGTGAACATATTTATGACTGACCTTTATTTGTGCATAACACGCTTTTCCATATTCATCAACTTTATGTGCTTTTTATAGTATGTTGCATAACTTTTTTATTTCTATTTACCATGCATGCATATTCATGCAGCAAAGATGTCGGTATGGTGAAGAAACTTGTGGATGACTGTCTAACCAACCAATTATCATCTTCACTCCGTCCTCATGATGCAGTTTCAGCATTAGGTCCCATGTATGATGGCCATGAAAAAAGTTACCTCCCTAAGATGCAAACCTGCGAGCGATCAATTTCCAACCTGCTTGAATTCTGCAGGAACAAAAAAAATGAAATGAATATGTTTGTGCAAAGTTACATGCAAAAGATAGCATACATTCAGTTCTCCATCAAAGACATACGATTTAAGTTTTCAGTTTTCAACGAGGCATTGAAACGTCAAAGTGATCAATTTGAGCACTTAAAGGTGGTTCGAGGGATTGGACCTGCATATAGAGCTTGCCTTGCTGAGGTAGTGAGACGAAAGGCTTCAATGAAGCTCTACATGGGAATGGCTGGACAATTGGCTGAAAGACTTGCGACAAAGAGGGATGCTGAAGTCAGGAGAAGGGAGGAATTTCTCAAATTACATAGCTCTTATATACCTAGGGATATATTAGCATCCATGGGATTGTATGACACTCCTAATCAATGTGATGTCAATGTTACTCCTTTTGACACTAATTTACTTGATATTGAAATTTCAGACATAGAACGTTATGCCCCTGAATATTTGGTGGGATTTTCTTCCAGGGGTGAGAAGCATGGAACTGTGAAGGGTACATTTTCCATGTTTAATGATGCTTCTCATTCAGCTGAAGTCGAAGAGAGTTCTTTGGATGCCACTGAGAAATATGATTCTGAAGAGATGCTCGAGGCTTCTGAGCTGGTAGAGATTGCTGGGACCAGCAAGATAGAAGTTGAGAATGCAAAGTTAAAAGCTGAACTTGCTTCTGCAATAGCTCTGATTTGCTCGTTTTGCTCCGAAGCTGAATATGAATCACTAGATGAAGGCAAAGTGGAGAATTTATTGAAAGATGCGGCAGAGAAGACTGCTGAAGCCTTGCATCTGAAAGATGAATATGGGAAACATTTGATATCTATGCTAAAGAATAAGCAAATGCAGTGCGAGTCGTATGAGAAACGCATTCGAGAATTGGAGCAGAGGTTGTCTGATCAGTATTTGCTGGAGCATAAGCTTTCAGTTGATAAAGATGCATCTGTCTTTTCCCCTTCAACTGAGAAGGCTGGTGAAAGTAAGTCAGATATATCAGGTGAAGGAGAATCTCTCATGGCATTAGTATCCATGGATGAGTTTTCCTGTGCCTCTAGCTCATTAAATGTCAAATTAGGAGTTCTTGATAAACAAGAGAAAGCATGTGAAGGTTTGGATGAAAATATGACAGATTCATCTGGAATATCAAATCCTCAATTGGATTCATCTATGCTAGAGCCAAATCATGACGATGTGCATTCCAATGACAAAGATGGGAAAGTCACGGTGTTGGCAGACGTGGGCATGGCACTGGCAACCAGCTCCACTGCTGATAGCATGTCGCAGCCTCTGAATACTTTACCTTCTGACACAACAGTTGGCCCAGGTTTGGATTCTAACATAAGTGGTGATCTTGTGCTGGAACTAGAAAATTTACTTGCAGAAAAGTCCAATGAACTAAGTGAACGGGAAGCCAAACTTGAAACCCTGATGGAGGAGGTTTCCAAGCTTGGAAGGGAGTTAGAAACCAATCAGAAGCTTCTAGATGAATCTCAGGTATTTTTTTTTTGAATATAAGTTTTTTCTCATCTTGTTTTGTTGGTTTCATTTTGATATGAAAAATACATAGCATTATAAATTCTGTGAATTTCAAATATGGCTGTAGAGAAGCAGCATCTGCCTTTCTAGCCGACTCTCTTGGTTTCTTTTAGAAATGTAAAACTATTAATTGATTGAACCATTTTTATTGTTGTCAATCATCAAATTTACCTGTCTTCGTATGGAGAGATTTGGCTCTTATGCAGATGTTGTTGGATACGATTATCATCTCTATTTATCATCTTCTCATGGTTCTTCGAATTTGTTTATTTTTTCCCACAGTTAATGTGCATATAACATCTTTGCTTTCTTCATTTTCTTTTTAAATTTCTCCTGAACGCAAATTGAACTTTCTTTTTGTGTGTTCTCTCCTCCCATCAACCTCATAAAGCAAAAAAGAATTTAAGACAATATAAGAAAAACACCCATATCTGTTCGGTATTTAGTATAATAACATGGTATTCTCATGGTACTAGCCAAATACTTATTTTGGAGGAACGTAGCTCTGTAGGTATTAGTTCTTGATCATTTCTCTTGATGTCCCTATTATTCCACATATATAATATATAATCTTTCTAACATGACTTGCATCAATTTTTTTAATTTTTTTCAATTTATTGATGAATCTTGCCAGTTACCCTATATATTTTGTAATTCTGGGATGATTAGCTAAATTTACTATAATGGTTGTTATACTCACACGTATATACTTACAAGTTACGATCAAGGAATACTATCTACCATGCCTACATTTGAAACAATAATAATAAAAAAAAATATTTTATATGAATGTTTGTATGTATGTTTCCAAATAGAACTCCATCCTAATATTTCTTGTAGTATACTATGAAACATTTAATAGTTGAAAAATTATAGTTTCCAGAATGTCAGTTTGTGGATTTACCTTTTTACATTATTCTTTTTAAAGCATGTTTTCTCCTTTCTAACTCATCTTCGTACAGGAGTGCCACCATTTATATTCCTGGACTCTTGTAAAAATTACTAATAAAAATCACACACAGATCTCAATTATTGATCTATTAATAACCTTGGAATATCACTGATAGCGAATAATCAAGGTTCTGTTGAAGCCTGAAGGCTCATGGAAAATTTGGTCTTGAATGAAGGCCTGGCCAGAGATTCCTTAATTTAACCCAAAATCATGCAGCTTATTTGTCATCTTACAAAAATATTATTTCTGTTCACTTTCATGAGCCTAACTTGACAAAGTTTATGTTTTGCAGATGAATTGTGCGCACCTAGAGAATTGTCTACATGAAGCAAGGGAGGAAGCCCAAACCCATCTTTGTGCCAGCTGACTGGAGGGCATCAGAGTATAGTGCATTACGTGCCTCTGCTGTAAAAATGCGCAGCCTTTTCGAAAGACTTAGGACCTGTGTGTCTTCAGGAGGGGTTGCTGCTTTCGCAGAGTCGTTGCATGCTTTAGCTCAATCTATGGCCAAGTAGGTTACTCAATTTTATATTCCTAATCATTGCCGTAGTTATTAAAGGTTCAAGGCGCAGTGGCGCACTAAAGCGTAATGGTCTCCCAGCTTCAAGGCGAGGTGCTAGCCTCAGAGAAATTAGGTGCATGCTAGGCAAAATATTTATAAAATTTTCCCCATAGCTCAATAAAACACAAAGTCTAATCATGATAAGCATTAAATATGTCAATGCAGTAAAAAAAATTGCTACTTCAACATAAACATAACTGAAAATGTCCCGATTTAAAGAATGCGTTGGCGTAGCTAGTGAATGTTTTTTGTGAATATTCCTGGCTTAGCCATCTTACTAAGCATCCATTTGATCGTGAATAATAAAATCCTTGGACACATGATGAATCTGGTAAGTACTAATTCCAAATTTCCCAAAAATTACAATCCCGATACAAATCTGTTCTTAAGAGCATAATCTTTGTTTGTTTACATAAAATAAATAAGAAATAGGACAAATGCCATCAAATATTGAAAGTTTATCTTGAAAATTGCCTTGGAAAACTCAAAATCTGGTGATTATGTGCGAATTGCTTTGTTGTAATCCCATAACATTCTTTACAAAGACTATTATGTATGTAATTGAGGATGATGATGGTGGATTGAATTGGTTTTGCAATTTTCAGTTCACCTAGTGACAATGAAGATGATGGTACTGCTGAGCTCCGTGAATGTGTCCGGGTACTTGCTGATAAAGTTAATGCTTTGACGAGGCACCGTATGGAGCTGCTAGACAGGTACTCAAAGGTTGAAGCTGCAAATGAGCAGCTTACCAAGGAGTTGGAAGAGAAGAAAGAGTTGGTCAATACCCTATATATTAAGCATCAACATGAGAAGCAGGTAATTCATTTAGTTTTGTTGATGACACTTGTAGTAGAATGCTTAGTAACAGCAGTGTTCAAATGAAGGCAGCTGACCAAGAAAGATGCCTTTGAAATGCCCCTTTATGGACAATATACTTCTTAATACAAATCAATTTTACTCGAGAATATTTGCTGTTGAGTAAGGCGGACGCAATTGACTTGTTTTTTATTAGTTCAGTTCTTTATCTTACCTTTTCCTGATTTTTCAAGCATAATAGTTACTGGTGTTGTAACAGGCAAACAAGAAGATATCCTTTGGCCGGTTGGAACTCCATGAGATTGTTGCATTTGTCCTTAACTCTGCTGGGCATTACGAGGCAATCAATTGGAACTGCCACCACTATCTGCCGAATCTGTGGCCTTGTTTGCTGATCATCTTCCGCATCGTCCTAGCTACATAACTGGGCAGATTGTGCATATTGAACGGCAAACAGTCAGGTCCCACCCTCCAGTTCGGGCTGAGCATAGTACAGGAGACCGAGCAGAGTTCCTGGCATCTGACACGGGAAGCGGCCGGTTGGCCTTGAATTCGGAGTTGACTTCAAACTTGTATGGCCTTCCTGCTGGCTGTGAATATTTCATAGTGACCGTAGCAATGTTACCTGATACCACCATTCATTCGCAGCCTCCTTCCTGATCTTGCGAAAATCTGATAACTGACATGATGGAAGAAAACAAGTGTTCATATATTATATATTAATCAAAGATGAATTTCACTTATTGGTGGGTGTTTTTCCTTTATGTACAGTTTGATCACCGGTTCAGTTTAATCTTTCCTCTGTATATAATACTCTCTAATATCTGTGAATATTTGCGATAGCTGTAGGCTAGGAACTTGTTAATATGTGCAATTTATAGGTGCCCGCGAAATCCCTATGTTGGGAATCAGATCAAGATTTGTATTGCCCGGCCTCCTATGATGATTGGATCGGGTTGTGTATAATTGTTAATCAATATTGTTACCTGGAATTGAATGGTTTTCTTAGTGTGTTTTTCTTAAAAGTTATATGGTAGTGTTTAGTTCATTTGTGGCATGAGTCGATCAAATTCTCTAGTCATGGGGCTGCTTATGTTGTAGTGTTCGTTCGGTCCAATAAATTTTTACGTCCTTTTAATTTCATTCTCTCTCGGGGGCAGGGGCGGATTCAGCCCATTAATTCAGTGGTATCAATTTTTTTAAAACAAAAATTTATAAAAAAAATAAAATACAATAAGATAAAGGCGTCAGAATGCAAGGGATATTACAAATAATTGTGTGAATTATCATATAAAATTGATATTGTTTTATGTAATTGAATACACTTCGAATCCTCGATCTTATGTTATATATAAAATGATATTTTATAATTTTTTTAAAACACTGTTATTATAAGAAACACTTCTTGTGTCCTCTAAAATAAATTACAAAACTAAATAATATTGTTAAAAGAGTAGAGTGTTTGTGTTAGTAGAAATTTGAGACATTTAATAGTCTTTTAATCTGAATTTTTTATTTTCACTAAACACTTTATAAAATCGAAATTAAATTAAAAACTAACTTCCAAAAATTCAGTGGGTCAATTGACCCCACTGCCCGATCCGCCCATGCTCGGGGGTTCGCATTGCAGCTCTCTACATAAAACAGAAATACTTAAGAAAGCTAAACAATATTTCTATGGCCTTAATTTGTTGATTATCTATTGTTCACTTAGATGGGGAAAAAAAATAGAAGGGATTTTTCCAGAAACTAATGTTATTTTATGCAAATCAGAATTCAACCCATCCATGGATGATGGATCCCGGTTAGTTATTTCAATTATGGGGAGCTTGCCCCTGCAACTGCACCAGGGGTTTATCCGTATGAATATCCTGAACATTACATGTTTGATTATGAGGTGTTGGACACCTGCATTATGGTGGGGTTTATAATCCATATGACCCACAGTACAGCTCTAGCTAGCTCTGTTCTACCAACTTTGGAAGAAAGTACGCCTAGAGCATATCATTTTCAAGGACCTGGAGGAATTGCTCTTCATCCTGGATGTTTAAGAAATCAATCTGCCACAAATCAATGGTGGGTGTCAGGTTTCTACCCATTCATATTACCTACCTCATTCGCCAGCTAAAGCAAAATCTATAAGTTTGACACAAATTGACTTTTATAAATTCTGAATGGCTCTTAATTTTGTA
Source organism: Panax quinquefolius (assembly GCA_020205615.1). Lineage (NCBI taxonomy): Eukaryota > Viridiplantae > Streptophyta > Magnoliopsida > Apiales > Araliaceae > Panax > Panax quinquefolius. The sequence goes on from CM035168.1 coordinate 124,568,837, forward strand.
AGGCTGGAGTATTTCTTACTCCATTATTATCTTTAAAGTTTTGCCAGGAAAACCATGCGAGGATCTTTACCACAGTAGGAACAAGTGACAAGTTCAGATTGGTTTAAATCTAAACCAACTGAATACAATTTTGCACTCTTAAAACTCTGAAGAAAGTTGAGCTCAATTCAACTGAAGCTCATTTGCAACCCTATTTATGTTCAATCATATTGAATACTTATTGCTTGGAAACGCCTGAAATATGTAGACACGAACTGAACAGAAGCTGGAAATCTTGCTCCAAAATAATTCACCAACAAAAATTGCTCCAAATAAACATTAAAAAAAGGCGCCTGTAATATGTTAAGCATTTGAAATCTGCAAGGTACAAAAAGTTATATAAAACACACACACAAGTAGCTGGAAAGGTGACTAAAGATTTAATATACTTAATTCTATAAAAAATAGTTAAACAAAATATAAATCAATTTAATATACATAACAAATAATTAAATTAAACTAATTAATTAATAATAAAATAAATTAATGAATAATTTTTACAAATGTATTTATATAAATTAACAAAATATAAATCAAATTAATATACATAACAAATAATTAATTTAAATTAATTAATTAATAATAAAATAAATTAATGAATAATTTTTACAAATGTATTTATATAAATTAATTAATTCATATTTTTTAAAAATTTTAAAATTTTTAATTTCACTTTAAAAATATAAAATTATCTAATATTTTAAAATTGAGCTTCTTCTTCTTCACCACCGAACCCAGTTCCAATAACCACCCTTAATTCCAAGCTTAATTCCTAGCTCACCCATTGAACACCCATTGAACAGAACAACAATAAGGTTAATTCCAAGCTCACCCATTGAACAGAACAACAATAATTGCCTTACATATTAGAAAATAAATGCATCCATCTAATTTGACGTAATGAATTCGTGATTTTCCATGGATCAACACCCAATAGACAACATAATTATCCAATAATAATACATAGAATGATTTACAAACTGCCTCTGTAGACTCATTAATTTTCCCTCATAAAGGCCCCAGGGAATTAGGTCTTGTTCTATTTTATTTTTAGGTATTGTTTTTTTTTAATTTTTCAGCTTAAAATAAAGTTATATTAATTTAAAGAAAATAATAATAGATAAAAAAAACAAGTTGGTTGATATATATACACACTAATATCAAAAGCAGAATAGGGTTGGGTTGGTATATATGATAATGCTCCAAGTTCATGTCTTATTTTGAAATGAACCTGCAGCACAAATTATGTTCATGTTGAAAATTTTAATACATTCTAATATTTCAAGCCTTTAATTTGTTTTAACTAAACAATCCGGCCCAACTGAAAAGGAGTGCTTTGCCTTTTATATATAGATTTGACAAAATTGATTTATGCGTACATGAAATTGATAACTAATCCCGAACCCTCCTAGTAGACAAAACTGAGTAGTTATATTTCAACTAAAAGCAGTAATTACTAACAAAATCTCTCATACATCACGGATACAGAAAATCTACATCTCCATCAGCCTAGCCTATCTTCAATGCTTGTATATATCTATCTATCTCAAACACACCATCGAATTAAGTGGTATAGAAAGGAGGGGTTTACCCAATTACATGATTTTACAATTAAATACATGTGATGCGAGCTAGAGACATTTTAAGCTTTCTTGAGCAGAGTTAGTTATTCAGGCAAAACTCAGGAGGGTGAGAGGGAGAGAGAAACGTTTCTTTCTAATGGAATCTAACCCCCAACTTCTTTCTGACCTTAAGCCCGGGTTGCTGTTAAGGGACAAAGAAGTGATCATGAGTACCTTGATTTTCAATGATGCTAAGAAATGAGTGCCTATATATGAAGTTTTGTTGTTATACAAGAATAGAGCTTTGCGCTTATCTACATTACTCCCAAGGAAAACCAGTTAATAATATATTCATTATAATTCAAGAAATATAAATATACTGGTGCTAGAAACGCCCTCAAATGTCTCATGTCGAGCTAAGTACTGTACCATGTCTAATAGAACAAAATGGTGAACCCTGGCGCCAGTCCATGATAGCAAGGGTGGCAGCAGCATGCGCAAGTGCGCCTGCAACAACAAATGCATGGAAAATCTGATGGCTGTGACCTGCAATATCAAATGCACCAGGCTTCCATCGTTCTGGTATCCTCCTCACATAGAACATCACTCCAATGGCATACGAAAGGCCCATGACAATTTCATATCCAAGAGCCAGAGTGATCTGTGGATGGCCCCAATTTAAAGAAACAGCATGAGATGCTGGAATCAACCCCGAGAAGCCCATGCCGAGGAAGAGGGAGGCCCTGAAGGATCGGAAACGGGGAGTTGAGAGAGCTGGCGCAAGGAGGGTGATAATGGCAAGGATACCAAGCAATGAAATGAAGGTAAGATAAAAGAGGCGGGAGTATGGGTGGCAGTAGAAAGCATAATAGATGGGAGCGAAAAAAGAGCAGACTATCATGAGAGAAATGCCAGCATAATCAAGGCGCCAGAAGAAGAGGTTGAAACGTCGGGAATGACACGCAAAGAGGTGGGATAGGGAGCTGCAGACCAAACAACACATAGCCCCGCCTAAGAAAACAAACCAAGGCCATTTTGGGATTGCAGCAGAATCATCAACTCCATAAAAAAGAAAAGTTGATGGTCTAAGGATGCGTCTTACATTCAAACCCTGCGAAGCAAACATTATAATCAATTTCTATGAAGAACTTAGAACTCGTTATACAAAGGTTCCAAAATAACACCATCTATTAATTTTATTTTGTTTTTGTATTTAAGATCAACGGTATCAATCACTATGTTTACTTTGTAAGAGCTATATGATTTCTTATCCATAAATCCTAGCAATGATATGCAATTCAGTTTTGCTCCATTTAAGATGTAAATTTCGAGTGACGTTGGGGATATGTGAACTTTAGAGAGTTATTCATCCCAAAGAGAATTTTGTAAATGCATTACTAATTTATGTGAGCATCAAGGAGTAGCAATCATAAATTCCAATATATCACTAATTAATCCAGAAATTATAAGAAGATCCAAAAGTCTATATTCTATAGCTAGCTAGTTCCTTGTTCAAAAGAAGAAGATCGAGAAACAGCAAAAAAGTCAAGTTAGTGGCACTAATTAATAAGCTGTCATGAACCTCTGCAATAGTGTAGTAAGATGTAGTTTAATATGCTTTATTGAAGTTTTCAACTTAACTAGTATTGGAATGTTTATACACAAATTTGTGATCCATTTTTATGTTGTCACGGTAGCTGGTGAACCCAAACATACCTAATTAAGCTCAACAGTTAAAAGCCTGAAGATACATACAAATATACAATACAAGCAACTTTAATATTTTCTTACGATGAAATGAGACCAAACAAAATTCCCAATATTTTAGCTCAGTTGCCGGAATTTATAAAGCTTACAAATTATTGTCTTCCTTAATGTTTATGTTTAAAATCAAAAGTGTATTCATTACATAGAATAATGAGGATGTTGTAAAATTAAGTTTTCTTTCCGAGTTCTAAGCAATGCTGTAGTAAAATTATAACAAGAGTTTTATTTTGGTAGTGAGATTGTCACTCCAATTACAATTATATTTATTTGAGAAAAATAGAACAAGTAAAAATATTCATTTTAATATAGAGAGTGGATGAAATACTACTTTCCTTTTATTTGATTTAAAGTAGGGGAACAGCTTGTATGTGTTCTCAAAGAGGTTATCCTTGGTCAAATACCAGCTGTCTTTTATAGCGAGTGACAGGTACAAAACGCTTGTGAAATATATTACTCTTTTTATCTTTAAAAATATAATTAAAGCTATAAATATTTTTATTTAATAAAATATATAATATGAAAGATAACTAAATTATTTATTGTAGTCTATTAGTTTTAAAAAAATAAAAATATTTATCACTTTATATAATATTGTGAGGTCACTAAAACTAGATTTAAAACTTTTTATTCTCTTTCATTTGTTTTATTTTTCTTAATATGTGTGCAAATTGTATTTTGTTCATTTTTTTAGGGATGGAGAGAGTAATATATGGATTTGATAGAATTATAAGATAATCTCACTTATTACGTATCCTTACAAAAAGGATTATCGACCTCATTTTTCAACTGAAGTAATACTTCATCTTTTTAAGTAATTTATAATATTTATAATTGTATTAACATAACTTAAATTAAATAAATTAATATCAATTTTAAATTTAAAAATTATTATTAATTTATAATTTAAAATTAAGAAAATATTATATAAAAAGTAGTACACCCATTTTAAGGGGGGAAATCTTACGTATTTACATGTAGTTCAGAGTAACAAAACTTAAAACTTATTAATTTTGTAGTATTTTTATTTTAATGTGAAAGACACATAAATTAAAATTTGGAGTATCGCGATATGGTATATCTATCACATGGAGCGTGGGTCCAATTACCAAAAAATATGTACAAATTTCAGCCCACCTACAACCAGATTCCTGTTTAGCCAATATTTCCCATACTAGTGCTACCCAGGAGTGGGGTCTATCACCGATTCACACAATTCTTTCTGCAAGTCTGAATCACGTAAATAAAATATTAAGACTAATTATGATATATCAGGCAGGCATCATATGAGTATACTTAAAAGTAAATTCTAGTAAAATTATATGACGAACTGATATGTCATTTGATACACCCTATAAAGTGGAATAGAGATCAAATGGTACTTTAATATTAGAGCTCAAATATTATTTGATGACTTTTTTTCATGGTTATAGAAATATTAAAAAAAAATAGTAAATTTAGACCGTGTTTGATTGTATTTTAATAATTTATTTTTTAAAGTATTTTAATAGTTCAAATCTTTGTATTAAGAGACGTTCTAAATAGTTTAAACTCGTATTTGTATCTTAATTCTTTTAAAATAAAAATATGAGCTCTTAAAATATATTAAAAAGTAAGTTGTTAAGATGCAATCAAACACAGGAACAACATGACCTCTCTTAAACTCACGTACAAATCTAATTTACTCCCAATTAATTTTTCTTCCCTCTAATAATTCAACTCTGTCTCTCCGTTTCTTTTTAGACAAACGTTGTCTATGGTTTATTGCCTGTCAAAAACTGAATACTCGTACTAGAAATAAATAAAGACAGCATGCACTAACCGATAAAGAAGTAGTATTAGAGCCCATGATTGTGGACATCATCATCGTGAACGGTCGTTGAGCCGCCGGTCTTAAACAGCAGAAAAGATCAAAAAGACGACAAAACTAATGATAAACAAGGGTAACCCATAATAATGAGGTGAAATGACAAAAAAGTCCTGAATACCTAAAAATACTCCCGATCAGACCTTCTACATTCGTCTTCTCCATTGAGCTCAACACCGTCAATGTCATAAACACCAAAAATCCCAACAAATGCCTAAAATAGAAATCAAAATTCAAACGAAATTGACAAAATTTCACCTGCGAAAATTGATAAAATAAAATTGAGCTGCATACTTACGTCCAAATGTTTAGGGTTTCGTTATGCCAAGCAAATGCGCTCGTGATCACGTCCTTTAACGGCCATTCACACCGATAATAATCTAATATAAACTCATTATCCTGCAAATACTCTGGCAAATCCTCGTATTTGAGTAATCTCCTCTCGAATCTCTCGTTTTTGGACGCATTTATTTTGCTCCGCCCAGTCTCAACTTTGTCGCCATTTCCGAGTTTCATGCTTCTCCTTGCTCTCTGCTTCATTCCTGCCGGAAAATCCTTCAAGTTCGCCAGAAATCTCAGCTCTCTATTTATCTGAATGTATCAAGTATGAACAGGCATATATATTGATAAATATATTACTCATACAAAAATTGGTGGTTCAATCTAACCGCTCAGAAAAATTGTACACTATACTATATAACCAACGTTAAACGTATGACCCGATGAATATATGTATAAAGTTATGCATAATAATGGCGTGAATTTATTAACCTACAATATCTTTTAATTACCCTGTATTGTTATTTCTATGCGGTAAAATTATTTTCACTCACATTTATTTTGTTTAAATGTGAGTTTTATTTACTACTAGTACTATTTATATTCATGTGAGGGGGGAGATTTGGGAAAATATCAGTTTTCTTTTAATTTCCCTATTTGAAATTCTAAATCATTTGTAGGTGTGAATGCAAGGTTTGACTGAGTGGGGAAGACGTACGTTGCACATTTTAAGCGTGCATCTGTGTGAACTTTGGGCTCAACTTTATGAATTTTAATACTAATTAATTAGTGTTTTAACTTTAAGTGTTTCGTTCAAATTTTCAAATTTGGCGGAAGGTGATAAATGGAAATTAGGTGACCTTTATTTCGAGTTTATTATTTAGGTTATGTTTGGATTTACACTATATTTGTTTGTAAGAATTATAATATCTGAATTATAATCTTAAGACTATTAGAAAAGTGTATTCAATTAAGATTTTTAAAGACTTTTAATGTTTGGTTGTATTCAATCAAGACATTTACACTCTGTTTCTGAGTTTTGAACAGAAAAGAAAAGAATAGAAAACTTAAATTAGAACAGAAAAGAAAAGAATAGAAAACTTAAAGTTTTCGCTTTTGTTGTTATTTCGAGTTTTTAACACTACTGAAAATGCTCTATGATGACTAAAAACATCAGTGACCACACTTTTTGGTCGCAGAAAGTATTCCTAGCGATTGCCAAAGCATAATCGCCCTGAATTTGGTCATTTAGAGTATGTTAATGATCGAACCGGTCATTATTCGATCATGAGTTCAATTTTACCTCCAAAAATTGGCACGAAATGTTGGCGCTTTTAGTTATTTGCGACCACTCACCATCAATGATCGCATGCGGTCATGATACTTCACATCATTTAAAATTAGCGACATCGCAGCAGTGTTTGATCTATTCAATTAACTTTGTTCGATTAAATACTCTCGATCGATGAAGAAAAAAAAAAGGAGAAAAGAATAGAGAGAAGAAGGAGAAGGGGAGAAGAGAAAAGGGAAAAGAGGGAAAAGCGCAGCCGCCACCATCACCACCACCACCACACGCCATGGTTGCCACCCACCATCACCACCACCACAACCGCCATGACGACACCACCGCTTACTACTGACAGTAACAAAATCATATGTGCACACACGATTTATTTGTTGTGAAGTATTTGATATCTGCAACAAACTATTTGATAGCTTAACTATTTTGGGTACCTAGACTAAATTTATTCAATTATTAGTTTTGCTATTTCATTAAAATGGACATGAATTCTTATTTGTCATAAAAGCGAGTGATTAAATTGTTCAAGATTAGTTATCTAATTTGTAAAACCCCAACTTTTGAATAAAGATGAATTTTCTATAAATATTATTTTTGAATATTATGGAGTGAAATTGATATAATAGTTGTGGGTAATATTTATAAATTTTGCAAAATCATGTAAGTTGTTATATAATATTGATTGGTGGGGAATATTCGTTTTAACGGGGAATATTAGTACAACGACACAATCATTGGTGGACCCTAGCGGAATTATTGTCGGATTGAGAAAAGCGACAAAAATACTTTTATGAAAATAACGGGCGGACGTTTTACCAATTAATTGTTAAAAACACGATTGTTAAAAAATACGATGTCTGGCGTGACAAGAGTAGTAGCGCGGTATTAATTATTGATGCTTAAGTGATAAGTCACTCAGTTTTGTTGGTATTATTAATGTAATAATCGGAAAATCTTTTATATAAAGCAGAATACTTTTATAAAGTTGTGACACCCCCAAAATAGGTATACATCACCCATTACGAGTTGTCGATACATAGTACGTATGTAAACAACTACAACTTTATTATTACAACAAAGATAAAAGCGTGAGTTTGAATATAAATATTATCTTCAGACAATATCTATACTCAAATAAATCATCATCACATTTATTGATACATTATTTTACAAAATGGTGAGGACTACTAAACAACTCTCTCTAGAACCTTCATTCCATACCCAGGCTTCGTACTCGTATTATATTCTCGCCTCTTGAAAAGAAAAATGGAACAAAAAGGAAAAGGGTGAGCTCAACTGCTTGAAGTAAAGAATATTATGACTAAGATAATATACAACAAATTATCATTAGTCTTGACGAGGAAAAATCTAATAGAATCTGATAGACAACAAGTTTTTAAATCAATATTCGCATTGAAATAATAATTCATTAGAAGAGTTAAGTAGAGAATGCAAACTACTATCTTCATGTATGAATTTAAAAGTTCATCGCCTATCTTTTATTCCCGTAATATCAATCAATATATATACGGAATCAAATATTCATCTTTGCACTCTGAGACCAAAGATATTCATCGGTTGGTCATATTCATCTAAACACACATTCATCTTTTTTGCACTGGGCCAAAGATATTCATCGAAATCATTCATCTCTTTGCTTCTGGGCCAAAGATATTCAATAATATCATCATTTAAGACCGAGGATGATGAAAAATATTTTTAAAGAAACTAATCCGATTGAAACAAAATGACAAAGATTAAGGATTAAGGATTCGTACTTTTGTTTTATCCACGCCCAAAAATATCTCAAAATAATCATAGTGGTGTAAAATTCAAGAATGATCAAAACATGGATACAATCAAAGCTAGTATCCGAATAGATATATTAGACGAAAAGAAAATTTTTCATTTTTAGATGAATAGTCGATAGTATAAGTGAATAGATCAGAGTATCGTGAATAGTCGCGTAGTACGTGAATAGTAACTCAGAGCACCAAAAGTTCCAAATTTGATAAAAAAACATCGGATCAATATTTCAACATAATGATATTGAAGAAATAATATCATTACGAAAAATAATAATATCCTTACCTCACACAAAGACAAGATCTTAGTTGAAACAGGATATAAAGGCTATGACTTGAACTTGCATAGTATAACAATACTCAAAGTATACTCAAAATACTCACAAGAATACGCTCGATAATATAGAGAGAGAAAACTTCAGTTTCTGGTGTGATTTTCAATTCTAACCTAAGCACCCTATTTATAGGAAATTGCTTAGAACACCAAAGCAGAAAATTTAATAAATTAATAATATATATATATATATTTTTCCAACGCACACTTAATTTGCCCAACATCAGCCACCAACCAGCCCACTACACAAGACTAAAAAAAAAAAACGTTTTTCTAATTTTAAATATTTTAAACTTCCAAAATTAATTATTTGAACTTGAACTTCAATAATTCATAATAAATAGCCCTTTTGCGAAAATTGAATCTCGCAACTTTTTATAGAAAATTCAATTCTCTACAACTTTTCTGAGAAGAAAATTTTTCCAAATTCCAAACAAAATTTGGCAAAGAAATTCACAAGCATTCGATTTTATAAATTTATAATCAAATTTCGATCGATAAATGGGGTCCATTGAGCATGTTTAACATGTTTTAAACATTTATTGCAACAAAAATACTCTTCCTCCTCGTATACTCATATATCCCACATTCGTTGTAAAAATATCACCATTATTATATTATTAAAATATAATAATATATTTAAATGAATTATTTTATCGAGGAAAAAGATAAAATTTCAATTTTCAACAATTGGCACATTAAAAATTTTCTCCATCTATACCCACATAAAATCAATATTTTTCTCATCATATGAATCAATAATTAATTATTCACAAATAATATTACTGAGAATCACAATATTGTGACCGGTAGGTTCGAGGAAGAGGGGCTTTCAATAAGAATTTTCTCTTCTTGGTAGCGCAATTAGGTGACCAAACCTCTCCTTAGATGAGAACTTTCTAGACATTGCCAATAATGTTATCTAATAATATTATTCGAGATAATATGAATTATTGCTTCGATAATGAAAAATCTTGTGTAATGACAATTATTGAAACAATGAACAATATAAAATATATCAACGCAAGCAATTATTAAATCGATAAAATCTTTGAGCAGTAATTATCGTAACCATTATTGAGTAGTGCCTTCTTACGTAAGAATCAATAATTAGTGAAATACTGGTGTCTTCCGTGTTTTAACCACGAGTATTTTTTAAGATATTACTTGATAACAACTACTATTTATTATTTTTAAATAACTTATATTTGTCGTTTTCTTCATCCAATCGCTTTTTTCGTTATGGGGCCCACACATGGTTGCGTCGTCGTCATCTAATATTCCCCAAGCAAGACAAATATTCCACGACCAAACGAATATTCCCAAATAAATAATGAATATTTTATAACCACTTGCTTATTTTGAAATATTTGCGTATTTTACCCCTAACTATCCACATTAATCAAATCAACCCTTACTATTTCAAAATAATAAATAGAGAAAATTAAATTTCATTAATAATAAGTTGGGGTCTTTACAACCTCCCTCCTTATGAAATTTCGTCCTCGAAATTGACGTCACGTACTGGTGTTTGAAAAGGTGAGGATACCTCGCTTTCATTTAGTTCCAATTCCCAGGTCATTTCCTCTATAGCATGATTCCTCCACGGAACTTTAACTTGTGGTATGACCTTTCTTAGCGTGGGACATGCTCCTTCCTATCCAAGATCTTGACAGTACCTCCTCACACGTTAAGTCTTGACTATCTCATCCAGGTTCTAACTCTATAGCGTGGTTCGGGTCTTTCACATATTTACAAAGTACGAGATATGTGAAACACATTATGAACACGAGACATACTCGGAGGTAACGCGAGTCTATAGGCTACATTTCTACTCAATCAAGAATTTGAAATGGACCGATAAATCGTGGATTGAGTTTTCTCTCTTCCCAAATCTTGTAACTCCCTTCCATGGAGCAACTTCATGACAATACATGATCCCCTATACTAAATTCCACGTCCTTTATGAAGATCCGCATAACTCTTTTGTCGATCTTGTGCCGTTTGTATCGTTGTCGAATTATTTAGATATTTTCGGTGAGTCATACGTCTTAACTTCGGGTCCCAACAATGTTGCTTCACCCACCTCATCCCAACATATTGGAGAAGCGACATTTTCGTCCATATAATGCTTGAATGGAGCCACACCTATACTTGCACGATAAGCAATTGTTGTTGTAGGAGAATTCCACCAATGGTAAATACTTATCCCAAGCGCCCTTGAAGTCTAGGACCACGAGTCTTAATAGATCTTCAAGAGTTTGAATAGTCTCTCTCGATTGTCCGTCTGGTTTGGGGATGGTATGCGAACTAAATCGCAAATCCGTGCCCATAGCTTTTTGCAAGCTAACCCAAAATCTTGAAGTGAATCTTAGGTCACGATCGAAACTATGGATCTTGGCATGCCATACAACCTCACAATCTCATTCACGTACATACTATAGCAAGGCGTTTAGGGAATAAGTCTCCGTATCGGCAAGAAATGAGCAGACTTGGTTAATCTATCAACAATAACCCAAATAGCATTGATGCCTTGAGAAAGCGTAGTAGGAAGACCCGTAACGAAATCCATGGTAATGTGTTCCCACTTCCATTTGAATCTGAAGTGGTTGCAACGGGCCCTTAGGTACTAGATGCTCCGCCTTTACTCGTTGGCAAGTTAAACACATCGAGATAAACTTTGTAATCTTTCTCTTCATATTGTTCCACCAAAATGTATGTCGAAGATCACGATACATTTTGGTACTTCGAGATGGATTGCAAATGGTGTATTGTGCCTCCATCATAATCTTGTACTTCAAATCGAGTAGTTAGGGACACAAAGTCTAGAGTGGACTCAAGTATTCCTTCTTCATCAATTCTCGCCTTAGGAATAGCTCCTTCTTGTACTTTCTTCTTCATACGCATCATTCCTCGGATTCGGTGGCTTGAAAGCAACCTTAACTTTTTCTATTAAAGTTGGCTCTGTCGTATACTTGACATCATCGCACTCATTCCCATATGATCTTCTACTCAACGCGCGTCAACTACCACGTTCACATTTCTAGGATGGTATTGAATAGTGTGGTCGTAGTCTTTCAATAGCTCGAGCCAAGCGTCATTGCCGCGTGTTGAGTTCTTTTGAGTGAAGAAATATTTAAGGCTTTTATGGTCCGAATATATCTCCACTTTCTCCCCATATAGATAGTGCCTCCATATCTTTAGTGCTGAAAACGATCACTTTAATTCTAGATCATGAGTATGATAATTCCTCTCATACTCTTTAAGTTGTCACGAGGCATAGGCTATGACTTTCCCGTTGCATGAGAACACATCCTAACACTTTGCCTAAAGCATCATTGTAGATAATAAATCCATCCGAACCGAAAGGTATTGTTAGAACAGTCTTAGAAATAAGTCTCCTCTTAAGCTCTTTGAAACTCTTCTCGCATTCTTCGCTCCAAATGAATTGTGTATCCTTCCTAGTTATTTGAGTTAATGGAGTAGCGATTCGAGAAAACCCTTCCACGAATCGATAATAACCAATTTAGACCCAGAAAGCTTACGTGCTTGATCACCGACTTGGTTGCTCCCAACTTTGTATTGCTTCAATCTTGGCCGGGTCCACGGATACTCCATGTTTTGACACCACGTGCCCAAGAAATGCTACTTCCTCAAGCGAACTCGCATTTCTTCAATTTGGCATATAGTTTGTTTTCACGAAGCCTTTGGAGTACCAAACTTCAAATGGTGCTAATGATCTTCACGACTTTTGGAATATATGAGGATGTCATCAATAAAAACAACAACGAATCGATCCAAATATTCCTTGAATACTCGGTTCATCATATCCATGAAAGCCGCGAGGAGCATTAGTCGGTCCGAAAGACATGACTAAGAATTCATAATGCCCATACCGGAGTTACGAAGGCGGTCTTTGGAATATCCTCGATTCTAATCTTCAATTGATGATATCCGAAGCGAAGATCGATTTTTGAAAAGAATTGTGCCCCTTTCAATTTGGTCAAATAAGTCATCAATACGAGGTGAGGATACCTATTCTTGATGGTGACATGGTTCAATTCCGATAGTCAATACAAAGTCGCATACTCCGTCTTTCTTCTTTACTTAAATAAAGCAGAGAGCACCCCCCGAGGAGATGTACTGGGACGAATGAAACCGATGTCCAACAATTCAGTAGTTGGATCTTTAACTCCACGAAGTTCAATAGGAGCCATTCGATATGGGGTTTTAGAAATGGGCTTTGTGCGAGTTCAAGATCAATAAAGAATTCAACTTCACGTTTGGGGGTAGGCAGGGAAGTTCTTTGAAATCGTCGGAAAAGTCAATAACAACGGGAATATTATTCAAATTTGGCGTGTCTTTATTCAAATCCATAACATGGGCTAAGAAAGCTTGACATCCGTCTTTCAATAAGCGAATAGCTTTATGATTAGATATGAGCGGTGATTGATTTTAATGGTTTAATTGCTTGAATTGCATACAACAAAGTTGGTTAGGAATATGAAAACTAACAACCTTACGAAAACAATCTATTTTGGCATGATGAGTAGTTAACCAATCAATCCCTAAAATCACATCAAAAGCAAGTATTTATAAAGAGATAAGGTCAACAGGTAAGGTGATGGTGCCAACTTGAATCAAACAAGATTTATAAGCGGTGGATGTGATGAAAGTTTTCTCTAACGGAGTTTCCACGAGATAGGTAAAAGTCTAATTTCTCCGAAGTCAAGTTTAAGCGTTGAGCACATGCGGGAGAGATAAATGAATGGGTAGACCGTAGGTATCAAGTAAGGTATAAACTTCGCAAGAATTTATAAATAGCTTACCCGTGATCACCTCGTTTGGGTTCCTCGCATTTTGACCGATCCACAACAAACGCCTTCTTCCGGAATCGTTGACTTTGACTTTTTACGGGACGATCTTTTGAGTCACCGTCCCCCATTGAATCGGGTTTCGCTACCATCTGATCTCGGCGATATGTCCTTCCTTTCCACAATTATAGCATACCATGAAGCTGTTGTGGGGCGGTTTGGTCGATATGTCCCTCTTTTCGCAGCATTTGTAGCATATAATGGGGGTGGTCGTTCTCCTCCTTAGAACCGATTCTTTCGCCGCACTGTCGTCTTCACATGGTCGTTGTTAAATCTCATCTTTTTAAAATCTCCTCTCGACTTCGTTTCTTCTATTTTCATGGCCATGATTACCACCGAGTGGTTACCATTTTTGTCCGTCTGTTTTCTTTCTCATTTGGTTATCATTTTTACATTGATCGCTTTATCTCGAGTACGATCCTGGTTATGGTCCCTCGGTTGAACATACTCGTTATCTCGCTTCTAACAATTGAGCCACATTAACAACATCGAATAGAGAGAAAATTTATGAGAAATGAGATATTGTCGTATCCGGGTTTCAAACCTCTCGAAACATCCGCGTCATCGTTCCTCATTCTCCACCAAATGAGGTGCAAGCACTGAATAACTCTCGCAAACTTTGCCTCGTCTTTGAGACACACCGTCGTGTTGTTTTGTTCTAATCTGATGAACTCCATTTCCTTCATATATGATGAACACTTTCGGAAAGTATTTGTCATTAAATAATTCTGAAATGTCTCCCCAAGACATCTTTGAGTCTTAATTTGGATGGGTGCGCTTCACGAGACTCCACCAAGAGATCTGTCTCGCCACGTAAACATAAAGGTGGCGAATGGAACCTTCTGTTCCTCCGTGCATCCCAAGACATCGAATATCTTGGTAATTTGCTTGACCCATGTTTCCATGGCATGATCGGATCTCGCTTTCCCTTAAATTCTGGTGGTCCTAACTCTTTGAAGCGCTTGTTTGTGACAACCCGTGAATTGCTATCATTTCTCCTCGTATTTTGAACACGAGTCTCCCTAGTCGATTTTGCATGAAGCGCAAAAAGCTTCTAAACATCCCTCGTTCATCATCCACTCGGTGGTGTTGTTCATGGGAGGAACATTGTCGAGATGTTGCACGTTCTCCTCGTTGGTGAGTCTGAGCGTCTCCACGGTCTCATTTCCATTGTTAATATTCTCGATTCGACATTCTCAAATATTGTCATAAAACAAGGGTTAATTAAGAAAATCAATATATCACATAATATCCTTATATCTTGACCAACTAACAAATAAGCTTACGTAGGACACACTAGTGAAGGATTTACTCGTCTCTCCCTCCTAGTTCTATTCCCGATCTCGCTTGGAGATCATATCCCTAAGCTCAAAACCAATTTGTGACGCCCTAAAATAGGTATACATCACCCATTACGAGTTGTCAATACATGGTACGAAACAACTACAACTTTATTATTACAACAAGAAAGCTGTGAGTTTGAATATAAATATTATCTTCTAGACAATATCTATACTCAAATAAATCCTCATCACATTTATTAATACATTATTTTTAAAAAATGGTGAGGACTACTAAACAACTCTCTCTAGAACCTTCATTCCATACCCAGGCTAATCGCACTCGCTTATATTCTCGCCTCCCGAGAAGAAAAATGGAACAAAAAGGAAAAGGGTGAGCTCAACTAGCCCGGTAAAGAATATTACGACTAAGATAATATACAACAAATTATCATTAGTCTTCAACAGGAAAAATCTAATAGAATCTGATAGAGAACAAGTTTTTAAATCAATATTCGCAATGAAATAATAATTCATTAGAAGAGTTAAGTAGAGAATGCAAACTACTATCTTACATGTATGAATTTAAAAGTTCATCGCCTATCTTTTATTCTGTAATATCAATCAATATATATACGGAATCAAATATTCATCTTTGCACTGAGGCCAAAGATATTCATCGATTAGTCATGTTCATCTAAACACTGTTCATCTTTGCACTACTGGGCCAAAGATATTCATCGAAATCATTCATCTTTGCTACTCTGAGCCAAAGATATTCAATAATATCATCATTTAAGATCGAGGATGATGAAAATATTTTAAAAAAGCGAATCCGGTGAAACAAAATGACAAAGATTAAGGATTAAGGATTAGTACTTTGTTTTATCCACGTCAAAAATATCTCAAAAATAATCATAGTGGTGTAAAATTCAAGAATGATCAAAACATGGATACAATCAAAGCTAGTATCCGAATAGATATTTTAGACGAAAAGAAAATTTTTCATTTTTCGATGAATAAAGGTCGATTCGTGAATAATGATCAGTATCGTGAATAGTCTTAGTACGTGAATAGTAACTCCGACACCAAAAGTTCCAAATTTGATAAAAAAAACATCAGATCAATATTTCAACATAATGATATTGAAGAAATAATATCATTACGAAAAATAATAATATCCCTTACCTCACAAAGACAAGTCTTAGTTGAAAAACAGGATATAAAGGCTATGACTTGAACTTGCACCAGTATAGCAATACTCAAAGTATACTCAAAATACTCACAAGAATACGCTCGATAATATAGAGAGAAAACTTGATTTAGTGTGATTTTCAATTCTAACCTAAGCACCCTATTTATAGGAAATTGCTTAGAACACCAAAGCAGAAAATTTAATAAATTAATAATATATATATATATTTTTCCAACACACACTTAATTTGCCCAACATCAGCCACCAACCAGCCCACTACACAAGACTAACAACAAAAAAACGTTTTTCTAATTTTAAATATTTTAAACTTCCAAAAATTAATTATTTCGGAGCTTCGGAGCTTCAATAATTCATAATAAATAGCCCTTTTGCCAGAAAATTCAAATCTCGCGACTTTTTATAGGAAATTCAATTCTCTACAACTTTGCAGAAGAAAGGTTTACCAAATTCCAAACAAAAATTGACCGAAATCCACAAACGGGCAATTTTATAGGCTATAATCAAATTTCAGTCAATAAATGGGGTCCACCGACATGTTTAACATGTTTTAAACATTTATTGCAACAAAAATACTCTTCCTCCTCGTATACTCATATATCCCACATTCGTTGTAAAAAATATCACCATTATTATATTATTAAAATATAATAATATATTTAAATGAATTATTTTATCAGAAAAAGATAAAATTTTAATTTTCAATAATTGTCACATTAAAAATTTTCTCCATCTATATCCACATAAAATCAATATTTTTCTCATCATATGAATCAATAATTAATTATTCACAAATAATATTACAGAATCACAATATTGACAACGGGCAGGTTCAGGAAGAGGGGCTTTCAATAAGAATTTCTCCTTCTTTGGCCAAGCAATTAGGTGACCAAACCTCTTCTTAGACAGAACTTTCTAGACATTGCCAATAATGTTATCTAATAATATTATTAGGATAATATGAATTATTGCTTGATAATGAAAAAATCTTGTGTAATGACAATTATTGAAACAAAGAATATAAAATATCAACGCAAGCAATTATTAAATCAATAAAATCTTTGAGCGATAATTATCGTAACTATTATTGAGTAGTGCCTTCTTACGTAAGAATCAATAATTGGTGCAATACTGAGTGTCTTCTTGTGTTTTAACCATGAAGTATTTTAACAAGATTAGCTGGTAACAACTATTAATCTTTATTATTTTTAAACAACTTATATTTATCGTTTTCTTCATCCAATCGCTTTTAGTTATGGGGCCCACACATGGTCATTTGGCCGTAAATGCGAATATTTCCGACAGCGAGACAAATATTCCACGACCAAACGAATATTCCAAACAATGATGAATATTTTATAACCACTTGCTTATTTTGAAATATTTGCGTATTTTACCCTAACTATCCACATTAATCAAATCAACCCTTACTATTTCAAAATAATAAATAGAGAAAATTAAATTTCATTAATAATAAGTTGGGGTCTTACAGTTATCTTCAGGAAATGAGAATATAGCTGGGACGAGTCGAGAAACGGAGTGATGGTCCAGAGGATAGCATTAGTAGTCCTTACTATTCTGTGAAAAAGTGTGATAATAATTGTAATGAGGACTCCTTTTGAGTTTGTATAATCTCTAGTAGATAATATTTGTATTCAAACTCACGGTTTATGTTTGTCGTATTGTACCTGACGGTTGTATCGATAAGTTGTATTTTGAATTACGTATTCCGATCGCGACCCAAGATGGGTGATGCATACCTAATTTTGGGTGCGTCACATCATGCTTATAAAAAAAATAATTGTAAAAACAATATCATTTCACATATTAAGGCGTTCCAAAATTTCTCTATAAAAAAAGTGAAAACTTAGTTTTAAAGTCAATTCAAAATTATCGTAAATTTATTTATTTTTTATTAATATAATATAAATATTATAAACTATCTAAAAATACAACTAAATATATAATTTATTATTTTATTAATTTCTATGAAGCATATTAATTTTAACTTTTAAAATTTTCACAACTTAATTCTTAAAAATTAATAATATGAATAAAGATTTAATTTTCTCGAAATAATTTTTAAAAAAAAAATTATGGTGTGGATTTGATATAATGTTATAGTTGTGGGTAATATTTATAAATTTTGCAAAGTACACAAGTTGTTATATAATATTCGATTGGTCGGGGAATATTCTTTTTGTCGGGAAATATCCGTACAATGGTACAATCATTGGTGGACCCCCGCAACGAAATTATTGTCGGATTGAAAAAACGACAAAAATACTTTATGAAAATAATGGCGAAAGTTTTACCGTTAACTGTTGAAAGACCGGTGTTAAAAATGCGATGTCTGGCGTGGTTGCGTAGTAGCACGCGGTATTGATTATTGATGATTACGTGAGAAGTCACTCAGTTATACTCAATTATTGCTACAGTAATTATTGCATCATATCTATCATATTATTGATTCAATTATTGTCACAGTATCATCTGCATAAATTGTTTTTTATTAAATCAATACTTGAGACGACAAAATTATTCATATTATAAATTGCAATATTTACAATGTCAGAAGTTACATCGAGAGGAGAGGTTTAGTCACCTAATCATGGCATGATAGGGAGAAATCCTTATTGGAAAGCCCTCTCTTTCTTAGGAACGACCTGGTTGATAAATATTGTGAGTTATAAGGAGTTGAATTTGGAGACGCGGACGTGATATTTGAGTCCAGAACGACGAAATTAGTAAAAATAGTCTATAAACACAAAATTTTCTGATATTCACTATTTGGTCAAAAAGTCAACAGTTGACTTTTTCGGAAAAAGTCAAACTTTGAAATTTCAAAATTTATATTTTTGATAAAAATAGTTTCATTATGTTGGAATTGTTTGTGTTAGTGAAAATCGACATTTATTAGATGATAATTGATGTCTAGGGGTTATATTGATAAATCGGGTAATTTATCGGATAAATGAGCAATTAATTGCTACTAATTCACATGCTTATATAACTATTTGTTCACATATGTGTACTATTGAATCACATTATTTACTATTAGAGGAGTTAGTGCAAGATTGATAATACTTGCATGACTAAATTAAAAATGGAGTTATAGATGGAGGTACTATACTGAAATTTGTATTTTTCACATGATTATACTATTGATTCACATGATTGAACTGTTGATTCACATTATTTACTATTAGGGGAGTTGGTGCAAGATTGATAATACTTGCAGGACTAAATTATAAATGAAAGAAAAGTTGGAGGTATTGTACTGTAATTTTCGAGCCCCAAAACGTGCAATTATCGAAACTATATTTTTCTATAAATAGAAGCTCATTCTTCATTCATTTCTCACCAATTCACAAAAGCTTTAGAGTGATTATTATATAGAGAAATTATAGAGAGAAAAAGAAAAAATCTGCTACCTCCTTTATTCCGATATCAGCTTTTTTTTTCAAGGTAGGGAATATTATTTGTTTGTACTCGTATGGAGTATTATTTCTTTCTTTCGTCTTCATGAAGAGAACTTACATTATTCCATTCTTTATTATTACATTGGAATAACTTTGTATCTGTGAGCTACCCTATACTTGGTAAAATTCTTACATTGTTCCATTCTTTATCATTCATTGTTGGAACATCACATGCATGCGTTCTCTGGCAGGACACGGGTTAAAATCTTTATTATTCTATTGGAATATCACATTCGTGTGTGTTTTCTGTGGGACTGATTTCGTCTTTATTATTATGTTGGAATATCACATTTATGCGTTTCTGGCGGACGATTCCGTCTTTATTATTACATTGGAATATATCACATGCATGCGTTTTTACTTAGGACTGGTTAAAATCTTTATTATTTACGTTGGAATATCACATGCATGCGTTTTTACACTTGGGACTGATTAAAATCTTTATTATTTTGTTGGAATATCACATGCATGCGTTTTACGTGGACTTGATTCTGTTATTTATTATTATTCATTGGAATAAACTTTTGTGTGGTCTACATCGCGTGCATGGTGATTTCTTTTGTTATTCCATTCCTTATTATACTCGGTTGGTTAAAGTTTTGACTTATACTCCATGAAATTAGTGGAATATCCTTGATATTTGCGCTTCATCCAATATCTTTTTCGTGGAAATATTATTACGAGCATTCTTGAATTTTACTCTACAAAGCGATATCATGTTGACAATTTGGACATTATTAGTTCTGGATAAAATAATTCTTGAACTTGTTTTATTGAATTCTTATATCATTGTCATCATCATCATGTTTATATTTTGTTGAAAGTCATACGTGGCCTATAGTGCATAAATGGACTTGGTATGATTATGACCGGGGATTATTTGGTGTAATCATGGTAGTAATGTTACAAATGATGTGGTAAAAGTCCTCGTTGGCCCGTAGTGTATTGATGAAGCAGGTTGTTGGCATGATCATGACCATTATTGAATACACAAATATTCTTGGCGTAGTGCATGGATAATTGTGGTCGTGATACTAAAAAATATCCTTGGGTAGTAATGCGGGGGGTGATTCGATGATGTGGATTATTTATTAAAAGTCGAGTCCAGTGATAAAAGTGATGAAAAACCTTCTAAATCATAAAAGATAGTAGATTTTATTCTCGACTTGACTCTTTTAATGGATTGCTTGTTCCGCTACTGATTAAACTTGATGGTTGTTATATTGTATCGGTTTAACCTTTGTTGAAGGCTAACGATAATATATTACGCATTATCTTAGTCATAATATTTCCTCTTGGGCTAGTTGAGCTCACCATTTTACTTTTATTGTTCTCTTGAGAAATGAGAAGCGTAATGAGGGGACTAGTCGGGAAGCGAGTGAGCGGACGGATGATAGCATTAGTAGTCCTCACTATTACGTGAAATAGTGTAATAATAATTGTAATAAGGACTACTTTTGAGTTTGTATAATCTCTAGTAGACAATATTTGTATTCAAACTCACAGTTTATGTTTTGTCGTATTGTACACGACAGTTGTATTATTAAGTTGTATTTGAATTTATGTACCATGTAAGTGGCGACCCAAGATGGGTGACGTATACCTAATTTTAGGGGCGTCACAGTTGGTATCAAAGCTTAGGGATATGATCCCTGGCTAAGATGTGAGACTAGAAC
This sequence comes from Panax quinquefolius, assembly GCA_020205615.1. NCBI lineage: Eukaryota > Viridiplantae > Streptophyta > Magnoliopsida > Apiales > Araliaceae > Panax > Panax quinquefolius. Next base: position 124,590,312 of record CM035168.1, read on the forward strand.
TAGGAGGGGAGAGACGGAGAATTCCTTCGCTAGTATGACCTACCTAAGTTTATTTGATATTTAATTGGTCGGTCAGAGTATAGGGATAATATGTGATGTTAATTAACCCTTGTTTTGTGGCAGTATTTGAAAATGACATCCGAGAATGTTGAGAATAGCAATGGAGCACAGGAAACCGTTGAGTCTCCACAGATCAATAATCAGGACAATGTGCAACAGGATGGCGATAATCCTCCTGTAAACAACAACAATGATCAATTGACGAACGACGGTACGTTTAAGAGCTTTTAGAATTCATGCAACATCGGTGAAGACGGCTCCTTTTCATAATGCGAGAAAAAGCAATGGCAACCCACGGTTGGTCACCGCTAAGCAATTCAAGGATTTGGGACCACCGGAGTTTTGGGAAAGCCGAACCACTTAAGGCGGAGAGCGTAGTTAAAGCGAGATCACCAAGATATTTGATGTCTTGGGATACTCGAGGAGCAAAAGGTTCCTTTTTCCACCTTTATGTTGCGTGAAGAAAGCGAGATCACTTTGGTGGGAATCTATAAAGCGTACCCGACTGACGCACTCAAGATGTCTTGGGAGAAGTTCAAGAGTCATTTCAACGACAAGTACTTTCCGAAAATATTCATCACATGAAGGAGGTGGAGTTTATCAAGTTGGAACAAAACAATATGGCCGTGTCGTAATACGAGGCTAAATTTACGGAGTTATCCGGTTTGCATCCCATTTGGTCGATAATGAGGAGCGAATGACGCGAATGTTTTTAAGAGGTTTGAAGCCAGAAGATACATGATATCTTATTTCTCAAAAGCGTGTTTGTATTAGGATGTTGTAAATAGGGCTCGATTAGTGGGGTAGCGATAACGAGTCAACGCAACAAAAAGAAGCGACCGACAACAAAATGATAATCTGGGGTGATACTTGATCGTGAAGCGGTGACAATAAGCATAGAGGAATCAACATGCGAAATGGTAACCGCCGGTGGTAATCATGGTCAAAACAATAAGAATGGACATTTCAAGAAGAGGAGATTCAACAATGATGGAAAGAGCGTCGACCGTTGTTAAGGAAGGAGAAGCGACCACCTATCATATGCTTCAAATGCGGAGGGAGGGACACATCGGTCAAGCTGCGCGATGCAGTCAAAGCATGTTATAATTGTGGAAGAGAAGGTCACTTAGCCCGATTTTGTCGTTCACCAGAAGACAAGTTCAATTTAGGATGGAGGCACCAAAGGTAGTCTAGAAAAGTCAAAGGTGTAGTTTAAAAGAAAACATTTTTTTCGTGACAAGGAACCTGAATAAAATTATCACGGGTATGTTAGTCATAAACTCTTGTGAAGTCTATATCGTGTTAGATACTAGTTCTACTCACTCTTTTATTTCACCTAGTTGTGTTCAATGTTTGAATTTTACTCCGGAGAAGTTAGATTTTGATTTATCTGTTGAAACTCAGTTGGGAGAAACCTTCATTACCTCCACTATTTATAAATCTTATTCAAATCAACACTTTCACGTTACCTGTCGATCGTATCTCTTTGAAAATACTTGTCTTTGATGTGATTTTAGGAATCGATTGGTTAACTACTCATCATGCTTTTCGTAAGATTGTTAGCTTTCATATTCCTAACCAACCTGTTATGTGAATTCAAGCAACCAAATCACTAAAGTCAATCATGGTCATATCAAGCCATAAGTAAAGAGCCCCGGTCCTTTCGTTGTTAACTTCCTTGTGTGGAATGCACCGAAGCGGACTTTAGTAGGTGACGTTGTGAATAGCGATGGCAAGTTGATAGGTATCAATGTGATGTGTTACCCAAGTCTTGGATGAGAGTCGCGGTTTTGAATGATATTTCTATTGTTAATAAATTTCCTTACGTATTCTTGAAGACTTCTTCGCTTTACCCACAGGCGTGAAATCAATTTTGTATTGACCCCAGTACAAAACCCATTTCTAAAACCCTCAAATATTTCTTTAACTAAAATGAACGTAACATGCACCAAAGACGTTGTCTCGAGCTGTTGAAGATTACGATCGTACCATTAAATACCATCATGGGAAAGCGAACGTGGTAGCTGACGCGTTGAGTAAAAGATCGTATGCGTTTACGAGTGCGATGTTGTTAACACAAAGACCCATTTTGTACAACTTACAAATGATGAAGATAGAGTTAAAGACTATAGGAACCCACGTGAAGATAACGAATATACGAGTAGAATTAATCGACTTTAATCGATAAAGTTAAAGTCACTCAAGCTACACACCCAGAGCTAATGAATGTGAAGAATTAAGAAGGTTCAAGAGGGCGTTATTCTAGAAGCAAGAATCGACGAATAGAAGAAATCTCAACCCTCGATTTAATTGGCCCATTTGAAATCCTCGATAAAGTAGGAACTGTGGCTTATGGACTCGTTTTACCGCCAAGTATGTCGCGTGTTCATAACATTTTTAACGTATCGACGTTACATAAATATGGGGATGACCCGAACCACATTATTAATTTAGAACCGGATGAGATAGCGGATGATTTAACGTATGAGGAGATACGTGTTAAAATCTTGGATAAGAAGGATTATATTCGACACTCAAAGGTTATACCTCGAGGGTTAGAATTTGAAGTGAGGCGAGGTATCCTCACCGTTTTAAGCATACCAGTGCGTATGTAAATTTCAAGGGCAAAATTTCATAAGGAGGGGAGATTGTGAGACCCCAGATTTTATGAATAAAGATTTAATTTTCTCGAAATATTTTTTTAAAAAAAAATTATGGTGTGGATTTGATATAATGTTATAGTTGTGGGTAATATTTATAAATTTTGCAAAGTACGCAAGTTGTTATATAATATTCGTTTTTGTGGGGAATATCAATGGGGAATGACAATGATACAATCATTGGTGGACCCCATAATGTAATTATTATCGGATGAAAAAGCGACAAAAATACTTTTTATGAAAATAACGGTGGAAGTTTTACAGATTAAGCTGTTGAAACACCCGATGTTAAAAGTAAATCGATGTCTGGCATGGTTGTATAGTAGCACACGGTATTGATTATTGATACTTACGTGAGAAGTCACTCAGTTATACTCAATTATTACTACAGTAATTGCTGCATCATATCTATCATATTATTAATTCAATTATTGTCACAGTATCATCTGCATAAATTGTTTTTTATTAAATCAATACTTGAGATGACAAAGTTATTCATATTATAAATTGTAATATTTACAATGTCTAGAAGTTACATCACGGAGAGGTTTGGTCACCTAATTTGGCGCATGATAGGGAGAAATCCTTATTGGAAAGCCCTCTTTCACGGGAGCGATTTGGTTGATAAATATTGTGAGTTTATAATATAATAATGAATATTATAGGAGTTGAATTTGGAGAGCGGACATGATATTTGAGTCAAAATGACGAAATTAGAAAAAATAGTCTATAAACACAAAATTTTTGGATTCACTATTTGGTCAAAATTCAACAGATTGACTTTTTAGGAAAAGTCAAACTTTGAAATTTCAAAATTTATATTTTGATAAAAATAGTTTCATTATGTTGGAATTATTTGTGTTAGTGAAAATCGACATTTATTAGATGATAATTGATGTACAGGGTTATATTGATAAATCGGGTAATTTATCGGATAAATGAGCAATTAATTGCTACTAATTCACATGCTTATATAACTATTTATTCACATATGTGTACTATTGAATCACATTATTTACTATTAGGGGAGTTGGTGCAAGATTGATAATACTTGCATGACTAAATTAAAAATGGAGTTATAGATGGAAGTACTATACTGAAATTCGTATTTTTCACATGATTATACTATTGATTCACATGATTGAACTGTTGATTCACATTATTTACTATTAGGGGAGTTGGTGCAAGATTGATAATACTTGCAGGACTAAATTATAAATGAAAGAAAAGTTGGAGGTATTGTACTGTAATTTTTGAGCCTCAAAGCGTGCAATTATCGAAACTATATTTTTCTATAAATAGAATCTCATTCTTCCTTCATTTCTCACCAATTCACAAAAGCTTTAGAGAGATTATTATAGAGAGAAATTATAGAGAAAGAAGAAGAGAAATGCTACTTCACTCATTTATTCGATTATCCGATTTTTTTCAAGGTAGGGAATATTATTTGTTGTACTCGTAGGAAATATTATTTCTTTCTTTCGTCTTCATGAAGAGAACTTACATTATTCCATTCTTTATTATTACATTGGAATAACTCAGATATGCTGTGAGCTACCCTATACTTGGTGAAATTTTCTTGTTGTCCCATTCTTTATCATTCATTTGGAACATCACATGCATGCGTTTCTACTTGGGACTGGTTAAAATCTTTATTATTCTATTGGAATATCACATGCATGCTTTTACGCCGGACTGATTTCGTCTTTATTATTCTATTGGAATATCATGTCTATGCGTTCTACGTTGGACCTGATTCCGTCTTTATTATTCTGTTGGAATATCCTCTCTGTGCGTTTTACGCCGGACCTAATTCCGTTATTTATTATTACATTGGAATAACTGCGTATGCGATCTATCGCATGCTGGTGATTTCTTTTGTTATTCCATTCCTTATTATACTCGGTTGGTTAAAGTTTTGACTTTCTATACTCCATGAAATTAGTGGAATATCCTTGATATTTGCGCTTCATCCAATATCTTTTCGTGGAAATATTCTTCTGAACATTCTTGAATTTTACTTTACAAAACAGTATCATGTTGACAATTTGGACATTATTAGTTCCTGGATAAAATAATTCTTGAACTTGTTTTTATGGAATTCTTATATCATTGTCATCATCCTCATGTTTATATTTTGTTGAAAGTCAAATGTGGCCTATAGTGCATAGATGGACTTGGTATGATTATGACCGAGGATTATTGATTGTAATCATGACCGTAATGTTACAAATGATGTGGTAAAAGTCCTCATTGGGCGTAATGCATTGATGGACGAGTTGTTGGCATGATCATGACCATTATTGAATACACAAATATTCTTGGCGTAATGCATGGATAATTGTGGTCGTGATACTAAAGAATATCCTTGGCCGTAGTGCGGGGGTGATTCGATGATGTGGATTATTTATTGTCGAGTCCCAACGATAAAAGTGATGAAAAACCTTCTAAATCATAAAAGATAGTAGATTTTATTCTCTCTTGACTCTTTTAATGGATTGTTTGTTCATTCTGATTAAACTTTATGGTTGATATATTGTATCGGTTTAACATTGTTGAAGGCTAACAATAATATATTACGCATTATCTTAGTCATAATATTTCTCTTTGGGCTAGTTGAGCTCACCCTTTTACTTTTATTGTTTCTCTTGAAATGAGAACGTAGCGAGGATTAGTCGGAAAGCGGAGTAGCGGACGAGATGATAACATTAGTTGTCCTCCTCACTATTACATGAAATAGTGTAATAATAATTGTAATAAGGACTCCTTTTGAGTTTGTATAATCTCTTATAGACAATATTTGTATTCAAACTCACAGTTTATGTTTTGTCGTATTGTACACGACAGTTGTATTAGTAAGTTATATTTGAATTACATGCCACGTATGTATCGGCGACCCAAGATGGGTGATGTATACCTAATTTTTGGGGCGTCACGGTTGAGTATCAAAGCTTGAGGATATGATCCTGGCTAAGATGTGAGACTAGAACTAGGAGGGGAGGCGGGGAATTCCTTCGTTAGTAGGACCTACTTAAATTTATTTTTTGTATTTAAATTGGTTGGTCAGAGTTTAGAGATATTATGTTACATGTCAATTAACCTTTGTTTTGTGGCAGTATCTGAAAATGACATCCGAAAATGTTGAGAATAGCAATGGGGCACAAGAGACCGTTGAGTCTCTACATATCAATAATCAGGAGAATGTGCATCAGGAAGGCGACAATCCTCATGCAAACAACAACACTGACCAAATGATGAATTATAAGAAAAATTGAATACTTTTATTTCATAAAATTCGGGGTCTTACAAGCACCAGCACCCGTTGTTAAGGAAAGAGAAAGACCACCTATCATATGCTTCAAATGCGGAGGGGAGGGACACATCAGTCCAAATTGCGCGATGCCGTCCAAAACATGTTGTAATTGTGGAAGAGAATGTCACTTAGCTCGATTTTGTCGTTCACCAAAGACAAATTCAGCTAGGATGGAGGCACCAAAGGCTGTCCTAGAAAAGTCAAAGCCATTAGTCTGCAAGGGAGAGCGTTTGTTGTGACCTCCCAGAAAGCAAGGAACCCGAATGAGGTCATCACGGGTAAGCTTATCATAAACTCTAGCGAAGTCAACACTTTATTTGATACCGGTTCTACCCATTCTTTTATTTCTCCTACTTGCGCTTAACGATTAAATTTGACTCCGGAGGAATTAGACTTTGACTTATCTATGGAAACTCCGTTGGGAGAAACCTTCATTACATCCACGGTTTATAAGTCTTGTTTGGTTCAAGTTGGTACCCACACATTACCTGTCGATCTTATTGCATTAAAAATACTTGCATTTGATGTAATTACAGGGATTGATTGGTTAACTACTCATCGTGCAAAAATTGATTATTTTCGTAAGGTTGTTAGCTTTCATATTCCTAATCGACCTATTATGCGAATTCAAGCAACAAAACCATTAAAATCAATCACTGTCATCTCAAGCCATAAAACTATTCGTTTATTGAAAAATGGATGTCAAGCTTTCTTAGCTCATATCACGAGATCTAAACAAAATACGTCGGTTTTGAATAATATTTCTATTGTTAATGAATTTCGACGTGTTCCACGAAGAACTTCTGGCCTACCCCAGGCGTGAAATTGAATTTTGTATCGACCTTGAACCCCAGACAAAACCCATTTCCAAAACCCCATATCGAATGGCTCTATTGAACTTCGAGGAGTTAAAGACTCAACCGCAGGAATTGTTAGACATTGGCTTTATTCGTCTAGTACTCCTTCTTGGGGTGCTCACATTCTATTCGTGAAGAAGAAAGATGGGAGTATGCGACTTTGTATTGATTATCGAGAGTTGAATCATGTCACCATCAAAAATAGGTACCCATTGCCACGTATTGATGACCTGTTTGACCAGTTGCAAGGAGCCAAATTCTTTTCAAAGATTGATCTTCGTTCCGGATATCACCAATTGAATATTAGAACCGATGATATTCCAAAGACGGCTTTCAGAACTCGGTACGGGCATTATGAACTCCTAGTCATGTCTTTTGGATTGACAAATGCTCCTGCTGCCTTTATGGATATGATGAACCGAGTATTCAAGGAATATTTGGATCATTTTGTGGTCGTCTTTATTGATGACATCCTCATATATTCCAAAATCCGTGAAGATCATGAGGAACACTTGAGGTTGATACTCCAAAAGCTTCGTGAATACAAGCTTTATGCCAAGTTGAAGAAATACGAGTTACGGCGAGAGAAGTAACATTCCTTGGGCGGGTGGTATCAAGTCATGAAATATCCATTGACCCAATGAAAGATTGAAGCTATTCAAAGTTGGGAGCAACTTAAATCGATGATAAAGAAATCGTAGCTTTCTTGGCTTATTTGGTTATTATTGGAGATTCGTAGAAGGGTTTTCTCGAATCGCTACTCCACTAACTCGGTGACTCGAAAAGATCTGAAAGTTCGGTTGGAGCGAGAATATGAGAAGAGTTTTCAAGAACTTCGAGAAGACTCATTCAAAGACTGTTACGACAATACCATCCGGTTCGGAGGATTTGCCATCTCTGGTGATGCTTGGGCAAAGGGTTAAGATGTGTTCTCATGCAACATGGGAAAGTCATAGCTTTATGCCTCACGAAAACTCAAAGAATATGAGAGGAATTATCCTACTCGCGACTCAGAGTTAGCATTTGTTGTCTTCGCACTTAAAATTTGGAGGCATTACTTGTAAGACCCCAACTTATTATTAATGAAATTTAATTTTCTCTATTTATTATTTTGAAATAGTAAGGGTTGATTTGATTAATGTGGATAGTAGGGGGGTAAAATACGCAAATATTTCAAAATAAAGCAAGTGGTTATAAATATATTCATTGTTGTCGGGGAATATTCGTTTGGTCGTGGAATATTAAATCTTTGTCGGGGAATATTAAATGCGACAGTAGTGACCATGTGTGGGTCCCATAACGGAAAGTGATTGGATGAAGAAAAGCGACAAATATAAGTTGTTTAAAAATAACTTGGCGTAGTTATTCACCAGATTATCTTGTTAAAATACTCGGTGGTTAAAACACGATGGATATGCGGTATTGCACCAATTATTGATTCTTACGTGTAAGAAGGCACTACTCAATAATGGTTACGATAATTACTATTCGATTATTTTATTGATTTAATAATTCTGCTGCGTTGATATTTTATATTGTTTGTTTCAATAATTAATTGTTACACGGTATTTTTCATTATCGAAGCAATAATTCATATTATCTAATAATAATATTATTAGATAACATTATTGGCAATGTCTAGAAAGTTACATCTAAGGAGAGGTTTGGTCACCTAATTGCGTGCGATGAAGGAGAAATTCTTATTGGAAAGCCCCTATTTCAGGAGGCTTTTGGTTGTCAATATTGTGATTACGTAATATTATTTGTGAATAATTAATTATTGATTCATATGATGAGAAAAATATTGATTTTATGTGGATATAGATGGAGAAAATTTTTAATGTGACAATTGTTGAAAATTGAAATTTTATCTTTTTACGATAAAATAATTCGTTTAAATATATTATTATATTTTAATAATATAATAATGGTGATATTTTTACAACGAATGTGGGATATATGAGTATCTGAGGAGGAAGAGTATTTTGTTGCAATAAATGTTTAAAATATGTTAAACATGTAAATTGGACCCCATTTATTGGATTGAAATTTGATTATAGCTTTATAAAATCGCTTGGATTTATGGATTTTGGTCAATTTTTGTTTGGAATTTGGAAAAACTTTCTTACGCAAAGTTGTAGAGAATTGAATTTTCTATAAAAAAATTGATGATTCGAATTTTACGGCAAAAGGACTATTTATTATGAATTATTGAAGCTCAAGAAACTCGAAATAATTGATTTTGGAAGTTTAAAATATTTAAAATTAGAAAAACATTTTTTGTTGTTAGTCTTGTGTAGTAAAATTTGGTTGGTGGTGATGTTGGGCAAATTAAGTGTGCGTTGGAAAAATATATATATATATTATTAATTTATTAAATTTTACGCTTTTGGTGTTCTAGCGATTTCCTATAAATAGGTCTTGGGTTAGAATTGAAAATCACACGTAAAGCGAAGTTTTTCTCTCTATATTATCGAGCGTATTCTTGTAAGTATTTTGAGTATACTTTGAGTATTGCTATACTGGTGCAAGTTCAAGTCATGCTTTATATCCAGGTGTTTTATTTAAATCTTGTCTTTGTGAGGTAAGGGATATTATTTTTTTTCGTAATGATATTATTTCTTCAATATCATTATGTTGAAATATTGATCTGAAGTTTTTATCAAATTTGGAACTTTTGGTGTGTGAGATTACTATTCACGTGTGCGCAGACTATTCACATATCTGATCTTATTCACGAATCAGCCTTTATTCATGAAAAATGAAAAATTTTCTTTCGTCAAAATATCTATTACGGATACTAGCTTTGATTGTATCCATGTTTTGATCATTCTTGAATTTTACACCACTATGATTATTTTGAGGTATTTTTGGACGTGGATAAAACAAAGTACGAATCCTTAATCCTTAATCTTTGTCATTTTGTTTCTTTGGATTCGTTTCTTTAAAAATATTTTTCATCATCCTCGGTCTTAAATGATGATATTATTGAATATCTTTGGCTGTAGTGCAAAGATGAATGATTTCGATGAATATCTTTGGCCGTAGTGCAAAGATGAGCAGTGTTTAGATGAACATGACCGGTGATGAATATCTTTGGCACAGTAGTGCAAAGATGAATATTTGATTCGAGATATATATTGATTGATATTACGGGGAATAAAAGATAGGCGATGAACTTTTAAATTCATACATAGAAGATAGTAGTTTGCATTCTCTACTTAACTCTTCTAATGAATTATTATTTTATTGCGAATATTGATTTAAAAACTTGTTGTCTATTGTATTCTATTAGATTTTTCCTGTTAAAGACTAATGATAATTTGTTGTATATTATCTTAGTCATAATATTCTTCTTTGGGCTAGTTGAGCTCACCCTTTTCCTTTTTTGTTCTATTTTTCTTCTCGGGAGGAGAATATATAAGCGAGCATGCAGCCTGGGGTATGGAATGAAGGTTCTAGAGAGTTGTTTAATAGTCCTCACCATTTTGTAAAATAATGTATCAATAAATATGATGAGGATTTATTTGAGTATAGATATTGTCTAGAAGATAATATTTGTATTCAAACTCATGATTTCTTGTTGTAATAATAAAGTTGTAGTTGTTTACGTACCATGTATTGACAACTCGGAATGGGTGATGTATACCTATTTTGGGGCGTCCTTTGTTGGTATCGAGCTTAGGATATGATCTCTGGCGGAGATCGGGGAATAGAACTAGGAGGGGAGAGAGACGAGTAAATCCTTCGCTAGTGTGTCCTACCTAAGCTTATTTGTTAGTTGGTCAAGTATATAAGGATATTATGTGATATATTGATTTCCTTAATTAACCCTTGTTTTATGGCGGATTTGAGAATGTCATTAAGAATATTAACAATAGAAATGAGATCGTGGAGAGCGCGCTGTACTCACCAACGAGGAGAGCGTGCAACTGACAGTGACAATGTTCTCTCGTGAACAACACCACTAAGCGAGATGATGAAGCGAGAGGATGTTTAGAAGCTTTTTGCAGTTCATACAAAATCGGGACGAGGAGACTCGTGTTCAAAATCTGAGGAGGAAATGATAGCAATTCACGGGTTGTCATGACAAGCAGATTCAAAGAGTTGGGACCACCGAATTTAAGGGAAAGCCAGATCCGATCATGGCGGAAACATGGGTCAAGCAAATTACCAAGATATTCGATGTCTTGGGATGCGCGGAGGAACATAAGGTTCCATTCGCCACCTTTATGTTAAAGTGGCGAGGCGAATCTCTGGTGGGAGTGCGTGAAGCGTACTCCATCCGGCCAAGACTCAACATGTCTTGGGAGACATTTTGAAATTATTTAATGACAAATACTTTCCTAAAAGTGTTCGTCATATGAAGGAAGTGAAGTTCATCGATTAGAACAAAACAACATGGCGGTGTCTCGATGACGAGGCAAAGTTTGCGAGAGTTATCCGAGTTTGCACCTCATTTGGTGGAGAATGAGGAGCGATGTACACGGATGTTTCGAGAGGTTTGAAACCGGCGATACGACAATATCTCATTTCTCATAAATTTTCTCTATTCAGGATGTTGTTAATAGGGCTCAATTGTTAGAAGCGAGATAATGAGTATGTTCAACCGAGGGACCATAACCGAGGATCGTGCAGAGATAGCGATCAGCAATGAATAATGATAAAGCGGCGGAGAAAAAACAGACGGACAAAAATGGTAACCACTCGGTGGTAATCATGGCCATGAAAATAGAAAGAAGCGAGTCGGGAGGAGATTTTAAAAGAGGAGATTTAACAACGACCGTGAAGACGACGGTCTGCGTAAGAAGAATCGGTTCTAAGGGAGGAGAACGACCACGTGGTCATATGCTACAAATGCTGAAAAGAGGGACATATCACCAAACTTCCCACAACAGTTCAAGGTATGCTATAATTATGGAAAGGAAGGACATATCGCCGAGATTATGCTGTAGCGAAACCTAGTTCAATGAGGGGACGGTGACTCAAAAAGGTCATCCCGAGAAAAGTCAAAGTCAACGATTACGAGAAGAGGCGTTTGTTGTGATTTGGTCAAAATGCGAGGAACCCAAACGAGGTGATCACGGGGTAAGCTATTTATAAATTCTTGCAAAGTTTATACCTTACTTGATCTGGGGTCTTTACCCATTCATTTATCTCTCCGCATGTGCTCAACGTTTAAACTTGACTCAGGAGAAATTAGACTTTGACTATCTGTGGAAACTCCGTTAGGAGAAACTTTCATCACATCCATTGTTTATAAATCTTGTTTGATTCAAGTTGGCACCATCACCTTACATTGACCTTATCTCTTTAAAAATACTTGCTTTTGATGTGATTTTAGGGATTGATTGGTTAACTACTCATCATGCCAAAATTGATTGTTTTCGTAAGGTTATTAGTTTTCATATTCCTAACCAACTTTTGTTATGCAATTCAAGCAACTAAACCATTAAAATCAATCATCGTTATATCTAATCATAAAGCTATTCGTTTATTGAAAAGCGGATGTCAAGCTTTCTTAGCCCATGTTATTGATTTGAATAAAGACACGTCAAATTTGAATAATATTCTGTTTTTATTGACTTTCCGACGTATTTCTGAAGAACTTCCCGGTCTACCCCGTAGCGTGAAGTTGAATTCTTTATTGATCTTGAACCTGGTACAAAGCCCATTTCTAAAACCCCATATCGAATGGCTCCTATTGAACTTGAGGAGTTAAAGATCCAACTACGAGGAATTGTTGGACATCGATTTCATTCGCCCCTAGTACATCTCCTTGGGTGCTCTGTTTTATTAAGTAAAGAAGAAAGGCGGGAGTATACGACTTTGTATTGACTATCGGAATTGAACCATGTCACCATCGAGAATAGGTATCCTCTACCTCGTATTGATGACTTGTTTGACCGATTTAGAGGGCACAATTCTTTTCAAAAATCGATCTTCATTCGGATATCATCAATTTGAAGATTAGGCGAGGATATTCAAAGGCGCCTTCAAAACTTGGTATGGGCATTATGAATTCTTAGTCACGTCTTTGGATTGACTAATGCTCCTCGCGACTTTCATAGATATGATGAACCAAAGTATTCAAGGAATATTTGGATCGGATTCGTTGTTGTTTTTATTGATGACATCCTCATATATTCCAAAAGTCGTGAAGATTATGAGCACCATTTGAAATTCGGTACTCCAAAGGCTTCGTGAAAACAAACTATATGCCAAATTGAAGGAATGCGAGTTACGGCGAGGAAGTAGCATTTCTTGGGCGCGTGGTGTCAAAACATGGAGTATCCGTGGACCCGGCGAAGATTGAAGCAATGCAAAGTTGGGAACAATCGAAGTCGGTGGACCAAATACGTAGCTTTACGGGTCTGGTTGGTTATTATCGGAGATTCGTGGAAGGGTTTTCGAATCGCTACTCCATTAACTTCGGCTAACTCGGAAGGATACACAATTCGTTTGGAGCGAAGAATGCGAGAAGTGTTTCCAAGAGCTTAAGAGGAGACTTATTTTACACTGTTCTAACAATACCATCCGGTTCGGATGGATTTGTTATCTCTGACGATGCTTCGAGCAAAGGGTTAGGATGTGTTCTCATGCAACGTGGGAAAGTCATAGCCTATGCCTCGCGACAACTTAAAGAGTGTGAGAGGAATTATCCTACTCATGATCTAGAGTTGGCAGCAGTCATTTTCGCACTAAAGATATGGAGGCACTATCTATATGGGGAGAAAGTGGAGATATATTCAGACCATAAAAGCCATAAATATTTCTTCACTCAAAAAGAACTCAACATGCGGCAGCGACGTTGGCTCGAGCTATTGAAAGACTACGACCACACTATTCAATACCATCCTAGAAAAACGAACGTGGTAGCTGACGCGTTGAGTAGAAGATCATATGTGGGAATGAGTGCGATGATGTCAAGTATATGCATAGAGCCAACTTTAATAGAAAAAGTTAAGGTTGCTCAAGCCACCGACCCGGAGCTGATGCGTATGAAGAAGAAAGTACAAGAAGGAGCTATTCCGGAAGCGAGAATTGATGAAGAAGGAATACTTCAAGTCCACTTTAGACTTTATGTCCCTAACGACTCTGATTTGAAGTACAAGATTATGACGGAGGCACACAATACACCATTTTCAATCCATCCTGGAAGTACCAAAATTTATCGTGATCTTCGACATACATTTTGGTGGAACAATATGAAGAGAGAGATTGCAAAGTTTATCTCGATGTGTTTAACTTGCCAACGTGTAAAGGCGGAACATCTAGTACCTAAAGGGTCCGTTGCAACCACTTGAGATTCGAAATGGAAGTGGGAACACATTACCATGGATTTCGATTACGGGTCTTCCCTACGGTTTCTCAAGGCATCAATCTTTATTTGGGTTATTGTTGATAGATTAACCAAGTCGCTCATTTCTTGCCGATCACGGAGACTTATTCCTTGAACGTCTTGCTAGTATATGACGTGAATGAGATTGTGAGGTTGCATGGCATGCCAAGTATCCATAGTTTGGATCGTGACCCAAGATTCACTTCAAGATTTTGGGTTAGCTTGCAAAAAGCTATGGGCACGGATTTGCGATTTAGTTCGGCATACCATCCCCAAACAGACGGACAATCGAGAGAGACTATTCAAACTCTTGAAGATCTATTAAGACTCGTGTGTCCTAGACTTCAAGGGCGGTTGGGATAAGTATTTACCATTGGTGGAATTCTCCTACAACAACAAGATTATCGAGCAAGTATAGGTGTGGCTCCATTGAAGCATTATATGGACGAAAATGTCGTTCTCAATATGTTGGGATGAGGTGGGTGAAGCAACATTGTTGGGACCCGAGTTAGTATGTATGACTCACTAGAAAAGATCCAAATGATTCGATAACGTATACAAAGCGGCACAAGATCGACAAAAGAGTTATGCGGATCTTCATCGAAAGGACGTGGAATTTAGTATAGGGGATCGTGTATTATTACGAGTTGCTCCATGGAAGGAGTTACAAGATTTGGGAAGAGAGGAAAACTCAATCCACGATTTATTGGTCCATTTCAAATTCTTGACCGGAAGTAGGAAATGTAGCCTATAGACTCGCGTTACCTCCGAGTATGTCTCGTGTTCATAATGTGTTTCACATATCGTACTTCAGTAAATATGTGAAAGACCCGAACCACGTTATAGAGTTAGAACCAGGACGAGATAGTAGAAGACTTAACGTATGAGGAGGTACTGTCAAGATCTTGGATAGGAAGGAGCATGTCCACGCATGAAAGGTCATACCACAAGTTAAAGTTACGTGGAGGAATCATGCTATAGAGGAAATGACACAGGAATTGGAAAGCGAAATGAAAGCGAGGTATCCTCACCTTTGAAAACACCGAATACGTCACGCCAATTTCGAGGACGAAATTTCATAATGAGGGAGGTTGTAAGACCCCAACTTATTATTAATGAAATTTAATTTTCTCTATTTATTATTTTGAAATAGTAAGGGTTGATTTGATTAATGTGGATAGTTAGGGTAAAATACGCAAATATTTCAAAATAAGCAAGTGGTTATAAAATATTCATTGTTGTGGGGAATATTCGTTTGGTCGTGGAATATTAAGATCGTCGAGGAATATTCGTATCGACGGCAAGCGACCATGTGTGGGCCCCATAACGGAAAGCGATTGGATGAAGAAAAGACAAATATAAGTTATTTAAAAATAACTTGGCGAAGTTATTCACCAATTATCTTGTTAAAATACTCGGTGGATTTAAAACACAAGAAGCTGCGGCAGTATTGCACCAATTATTGATTCTTACGTAAGAAGACACTACTCAATAATGGTTACGATAATTCTTATTCAATTATTTTATTGATTTAATAATTGTTGCGTTGATATTTTATATTCTTTGTTGTTTCAATAATTGTCATTTACGGTATTTTTCATTATCGAAGCAATAATTCATATTATCCGAATAATATTATTAGATAACATTATTGGCAATGTCTAGAAAGTTACATCTAAGGAGAGGTTTGGTCACCTAATTACGGCGCCAAGAAGGAAAAATTCTTATTGGAAAGCCCCTCTTTTCCGGGAAATGCTCGATTATCGATAATATTGTGATTACGTAATATTATTTGTGAATAATTAATTATTGATTCATATGATGAGAAAAATATTGATTTTATGTGGATATAGATGGAGAAAATTTTAATGTGACAATTGTTGAAAATTAAAATTTTATCTTTTTACGATAAAATAATTCATTTAAATATATTATTATATTTTAATTATATAATAATGGTGATATTTTTTACAACGAATGTGGGATATATGAGTATACGAGGAGGAAGAGTATTTTTGTTGCAATAAATGTTTAAAATATGTTAAACATGTCGGTGGACCCCATTTATTGACTGAAATTTGATTATACTTTATAAAATCGCTTCGTTTATGGATTTCGGTCAATTTTTGTTTGGAATTTGGAAAAACTTTCTTCTGCAAAGTTGTAGAGAATTGAATTTCCTATAGAAAAATTGAGAGATTCGAATTTTTTGGCAAAAGGGCTATTTATTATGAACTAATGAAGCTCAAGCTCAAAATAATTAATTTTGGAAGTTTAAAATATTTAAAATTAGAAAAACATTTTTTTTGTTGTTAGTCTTGTGTAGTGAAATTTGGTTGGTGGTGATGTTGGGCAAATTAAGTGTGCGTTGGAAAAATATATATATATATATTATTAATTTATTAAATTTTATAACTTTTCTTGTTCTAAGCAATTTCTATAAAAGGGTGCTTAGGTTAAAATTAAAAATCACACCGTAAGCTGAAGTTTTTCTCTCTATATTATCGAAAGCGTATTCTTGTGAGTATTTTGAGTATACTTTGAGTATTGCTATACGGTGCAAGTTCAAGTCATAGCCAATATCCAGGTGTTTCAACTAGAAGAAATCTTGTCTTTTGTGAGGTAAGGGATATTATTTTTTTCGTAATGATATTATTTCTTCAATATCATTATGTTAAAATATTGATCTGAAGTTTTTATCAAATTTGGAACTTTTGGTGTAGAGTTCTTATTCACGTGTATGCAAGACTATTCACGTATCTGATCTTATTCACGAATACTAAGACTATTCATGAAAAATGAAAAAAAAAAATTCGTCAAAATATCTATTCGGATACTAGCTTTGATTGTATCCATGTTTTGATCATTCTTGAATTTTACACCACTATGATTATTTTTGAGGTATTTTTGGACGTGGATAAAACAAAGTACGAATCCTTAATCCTTAATCTTTGTCATTTTGTTTCTTTGGATTCGTTTCTTTAAAATATTTTCATCATCCTCGGTCTTAAATGATGATATTATTGAATATCTTTGGCACATGTAGCAAAGATGAATGATTTCGATGAATATCTTTGGCCCGTAGCAAAGATGAGCAGTGTGTTTAGATGAACATGACGGTGATGAATATCTTTGGCTCAGTAGTAGAAAGATGAATATTTGATTCGAGATATATATTGATTGATATTACGGGAATAAAAGATAGGCGATGAACTTTTAAATTCATACATAGAAGATAGTAGTTTGCATTCTCTACTTAACTCTTCTAATGAATTATTATTTTCATTGCGAATATTGATTTAAAAACTTGTTGTCTATTGTATTCTATTAGATTTTTCCTGTTAAAGACTAATGATAATTTGTTGTATATTATCTTAGTCATAATATTCTTTCTTGGGCTAGTTGAGCTCACCCTTTCCTTTTTGTTCCATTTTTCTTCTCGGGGAGGCGAGAATATAGCGAATGCAGTCGGGGTATGGAATGAAGGTTCTAGAGAGAGTTGTTTAGTAGTCCTCACCATTTTTGTAAAATAATGTATCAATAAATGTGATGAGGATTTATTTGAGTATAGATATTGTCTAGAAGATAATATTTGTATTCAAACTCACAGTTTTACTGTTGTAATAATAAAGTTGTAGTTGTTTCTGTACCATGTATTGACAACTCAGAATGGGTGATGTATACCTATTTTGGGGGCGTCACATTACTTGTATGGGGAGAAAGTGGAGATCTTTACGGATCATAAAAGCCTCAAATATTTCTTCACTCAAAAGGAACTCAACATGCGACAACGACGTTGGCTTGAACTGTTGAAAGATTATGATCATACCATCCAATACCATCCTGAAAAAGCGAACGTGGTAGCCGATGCATTGAGTAGAAGATCATATGCGGGTACGAGTGCAATATTGTCAACGCAAAGGCCCATTTTGTATGACTTGCAAAGGATGGAGATAGAGATAAAGACTCCAGGGACCCACGTGATGATGGCAAATATACGAGTAGAACCGACTTTAATTGATAAAATTAAAGTCGCTTTCAAATTACTGATCCGAACCGATCGTATGAGGAAGAAAGTGCAAGAAGAAGGTGCGATGCTTAGGAAGCAAGAATCGATGAAGAAGGAATACTTGAGTCAACTCCGGACTTTGTGTTCTAACGACCACGATTTAAAGTATAAAATCATGATGGAGGTACAACACACCATTTGCAATCCATCACGGGAGTACCAAAATGTATCATGATCTTGACATACATTTTGGTGGGGCAATATGAAGAGAGAGATATTTGTTTATCTCAAGGTGTCTAACGTGTCAACGAGTCAAGGCGGAGCATCAAGTACCAAAAGGTCCATTGCAACCACTTGAAATTCCAGAATGGAAGTGGGAGCACATTACTATGAATTTCGTTACTGGTCTTCCCAAGGTTTCTCAAGGCATAGATGCGATTTGGGTCATTGTTGATAGATTGACCAAGTCTGCTCATTTCTTACCGATACGAGAGATATATACACTTGAACGTCTTGCTCGTATGTACATAAACAAGATTGTAAGACTGCATGGTATGCCAGTATCCATAGTTTTTAATCGAGACCCAAGATTCACTTCACGATTTTGGGATAGTTTGCAGAAAGATATGGGCACGGATTTACGATTTAAATCGGCATATCATCCTCAGACGGACGGACAGTAAGAAAGGACTATTCAAACTCTTGAAGATCTATTAAGACTCTGTGTCCTTGATTTCAAGGGAAGTTGGGATAAGTTCTTACCATTGGTCGAGTTTTCCTACAACAACAGTTATCAAGCAAGTATTGGCATGGCTCCATTTGAAGCGTTGTATGGAAGAAAGTGTCATTCTCTAATATGCTGGGATGAGGTGGGTGAAGCAACGTTGTTGGGACCGGAGTTGGTACGTATGACTATAGAAAAGATTCAAACGATCCGGCAACGTATAAAAATCTCACAAGATCGACAAAAGAGTTATGCTGATCTTCATTGAAAGGACGTGGAATTCGATATAGGAGATCATGTATTGTTACGTGTTGCTCGATGGAAAGGGGTTACGAGATTTGGAAAGAGAGGAAAGCTCAATCCTCGATTTATCGGCCCATTTTTAATCCTTGATCGAGTAGGAACTGTGGCCTATAGACTCTTTTACTGCCAAGTATGTCTCGTGTTCATAACGTTTTTCATATATCCATATTACGTAAATATGTGGAAGACCCGAACCACATTATTGAGTTGGGAAAGACGAAATAGCGGAAGATTTGGCGTATGAAGAGGTTCTGTTCAAATCTTGGATAAGAAGGAACATATTCTACGCACCAAGGTTATACCTCAAGTCAAAGTTTTGTGGAGAAACCACGATGTGGAGGAAATGACTTGGGAGTTAGAATCGAAATAAAATCAAGGTATCCTTACCTCTTCGACATACCAGTGTATCGTACCCTAATTTCGAGGGCTTAAATTTCATAAGAAGAGGAGATTGTAAAACCCAACTTTTGAATAAAGATGAATTTTCTATAAATATTATTTTTGAATATTATGGAGTGAAATTGATATAATAGTTGTGGGTAATATTTATAAATTTTGCAAAATCACGCAAGTTGTTATATAATATTCGATTGGTGGGGAATATTCGTTTTAACAGGAATATTAGTACAACGGCACAATCATTGGTGGACCCCTAGCGAAATTATTGTCGGATTGAGAAAACGATAAAAAATACTTTATGAAAATAACGGCGGACGTTTTTACCGTTAAGCTGTTGAAACACTAGTGTTAAAAAATAAGAATCTGGCGTGGTTGCGTAGTAGTAGACACCAGTATTAATTATTGATGCTTAAGTGATAAGTCACTCGGTTTTTGTTGGTATTATTAATGTAATAATACGAGAAAATCTTTTATATAAAAGCAGAATATTTTTATAAAGTTATTCTATAAATAGAATATATTATATTCTATTATGCATAGTGTTGATATAGTTGTTCGCGATAAGTGTTTTGTATAGTAAAATCTTTTTATATAAAATAGAATACTTTTATAAAGCTATCTCTTTTTATTAGACAATAATTAGAATATATTATATTTTATTATGCATAGTGTAGTCAGATAAGGTTACTGATAGTGTTTCAGATAGTAAAATCTTTTATAAAGTTATTCGTTTTATTATATTATAAATAGAATATATTATATTTTATTTTACTTTAAATATGGACCGTCCGATTAAAGTAAATC
This sequence comes from Panax quinquefolius, assembly GCA_020205615.1. Classification (NCBI taxonomy): domain Eukaryota; kingdom Viridiplantae; phylum Streptophyta; class Magnoliopsida; order Apiales; family Araliaceae; genus Panax; species Panax quinquefolius. Next base: position 124,610,783 of record CM035168.1, read on the forward strand.
AATCTAAACTGTTCATGAGTTAGTTCTTATGCATTTCATTTTTCTATAAATAGAAGCTCATTCTTTCATTATTTTCTTTATTTAATTCACTTGAAACTCTAGAGAGATAAACTATAGAGAGAAAGAAGAAAGTATTCTCGCTTACTTCACTACTTATATATCCAAAGATCTTTCTTCTTAAGGTAGAGAATATTATTTGTTGTACTCGTAGTGAGTGTTATTCTTTCTTATTCATGAAGAGAAGCTGTTGTTATTCCAATTCTTATTATTACATTGGAATAACTCAGATACTGTGATTTACCCTATACTTAGTGACATTCTTCTATTATTCATTTGGAACATCCATGCTCGTGTGTTTTACACGGGGCTGGTTCCGTCTTATTATTATTACTGTTGGAACATCCTGCTCATGTGTGTTTTACAGGACTGGTTAAAATCTTTATTATTCTGTTGGAACATCCCGTCGGTGTAAATTTTGCCTGACCTGGTTCCGTTATTATTATTCTGTTGGAATAACTTGTCTACATCGCAATCACCGCATGCATGGTGATTTCTTTTGTTATTCCATTCTTTATTATACTCGGTTGGTTAAAGTTTTGACTTCTTATACTCCATGAAATTAGTAGAATATCCTTGATATTTGCGCTTCATCCAAAGATCTTTTCATGAAAATATTCTTCCGATCATTCTTGAATTTTACTCTACAAAACAAAGATCATGTTGACAATTTGGACGTTAATAATTCCTGGATAAAATAATTCTTGAACTTGTTTTATTGAATTCTTATATCATTGTCATCATCCTCATGTTTATATTTTGTTGAAAATCATATGTGGCCTGTAGTGCATAGATGGACTTGGTATAATTATGACCAGGGATTATTCGGTGTAATCATGACCGTAATGTTACAAATGATGTGGTAAAAGTTCTCATTGGCCCGTAGTGCATTGATGGACAGTTGTTGGCATGATCATGACCATTAATGAATACACAAATATTTCTTGGCGTAAGTGTATGGATAATTATGGTCGTGATACTAAAGAATATCCTTGGCCGTAGTGCAGGGGTGATTCGATGATGTGGAATATTTATTAAGCTGAGTCTCAGCGATAACAGTGATGAAAAACCTTTTTAATCATAAAAGATAGTAGATTTTATTTTTTACTTGACTCTTTTAATGGATTGCTTGTTCCGCTGCAGTTAAACTTGATGTCTATTATATTTTATCAGTTTAACATTGTTGGAGACTAATGATAATTTATTTCGCATTATCTTAGTCATAATATTTTCTTTGGGCTAGTTGAGCTCACCCTTTCTTTCACCGTTCTCTTGAAATGAGAATATATATTTGGGGACGAGCCTGGAGACCGAGTGATGGTGCAGAGGATAGCATTAATAGTCCTCACTATATTACGTGAAATAATGTGATAATAATTGTAATGAGGACTCCTTTTGAGTTTGTATAATCTCTAGTAGATAATATTTGTATTCAAACTCACAGTTTATGTTTTGTCGTATTGTACAACGACGGTTGTATTAGTAAGTTGTATTTGAATTACGTATCATGTATGGATCGGCGACCCAAGATGGGTGATGTATACCTAATTTTGGGGCGTCACATAATTTATGAAAGTTTGATCGCTCGAGCTCGTGGGACTCTTGGCATATTCTACGTATTGGGGTTCAATGGACTTTTCACTATTTTACCAAATATTCTTTGTATTATTGATTAATGTCATTGATGGAGGAACTAGAAAAATAATGACAACCTCGTTTTTGTCCAGTGAAAAAAAATTGCATGAGTTCATCTTATATAGTATGTTAAAATTTGAGTTTAGAGAGGAGACCGTATAATATTTGGGTGAAAATGTGTAGAAGATCTAGTATATTATCTATCTAAAATATACTTAAATTAGGAATAAGAAAAGCGAAACAAGTTCATTTGTTTCTCTAGTGGAAATTGTTGAGTTTTCAAAGTGTCTAGTACGTGTAAGAATTCAGAAGTACCTGCACCTAAAAGAAACTTAAGAATACACAATTGTATGTTGTTTGATGTGGTGCTCTTTATTCATGGTTCTCAAATTGTGTTGGTAATGGTGTTGTTTTTGAAAGCTAATAGTAATAGGCAATTACTGTGACTAGAATCATTCAGTTTTGATGTCAATCTAATGGTATTCTGTTATCCTAACACTATAAAGGTTAACTTGTTCTTTTTCAAAGTTTAATGCTAATGGTATTCTGGTATCCTAACACTATAAAGGTTGGTAGAGTAGTGATACAAGTGTCAATTAATGGGTGAAGATATACATCGAAAGTTGGAAATGATGGTAGATGGTCGGGAAGGCGGCTATAGTTTATTTAAACATTATAGAGTAGTGGTTGGTTCTTTACCATTTGGTTCCTTTACGTCATTTAGCTCTTCTTTCGTTCATGCTTGTTATTTTATGTGAGATGTCCAACAAGGAGTAGGACCGTTATTGAGTTAGTGACTTAGTGGTGTCATTAATATATAATAAATAATTAAATATATTAATTATTATTATATATTATATATAATATTTAGTAAATATAAAAAAATTAATCAATTTATCTATTAAAAAATTAAACTTATTTGTAGAATATTTACTTTATACAATTCAAATAAATACTAAATTTATTTATAAAAAAAAGATATTAAATCATGATTATAATTCAAAAATCAATACTCAAGAGTAATGAAATCAAACACAAATAATAAACATATCTAGCATACATTCAATCAAATTCAATAAAAAACATAAATGTACAATAATTACTTTATACAATTCAAATACAAAAATGAACATACATAGAAAAAACTCCCTGCACTTTAAATGAAACACAAGTCCAACTCATAGTCTAATCATAAATCGGCCTTTGACTTTGAATGAAACACAAGTCCAACTCACGATCTAATCAGAGGTTATGCGATAACTAAAGAAAGTACTATTTTCTAACATGAGCGACATACACTTCTTCTTTCCCAAATGTCCAATGTAGAAGAGTTTTTGTTGTGTTCAGATATATATGGACCAAGAGCATATCTGAACTCTAAATTTTCCTACATATATACCTATCAAACAAACTCTAAATTATAAAATTTTCCTACATACCTATCAAACATTAGTCCATATGTTGCTCAAGTCATATGCTTACAAGTATGCTTAACTGTTAATAATATGCTTACAAGAATACTCAAGTCATATGGTTACAAGTATGCTCAAGTCATATGCTTACAAGTATGCTCAAGTCATATGTTAACATTTATAATGTTGTCTGTAGTAGGTACCGTGGAATCATGGACCTCTATTTAGACCGTAATTGGATGGCACGATGAAAATCAAGTGCCCAGATAAGTGCTACAGCTGAATTTAGAGCTGGTTGCCAAGTGTTTTTGAAGTATGCGTATAGTCACCCGGAATGTATGAATGGGAAGTCGCAGATACGATGTCCATATTTGAAGTGTAAGAATGTAAATTATATGGACAGAGACATGATAAACTATCATTTACTTGTTTCTGGGTTCATGAAAAATTATGAAGAATGCTGGTGGGCACATGGGCAGAGAAAAGATGGTGGCGTTATCCTGAAGGCACCTCGCGTCCGTCGATTAATCAAGAATTATGGGAGAGGGCGTCCATCATGAAGAAAAATCATGTCAAAGGCCAAGGACAAAATGGCGCTTGACCATCGATTGCATAGCTGACTCACACGCCACCCGGTCTACCACATTAATATCGTGAGTTATCCACCCTATCATACTCCTGGCCGGTGTGTGAGAAGCGATCTGTCGGGATCGTGATCTTCTTTAATATCTTGGTAGGCATCCGCAATCTCTAAGTCATGATGAGTTAGCGGAGGCGATGGCGGCAAGCATGAAGAAGAAATGATAGCATGCAGACGGTGACGAGAATGATGACCAGGTATATATATTGTCTATTGTTTAGTTTTTCCTAAGTGTTTCGTAGCAGTATCAACACATGTAACATATATGTTTTATTACTTTGTTAATTACAGGATCATAATTTGAATGATCCATGAAGAGCGCCTAGACTGGTTTTTTTAGATTTTTAAAGCCTTGTACTCTTTTAGATTCATTATTTGGACAATTGTATTGGTTTATATGGATGTTTACGATATCAATTGTATTGTGTTGGATGAATGTTTATTCATGGATGAATGGATGTAAATATGGATGCTTGTATATACTGCTGTGTTGGGATTGAAAGCGGGTACAACAGGTTATTTTTGGGAAATCAAGAAAACAGGCAAAATTTGAAAAAAAAAATCATCGATCGTGACCGCGTGCGATCATTTAACTCCATATCAGCGACCACATTACCTTGTTGGAATCTAGCGACCTCATCGGTCGCTATTACCGGTCGCTGCCACGTGTGCCATGTCACATTTGACAAATGACTCAGCATAATCAGAATAGCGACGGACACGGCCACGGCATTTGAGTGCGATCATTAATAAAGCGGTCAATTATCGATCGTCGATGTCCATCCAATGACCATATTACTCTCATGACCGACATCAATGATCGATTGCGATTCTTTGAAACCCATCTGCGACCATGGGCGGTCGCTGATAAGCCTTTTTGTTGTAGTGTAATGAAAAAGGATAGAAAATTTAAAATTAAGGATATGAGTTGTAATTTAAAATTTATTATATTAAAAGTTGAGGATAATATGGGAATTATAAAAATATGACTTATTCTAATTTCTTTTTTCGTCAAATCATGCCAATTTTGGATGAGAAAACTTTCAAGCGAAAAAGTGGCCAAGTTTTCTATCCATTTCTTTTCTTTTCCGTTTATTAAAAAACTCAGAAACATAAGAATTAGAAAGAAAACTTAAATTTTTTGTCAATTTCTTTTCTTTTTCTGTCCATTTTAAAACTCAGAAATAAAGCGTTAATGTAAGACCCCAACTTATTATTAATGAAATTTAATTTTCTCTATTTATTATTTTGAAATAGTAAGGGTTGATTTGATTAATGTGAATAGTTATGGGTAAAATACATAAATATTTCAAAATAAAGCAAGTGGTTATAAAATATTTATTGTTGTCGGGAATATTCGTTTGGTCGTGGAATATTCTTCTTTGTGAGAATATTAAATGCGACGGAGCGGTCTTTTTGTGGGCCCCATAACGTGAGCGATTGGATGAAGAAACGACAAATATGAGTTGTTTAAAAATAACTACAGTAGTTATTCTCAATTATCTTCATTAAAAATACTCGGTGGTTAAAAACAATAAAGATTGCAGTATTGCACCAATTATTGATTCTTACGTAAGAAGGCCACTACTCAATAATGGTTACTGATGAATTCTTATTCGATATTTTATTGATTTAATAATCTGCTGCGTTGATATTTTATATCATTGTTGTTCAATAATTGTCATTACACGGTATTTTTCATTATCGAAGCAATAATTCATATTATCTGAATAATATTATTAGATAACATTATTGGCAATGTCTAGAAAGTTACGTCTAAGGAGAGGTTTGGTCACCTAATCAATGGCAGCCGAGTAAGGAGAAATTTTATTGGAAAGCCCCTCTTTCACGGAGAAGCGCACGGTTGTCAATATTGTGATTTCGTAATATTATTTGTGAATAATTAATTATTGATTCATATGATGAGGAAAATATTGATTTTATGTGGATATAGATGGAGAAAATTTTTAATGTGACAATTTTTAAAATTGAAATTTTATCTTTTTCTCGATAAAATAATTTATTTAAATATATTATTATATTTTAATAATATAATAATGATGATGTTTTTACGATGAATATGGGATATATGAGTATATGTGGAGGAGGAGTATTTTGTTACCAAAAATATTTAAAGCATGTTTTATGTGTCGATGGACCCCATTTCTTGACCGAAATTTGATTATAGCACGTAAAATCGCTTGGTTTGTGGATTTGATTCAATTTACATTTGAAATTTGGAAAAACTTTCTTTACGTAAAGTTGTAGAGAATTGAATTTCCTATAAAAATTCAAGCGGGTTTTGAATTTTCTAACAAAAGGGCTATTTATTGTGAATTATTGAAGTTCAAGCTTCAAATAATTGATTTTGGAAGTTTAAATTATTTTAAATTAGAAAATGTTTTTTCTTACTTTTTCTAGAAGGTGACATGTGCTTATAAGTTGAAATCAGATTTCAAGAGTGGCGTAGGAATTTTGATATATATATTTATATTTTATTAAATTTTTCGCTTTTAGTATTCTAAGCATTTTCCTATAAATAGGTGCTTGGGTTAGAATTGAAAATTATACCGTAAACCCAAGTTTTCTCTCTATATTATCGGCGTATTCTTGTGAGTATTTTGAGTATATTTTGAGTATTGCTTTTACGGTGCAAGTTCAAGTCATAGCCTTTATATCAGGTGTTTAAATTTAAATCTTGATCTTTCGAGGTAAGGGATATTATTTTTTCGTAATGATATTATTTCTTCAATATCATTATCTTTGAAACATTGATCCGAAGTTTTATCAAATTTGGAACTTTTGGTGTGTGGGAGTTCTTATTCACGATATCGACATTATTCACGATATCTGATATTATTCACGAATACAAGACTATTCATCGAAAAATGAAAATTTTCCTTTTAAATCTAAAATATCTATTCTCGGATACTAGATTTGATTGTATCCATGATTTGATCATTCTTGAATTTTACACCACTATGATTATTTTTGAGGTATTGTTGGACGTGGATAAAACAAAGTACGAATCCTTAATCCTTGTCATTTTGTTTCACTGAACGTTTCTTTAAAAATATTTTTCATCATCCTCAGTCTTAAATGATGATATTATTGAATATCTTTGGCCTGTAGTGCAAAGATGAATGATTTCGATAAATATCTTTGGCCCGTAGTGCAAAGATGAACAGGTGTTTAGATGAACATGACTAATGATGAATATCTTTGGCACAGTAGTGCAAAGATGAATATTTGATTCGAGATATATATTGATTGATGTTACGAGGGATAAAAGATGAGCGATGAACTTTTAAATTCATACATAGAAGATAGTAGTTTGCATTCTCTAATTAACTCTTCTAATGAATTATTATTTCCACTGCGAATATTGATTGAAAACTTGTTGTCTTTTATCAGATTCTATTAGATTTTTCCTCACGTTGAAGACTAACGATAATTTGTTGTATATTATCTTAGTCATAATATTCTTTCTTGGGCTAGTTGAGCTCACCCTTTTCCTTTTTGTTTCATTTTTCTTCTCGGGATGCGAGAATATAGCGAAATGCAGTCGGGGTATGGAATGAAGGTTCTAGATAGAGTTGTTTAGTAGTCCTCACCATTTTTTGTAAAATAATGTATCAATAAATGTGATGAGAATTTATTTGAGTATAGATATTGTCTAGAAGATAATATTTGTATTCAAACTCACGATTTCTTGTTGTAATAATAAAGTTGTAGTTGTTTACGTACCATGTATGTGATTTCGGAATGGGTGATGATATCTACCTATTTTGGGGGCGTCACAGTTAAAGAGTTTATAAAAATTTATTGGTATTCAATTACAACTTTTATAATGTCTTTAAAAGTTAAGTGGTATTAAATTGAGACTTTTACAAAATCTATAAAAATATTTTGGTATTCAAAAAATCATAAATGGTAGAGTTTGACAGATTTTATATATTTCTATTATCTTCTTTGTTTGATCTCTTCTATCTCTTTCTCTTTCTCCTTTGTTCATCCTCCCCCTTTTTTAAATATTTGAAAGTCTTTAGAAATGAGGTAAAACTTTGAATTCGAAATATATAAATTTCTCTCTTAATTGGTGGTGTGATGACAGCGAGAGGCGGTTGCTTGAAATTAAGACCAAGCCTTTAGTTTATTGGACCAAGAATGAATTGAAAAATACCAAATTGAAAATATTATTTCTCGCATGCTTAAAGGTTTCTGATTTTTCTCAAAATGATATGGTCTCTCAAAGGTTCAAGTATATGCTAGTTAATCTAATTAATGGCTATTACCTCTTTGTGTCATTCCACCAAATATGTAATGTGCAAATATAATTAAACAAGATTTATCATCTAACTAGCCAGCCTCCATCCGATCATCTCCAAAAATTTTAAATTAAAAACAAATACCAAAATTTTATATCCAAAATGAGAGTGATCTCCATTCAAAAGTCAAAGAATTATGAATGTAAAATCAAAGCTTAATCTTCAAGCTAAACTATGAGTGTAACATCAATATTAAAAAGTACTTACTTGAATATAATATATATATTTGGTACCTTAATTTTTAAATCAACAATTTATTGTAGGAGCTAGGTTCATGAAAAAAGAAAATCTCTGAGATGATTTGTGTGTGTGTGTGTGTGTGACAGATAGAGAAGCATTAAAAAAAGGACTCATCTTCATTTTATTACTGATTTCAATTTCTAAATTACTGAACATATGAAGTTTTAAAAAATCAAATTCTAGAGATGTATCGGCAAATTATAGAAGTTGAGATTTTTGACTGTAAATAATAGGATTTAAAATCCCCATATCCTACGAAGATTAATCAGGGATAAAAAAAATTTATGCAGAAAAATTAGTTGTAGCTGCTTTATTCCACTTTTTCCTCTTGTTGTGAGTAGGTGGATGAATTAAATAGAGAGACATGCATGAGGGAGGATAACAGATTTGAGAGAACTGAATGAGATTGAATTTAACTGAGCTAGGAGGAAAACCTATGTTCAGGAGAGGAGGCATGGATTGAGACAACTTGGTGAATTTTTCAATTAAAAGGATGGCTTTATTGATATGTATGCACAATTAAATAAATCCTTGTATATCTCATGAATGCTTAATTTAACATACTCCAAAAGAACTGTCATTTGATTTTCGAATTAAGAATAATAGTTTCACCATCCCTTTTGGTACGTAGTTGACACTTCGTACCATGCATGCATGGCCGGAAGTTGTTTGGCAATTGCAAATCTTCAATGTCGTAACAACAAGTTTAGGGAAGGATGACTTGTCAATATACTTGAAATTATACATCAGACACGCATTTAATTTATATTATTAATTTGCTTAGTACCAGATGGTAATAAACAACGGGATTATTTGATAAAATCGAATGAAATAAATAATTTGCAATTAAGAACTTCTGAATAAAAAGTACTTGTTTAAAAATTAAATACTTAATGAATAAATTTGTTTGTTAATTCATCTGTCTATAATATCTGAGTAATTAAGCAACTACTCCATCATTAAGTAATCGATAAGAATTATCAAACAAGCACACCCTAATATATGGAGTATTAGAGGTCGAAAGAGTTACGTACGGATCGAATCAAAATCACCAAATTATTTATTTATTGAGCAAATCTATTCTTTCATAATCAGGTTAATTAGTTAATTAGTGATGTGACTCTATCCCTCGTTTAATAATTATGATTTTTTTTTACTTTTTTTGAACCCAGTGATTAAGATTAGGTAGTAGCATCTCCAACCACTTTGGGATACTCAATTAATAGGTGAGCCACATCAGAAAAATCTTCTCCAACAGTCTCTTCAAACTGCCACACAGGTCAACAAACATTACTCTCTTTAAATCTACAATTAAAAGCTAAAAACATAGTACTCCCTCCGTCCCTAATTATTTGACGTTTTAGAGATGGACACAAGAAGATAATGATTGGAAAGCATTAAATATAGTACTCAGTTGTCTATAATACCCTTAAATCTTTTATTGGAAAAAATTCTAAAACGTCAAATTGAAAAAATTGTCATTAATTCTTTTAGATTTGAACAAACGTCAAATAATTAAGGACAAATGAAAAATTCTAAAACGTCAAATAATTAGGAATAGAGGGAGTAATGTTGTTCAAATTGTCACGTAAGTGAACAAACATCAATTTGAAAGAAAAAAAATTGTTAATACTCTTGGAGATGCTGTGAGTCACCAATAAGCTAGCTAGCTAGTTCGATGCTTGTGTTTCAAGGAAGTTGACAGTTTAAGTCTAAAGTGCTTTTCTTTAATTTTTTGTTTTGGATAGTAATTAGGTGGCCTGGCCCATGATGTGGGTTTTGAAGGTTAATTAATCGTTGCTAAATATCAAATTGTAATTGATAAGAAAGTAAGCTTTTTAATTGGACTGGCTTATAAAGCTGGTGTCCCAACTACATAAGGTTCCATGCATATAAATCTCTTAAAAGGTCCATATCCCGGTATATTATGTAGAGATATGGGGATTGACTCTAATATTTAAATATCTAAATGACATGACATTAACTGGACATCCATTGAGAAGACAATCAATGGCTTAATTTTAATTTTTATCTTTTGAATTATTACAAACAAAACGTATTTGCTAATTTAAGATTAATTTAGTAACGGGAGTATTATATTATATTTTGAAATTTTATGTCGTAAAATATATATATATATATATATATATATATATATATATATATATATATATATCATTATTATGACTTAAGTTTACATTAATCTATATGATCGATAAATCATAATATATGTAGACCAAGTAATATATTAGTCACATGTGTATTTAGGATAATCTTTTCTCTCCATCCTTAAAAATTGACTTAGTTTAATTTTTCAGTTAAATTATATTGATCAATTTTATAATTAATTTATATTATTTTCTTGTAAATTAAATTGACCAAAATCATCAACAATGAACTCACAAGTCACACCACCGGCCCTAACAGGAGGTAGCATGAAAGATGTCAAAACTTGTAAACAAGATGAAAACTTCATCTTTAATTACATGGGTAATATTCTTAATATTCTGACACTTGAATAATTGTCTCGCAGCACCATGTACAACACGATGATCAACGAGCATCGTAACACGTCCAACCTAAAAATATTCAGCACAAAAAGAGGAAATAATTAAATTTGAGTACTCCTTAATTACCATCCAGTTTTAAATTTAATATCATGCAAGTTAGTAATTAGTAATGGGTGGTGATATATGCACACCCTAAATTTGCACACATAATTATAAATAAGTAACTAATTTGTCCCTAATAAATGAGACTCCAATTCTTTTATTTATAATCCTCTAATTTTGCTCTTTATCCTATAATACCCAATCAGTACTTATCTATAACAAATTCACAAATGAGTTAAATGGGTAGATGATTTTTTAGTTTAGCCAAGTTTTCTCAAGTTAGCATTGAGTTATCGGCAAAAATAAACTAAATTGGGTTTGGCTATAAGTTTTCGTACCGAGTTAATTTTGTTGGTACAAGTCATAGTCCAATTTAAATTGTAAAATTGAAGAGTTGCGATCATTCATCATTCACTAAATGTCCTCTACAAATTCTTATACATTAATTATAGCTCTATGAACTCGACCCTCCGCCATAATTACCAAAGTCTTAATATAAATAAATATGCATGCATGTAGAGAGATGCAATCAGACCTATTATATATATATATATAGAGAGAGAGAAAGATAGTGTGAATAAAATAGGAGTCCTTTTAAGGGGGACATTTTTCTAGTGACATTTTTTTAATTTTTTTTTTTTGGTTTTTTTTTTGTAGTATCTCCCAAAAAATATATAGTATTTATTCCAACTGGAATTTTTATAAAAAATAGTATTTTAGGTGTAATTTGGATACATCAAAAAGCAGGTTATGCAATTTATATAATGTCCTATTTCTTGTATGATCCAAATTATACAAAAAAAAAATTATTTTTATAAAAATTCCATTGAATAAATACTATATATTTACAGGATACAAAAAAAAATCAAAAAATAAATTAAAAAATGTCATTAAAAAACCGTCCCTGCAATCTATGATAAAATAGAGAAGTGAAAGTAACATAATATCAGAACATGTAGAGGAGGATTGAAAGAGTGGAGCCGTTGAAAACTAGCGGGTTGAAGTGATGATGATAATGTGTTGGAGATGAGCCGCTAATGCAACATTATCTTTTTTCCATGACATGCACCTCTCCGCCATAAAAATCGATTCCCCTTGGTTTTGAAAATAAGTTTTAACAAAAAATTATTTTTGTCCTTTCTAAATAAAAGTATTTCCTTACTCTCTCACGATACCATACTTGTAACTATACAATATAAAATAACTTAAACAAATACAACAATTTGTAAAATGCGTGATTAAATGCAATACATAATCTTTATTAAAAGAGAAAGATAAAATTAACCTCATATTGTCTCATTTGAAAATATAAAATGTTAATGTCTTAAAAGAAAATTAGCCAAAAAAAGGTCATCCAATTTTTTATAATAATATTAAATAAATTATTACTTTATACAAATAAATTTTGGACTACACATTAATTAGGAGTAAAAAGTAGGTATTTAAATCATATATACTTTCAAAATAAAATATATAAAAAAATAATTTCACAACAACAGACTATAAAGTACGTACGTATGTATTATTACACTTACTGCGAATTGATTTGGGATAAAGGCATAAAGATTAAAGAATGTAGTTCAATTGTAATTCAGATTAATTATCTCTAATGAAATAATGATCGTTTAACTTTTCTTTTGTCATCAACAATCATTCAGATTTTCTAAACTCTTTGTAACTTATGTTAGCTTGCGATTAATGTTTAGGTTTTCTTCATTAATTCACCTAGTATGATTAATTACTCCTAAAGACCAAAAAAACTCGTTTGAAATGAAGGTAGTGTGTATATATGACAGTAAATTCAAGCGTCGCGTCTAATCACTGAGTTCCAAAAGATATAAAGTAATTAATTACTGCCTCTGTCCCAGGATAAAAATTATGGTGGACTTTTCACGCATATTAAGAAGATAAATAAAATGATAAAATTGTCCATAAAAATATCATTAAATATGGAAAAAGAATTAGAATAAGAAAAATATGAGATATTTAATGCTACGGGTATAATAGGAAAATATGTGTAAAAGTTTGGTTATTAAAGGAAAATGAACATTTAACATGAGACTACCCAAAATAGTACTCCCTCCATTCCTATATGTAGGTCGTTTTAGACTCTCTTTTTTATTCCTAATTATTTGTCGTTTGTAGTTATCTAAGAGAATTGATTACTATTTTTCCCAAATTGCCCCTTATTACTCCATCTAATTTTTTAATCCATATTTATGAGATAAGTGAGGTGAAGGGTATTATAGACAATTGATAATATAGTTAATGCTTTTAATTAAAATTCCTAACTAATTAAATTCTAAGCGTACCCTATATATTAAAAGCGAATGATAAAAAACATAGGACGGTGGGAGTAATATCCATTACTCCAAAAACATTGTTAAGCCATAAAATAATAATACTAAAAATAAAAGGAGCAGTAATTAACCAATTAATACAAGTTTTGAAATAGAATTAGAACAGCAGATATATAAGTACACAAGGTGTGAAAATAAGGACAAGACAGAAAAAACCATACAAGCCGGTTCAAGACGGCGACAATCATATATCCTATCATCCTTTAATTGCCGGCTGCTACCCACGCTTCTTTGCCAGCACATACCTCCTCCCTTTAAAACCCCCTTCATTGGAAGACTCGGTCATATCTCGCACGCTTTTTTTTTTAATCTTTTTCTCTTTTACTTTTCTTTCTATCGACGTAGAATTTTTCACACCAATTAACAGCCATGGCGAAGTTATCACAGCAAAGCCAGAGGAGCAATGTGACCAAGTCTAATAATCCTATTGCCAATATCAATAGTACTGTTGTTAAGGTGAAACGTACTCGTAAAACAGTACCAAGAGACTCTCCTCCTCAACGTAGCTCAATTTATCGCGGTGTTACAAGGTTCAAATATGTACATTTATCGAATTATTTTTGAATATATATTTATCTAAGAATTAACTAAGCTGGTGCATGGCCTGTTGATTGTGTCAGACATCGATGGACAGGCAGATATGAAGCTCATTTGTGGGATAAGAATTGCTGGAATGAATCGCAAAACAAGAAAGGCAGACAAGGTTCATGATCACCTCTTTATGTTTTTTTCTTCTTCCTGTTGATTTCTCATGAAATAATTTTTACGTTCATTTTAATGATATATTTTCCCTTGCTGCTAATTAATTTATGGTGCTGGTTGTTTGGTGGAACCCTAATGTACATGCAGTTTATCTTGGTACGTACGTTAATTCCTTATTAATTTTTTGAAAAACTTAATCTATATATTAATTGATATGTTCTACATTTTCAAATTTTTGTTGTCTCATTAATTCTATTGTGTGTGATTATTCAGGTGCATATGATGATGAACAAGCAGCTGCACATGCTTATGACTTGGCAGCACTTAAGTACTGGGGACATGAAACCATTCTTAACTTTCCGGTGCGTGCGTGCGTGCGTGCGTAGTTATTAACATGTTCTTTCTTCTTCTTTTTTTAATTCATATTTTGCTGTATAATTCTTTGAATAACGATGAACTCACACACCTGGACGGTTGTAGTTGTTGACCTACCAAAAGGAATTGAAGGAAATGGAGGGTCAGTCCAGAGAAGAATATATTGGATCATTGAGAAGGTATATATATACAGTCCTCCACCATCTTTTAACCCTAATAATTAACTCGATCCCTTAGTCTGCAAAAACTTTGATAGAAATATACGAGTCAAATTATTGATCTATATATGCATACATTAAAATTGCAGGAAAAGCAGTGGTTTTTCTAGGGGTGTGTCAAAATATAGAGGAGTTGCAAGGTATAAGAAACGCATGCACAGTACTTTCGATATGGAAGATATATATGTATATATATATATATATGGGAGCACTTCATGCCAATGATAGGTTGTCGTGAAGCTGATAACAATGATGCTTTTTGAATAGTTGATAAATTTATTGGAAAATTTGAGATTGAAACATAAATATAATAATGCTTGACAACATCTTAGAACTTTTATTTTAAAATGAGGGACGCATAGTCGACGTGTTGTCGGTTTGTTATAAAAGAATTTTTAATATTAAATAATGCTTTCGAGAAGTACAGTTTATCTGTGTACTTTTTATTTTTATTTTAAGCATTCCCATTAATAGTAAATGATTTGTTGCGTTCGTAAAAGCTTAAAAAATATAAAATCTAAAATGCACTTCTGAGCTCTTACGGTACATTAATAAAATAAAAATAAAAATAACAACCAACCGACACAAGCTTATGCGGCTTGGAATAAAAACAAGATCCAACATATATCAAGATTAATACATAATAATTTATAAAACAATAGCATAGGCATAATTTATATCCTTATTTTATATCCTATTTTATATAACAATAGCATATATTTGTTATATAAAGAATTATAAAAATATTTTTATATCCTATTTTATATCCTATTATAAAATAACAAATAAAGAATATAAAATATTTTTATAAAAATAGTAAATAAAGAATTATAAAAATATTTGTTATTTTATAATAGGATATAAAATAGGATATAAAAAATATTTTATAATTCTTTATATAACAAATATATTAATTTCTTCCCACTTAAATTTAAAATATTAATTCTTTATGATATTTTATATCCTATTTTATATAACAATAGCATATATTTGTATTTTATAATTCTTTATATAACAAATATATTAATTTGTTCCCACTTTAATTTAAAATATTAATTCTTTATGATATTTTATATCCTATTTTATATAACAATAGCATATATTTGTATTTTTATAATTCTTTATATAACAAATATATTAATTTCTTCCCATTTTAATTTAAAATATTAATTCTTTATGATATTTTATATCCTATTTTATATAACAATAGCATATATTTGTTATATAAAGAATTATAAAAATATTTTTATATCCTATTTTATATCCTATTATAAAATAACAAATAAAGAATATAAAATATTTTTATAAAATAGCAAATAAAGAATTATAAAAATATTTTATATTCTTTATTTGTTATTTTATATTAGGATATAAAATAGGATATAAAAAATATTTTATAATTTTTATATAACAAATATATGCTATTGTTATATAAAATAGGATATAAAATAGGATATAAAATAAGGATATAAATTATGCCTATGCTATTGTTTTATAAATTATTATGTATTAATCTTGATATATGTTGGATCTTGTTTTTATTCCAAGCCACATAATCATGTGTTGGTTGGTTGTTATTTTTATTTTATTTTTTATTAATGTATAGTAAGAACACATGGCGGTCGGGAGTATTTTATATTTTTTAAGTTTAACGTTGATGTCTTAAAGTCATGATTATTAATGGAGAAATGCTTAAAAAAAGAAGAAAAAAACACGGTACCGGTGCATGTCGCACTTATCAAGATTATTTAATATTAAAATTTGCTTTATTTAAACAAACCCAAAATACGCCGACTATGTAATCCCCTCATATTAAAAAAAAGCCGTCATGACTTTGTGGCCGCAGATATTTATGTTTCAATCTCGGTACCTTCCAATAAGTTTATCAACTATTCAAAAAAGTATTGTTTACGCTTCCTCACAAGAATCAAAATGCCATATATATATATATATATATATATATATATATATATATATATATATATAAATTATAATTATGTTCTGAATGCAATAATTTCTGGGAAAAGCTCTAACAATTTGCTTTAACGCTATGATAATCTTATTTTGATCAAATAATTAAAATCATATATTCTAGTTAGTTTTTAACATTCATTCTTTCCCGTTTAATTTTGGTCTATGAGCAGGCATCATCACAATGGAAGATGGGAAGCTCGAATAGGCAGAGTTTTTGGCAACAAATATCTTTATCTGGGAACTTACGGTAATTTTACCTCATTATTTTTATAGCTCAAAGTCAAAATTAATAATAAATTTGGCATTTTTCGTTTATGGTAAGGTATAATTTATTCTATAATATTTACAGTACACATCAAGTTTGTGTTGCAAAATTGACATGTATAAATCAATGGTAAACGTAACGCTGAACAATTAACAATGAATTAAAAAAATGTAGTTATATTAGTTGTAGCATGTAGGGAAAATAAAACAATAATGCTATTATCAAAGAAAAAATGTCAGATAATGTTTACATGCATACCGTGAGCCCTCGCCCTGACATGTGGGGCCCGTATTATATATGTGTGTATGTAATTATTATGTGATCTTTTTTTCTGTGATAGTAAAATTATTTAAAATAAAAAACAAAGAATATAAATTAGTTCACGTCTCATCCACCTAATGCTACGTTTGGATTGAAGGAATGGAATGAATAGTGAAATGATTCATTCTTCATTCTATTCTTCATATGGATCCATATGTTCTCCCAAGAAACCAAACACAATTTTTTTCATTCTATATAAATTAATGAATTATTCCATTCTCACATTCATTACGTCAATCTAATTAAATGTAACCTAAATGTCTGCATATATATGTCACTTGCTAAACGAAGATGCATCACCACGTAGCTGTAATATATATTCCATCAATCCTAGGCATTGCAAAATTTGGAAAGTTTAATAAATTTTGCTTTCAAATTTTGTCCAACCCACCCAAAATAATAATAATAACATTTTATAACATTCATGGCTTGTTGATCATATTATATATATAGAAAAATGTTTATACACAATAATTTGTATAGTATACAATGCGTATGTATTATGACAATGACGATTTTTTTAGTATAGGCGGTTCACCCGTCATTATATATTTATTATGAGTCATTGATGAATTGAACCGTCTATATAAATTTCAAAAAAAGCGTCATTATATTAAATTAATCAGATATCTACATAATCTGTATATACATATATATATATATATATATATATATATATATATATATATATATATTCAAATGTAAAAGAAATTATCTAAAAAGATAGAAGATCATAACCATAATTAACTATAACGAGATTTAAAAAAATTACTTCTCTCTACCATGCATAATTCTTTTCACGAGTATTCAATTCAAAAGATTATGAAATGTTGCAGCTACTCAGGAAGAGGCCGCAGTGGCATATGATATGGCAGCAATTGAGTATCGCGGACTTAATGCAGTTACAAATTTCGACCTTAGTCGATACATAAAATGGCTTAGACCTGACGCCAATAATTCCACCACCACCAATGAGCCTAACCTCAAAGTTGAAACTACTACTTTGACACAAACCCTAACCCCGAATCATATTAATCACGATATTAATGGAGGAATAACAAACTTCCTCAACCACCACCACGAACAACCACCACCGCCACCTACAGTCCCCACCAATAATATCATGACCCTAAGTACTCGGACACAGCCAACGACCGCCACGTCAGCCCTAGGCCTTTTGTTACAGTCATCAAAGTTCAAGGAAATGATGGAGATGACTACAGCAGCCGAGTATCCGATAACCCCACCGGAATCTGAAATTCCCCAGTGCAACTTTCCCGATGATATCCAGACTTACTTCGAGTCTCAGGATTTAGGCAACTATGCCAATGGAGATGATTTCATCTTTGGTGACCTCAACTCTTTCATGCAGCCGCCTATGTTACATGGTGACGCAACATTAACAGGAATAGATCATCGGTTCTAATTGTTTTCATACAAATACGATTTGTGCATGGCATGGGGGGTTTCAATGTGAATATGGAGATAAGGGGAAAATCTGCAGGAGGCCAGTGATTCTACGTACGTACATGTGATCTTGGCAAAAGGGTAATTTGCATTAATTAGTTTTTATTTTTTGTAGATAAAAAATAAAGATGAGTATTAATTCTCATCTGTACTTTTATTTTTTATTTTTCCTGTTCTCCAATAACAAGTTTCTCTCAATTATAATTTATAAATTTGGACCTATAGAGCTAGCTATCTAGTTAGTTTGTATCTCTTTTGGGCTGTATAATTTATCCTTCTTGTAAGACCCCAGCTTTTATAAATAAAGATGAATTTTCTATAAATATTATTTTTGAATATTATGGAATAATTTGATATAATATTATAATTGTGGGTAATATTTATAAATTTTGCAAAATATGCAGTGGTTATATTATATTCGATTGGTGGGGAATATTCATTTTTAGGGGAATATTAAATGCAACTACTCAATCATTGGTGGACCCCACAATGTAATTATTGTCGGATTGAGAAAAAGCGACAAAAATATTTTATTAAAATAACGCATGGAAGTTTTCTGGTTGATATTGTTGAACTACTCGGTAGTAAAAAATACGATGTCGTGTGGTTGCGCATAAGAAATACGCGGTATTGATTATTGATCTTTATGTGAGAAGTCACTTCGGTTTGATTCCATTATTATCGATTAAATAATATGAATTATTATAGCGATAATGACGTTTTGTTTTATTCAGTATTATTAACGTAATAAAATGAAACATCTTTTTATATAAAGCAGTAATCTTTACTTAAAGTTATTCTATAAATAAAATATATTATATTTTATTACGATAGTGTTTTTTGCGTAGTGTTGCGTAGTGTTTGCATAGTAAAATATTTTTATATAAATAGAATATATTATATTTTATTTAAAAGATTTTCTTTAAATATGGATAGTCGATTAAAGTAAATCAATGCGGAATAGATTCATGGATTAATTACTATGCATTCTATTTTTCTATAAATAGAAGCTCATTCCTTCATTATTTTTCTTACGAATTCACTTTGAAACTACAGAGAGAGAAACTATAGAGAGAAAGAAGAAAAGTATTCTCGCTACTTCACTTCGCAATATTAGATTCTTCTAAGGTAGGAATATTATTTGTTGTACTCGTAAGGGTGTTATTCTTTGTATTCATGAAGAGAACTTCTTTTGTTATTCCATTCTTATTTATTACTGTTGGAATAACTTTGATATCTGTGAATCCCCTATACTTGGTGATCTTCTTCTTTTATTCCATTCTTCTATTATTACATTGGAACATCACATGTCGTGTGTTTTTACAGGACTGGTTAAAATCTTTATTATTCATTGGAACATCACATGTGTGTTTTACACTGGGACTGGTTCCGATTTTATCATTCTGTTGGAATATCCTATCACGTGTGTTTTACACCGGATGCAGTTCCATCTTTATTATTCTGTTAGAACATCACATCGATTGTGAATTTCACCGACTGGTTCCGTTATTTATTATTACATTGGAATGGAATACTTTTGCTGTCTGATCTATCGCATGCATGGTGATTTCTTTTGTAATTCCATTCTTTATTATACCCCGGTTGGTTAAAACTTTGACTTCTATACTCCATGAAATTAGTAGAATATCCTCGATATTTGCGTTTCATCCAAATATCTTTTCATGGAAATATTCTTCCGATCATTCTTGAATTTTACTCACAAAGCAAAGATCGTGTTGTGGTTTGGATGTTATTAGTTCTGAATAACTTAATTCTTGAACTTGTTTTATTGAATTCTTATATCATTGTCATCATCCTCATGTTTTTTTAAAGTCTTCGTGGCACTGTAGAAGCGTGGATGGACTTGGTATGATTATGACTGAGGATTATTTGATTGTAATCATGACCGTAATGTTACAAATGATGTGGTAAAAGTCCTCGATTGGTAGTAGTGCATTGATGGGACGAGTTGTTGGCATGATCATGACCATTAATGAATACACAACTATTCTGGCCCGTAATGCAGGAATAATTGTGGTCGTGATCTTAAAGAATATCCTTGGTAGTAGTAGTAAGGGGTGATTCGATGATGTGGATTATTTATTAAAGTTGAGTCTCAAATTTATAACAAATGATGAAAAACCTTTTAAATCATAAAAGATAGTAGATTTTATTTTCTACTTGACTCTTTTAATGGATTGCTTGTTCATTGCAGATTAAACTTGATGTTTATTATATTTTATCGGTTTAACAATATTGAAGGCTATTGATAATTTATTACGCATTATCTTAGTCGTAATATTTCTTCTTTGGGCTAGTTGAGCTCACCCTTTCTTTCCTTTGTTCTCTTGGAAAATGAAAACATAAATTTGGAGCGAGTCGGAGAAGCGGAGTAATTGTCCGAGAGGATAGCATTAGTAGTCCTCACTATTACGTGAAATAGTGTGATAATAATTGTAATGAGGACTCCTTTTGAGTTTGTATAATATCTAGTAGACATTATTTGTATTCAAACTCACGGTTTATGTCGTATTGCATACTGCGACAGTTATATTAGTAAGTTGTATTTAAATTACATACCATGTATCGACTACCCAAGAGATGGGTGATGTATACCTAATTTTTGGGGCGTCACGGTTGGTATCGAGCTTAGGGATATGATCTACGGCTAAGATGTGAGAATAGTACTAGGAGGGAGGCGGGGAATACCTTATTTAGTATGACCTACCTAAGTTTATGTCTTTATTTTATTGGTCGGTCAAAATGTAAAGATAATTGTTACATGTCAATTAATCTTTTGTTTTGTGGCGATATCTGAAAATGACATCGAGAATGTTGAGAATAGCAATGGAGCACAAAGCGATCGTTGATTCACCACATATCGATAATCGGGATAATGTGCATCGAGGAAGGCGACAATCCTCATGCAAACAATAACACTTGACAAATGATGAATGATAAAATGTTCGGGAGGCTTTATGCAATTTATGCAACAAAGAAAGAGAGAGCGACTCATCCAAAACGTGGGGTGGAAACACGGAAAACTCTCTCGCGGTCAGTCCGCATTAAACAATTCAAGGAGCTGGGACCACCGGAGTTTAAGGGAGAGCAAAACCACTTCAAGCGGAAGCATGGATAAAGCATGATTACCAAGATATTTGATGTCTTGGGATGCTCAGAGAGCAAAAGGTTCCCTTTCACGCCTTTATGTTCTTGTGGAGAGGCGATTCTTGGTGGGAATCGGTAGAAATGTACTCAACTTTCTTGTCTTGAAGATATCTTGGGAGAAGTTCGGGGAGTACATTCAACGACAAATACTTTCACGAAAGTATTCGCCACATGAAGGAGGTGGAGTTTATCAAGTTGGAACAAAACAATATGGCCAAAGTGTCGCAATACGAGGCAAAATTTGCGGAGTTATCACGGTTTCGTCCCCACTTGGTGGATAATGAAGAGAGAATGACGCGAATGTTTTTAAGAGGTTTGAAAGTCGGTGATACGTCGACATCTTATTTCTCATAAAGCGTGTTTGTATTCGAGATGTTGTAAATAGGGCTCGATTAGTGGAGTAGCGATAACGAGTCAACCGAACTAAAAGAAGCAACGGCAAAATTATAATACCGGTGAGAGTAGTCATCAAGCGGTGACAATGACAACAAGCGTGGAGGAATCAAGCGGGCGATATCGGTAACCGCCGGTGGTAATCGGGGCCAAAACAATAAGAATGGACATTTCAAGAAAGCGGAGATTCAATGATGATGGAAAGGCGTCGACCAAACACCGTTGTTAAGGAATGAGAAAGATCACCTATCATATACTTCAAATGCGGAGAAGAAGGACACATCGATTCAATCGTGCCATCTTAGTCAAAGCATGTTATAATTGTGGAAGAGAAGGTCACTTAGCTCGATTTTGTCGTTCATAGAAGACAAATTCAACTAGGATGGAGGCACCAAAGGTCGTCCCGGAAAAATCAAAACCCAGTAGTCTGAGGAGAGCGTTTGTTGTGACCTCCCAGAGAGAAAGTGTGAGACTGAGATTTTATCAATAAAGATTTAAATTTTGTCAAAATAATTTTTAATATTATGGTGTGAATTTGAGATAATATTATAGTTGTGGGTAGTATTTATAAATTTTGCAAAGTATCACAGTGGTTATATTATATTCGATTGGTCGGGGAATATTCGGTTTAGCGGGGAATATTCATACAACTACTCAATCATTGGTGGACCCTAGCGAAATTATTGTCGGATTGAGAAAGCGACAAAATATTTTATTGAAATAACGGCGGAAGTTTTCTAGTAGTTCTTTGTTGAACTACTTTCGGTAGTAAAATACGATAATAAGTGTGGTTGCGTAGTAGCACGCACGGTATTGATTATTGATCTTATGTGAGAAGTTACTCGGTTTGATTCCATTATTGTCGATTAATAATATGAATTATTATAGCGATAATGGACGTTTTGTTTTATTCAGTATTATTAACGTAATAAAAGCGAAACAACTTTTATATAAAATAGAATACTTTATTAAAGTTATTACATAAATAGAATATATTATATTTTATTATGCATAGTGTTGCATAGTGTTTTGCGTAGTATTGCATAGTGTTTGCATAGTAAAATGTTTTTATATAAATAGAATATATTATATTTTATTTAAAAGATTTTTCTTTAAATATGGTATCGTCGATTAAAGTAAATTAATCTGGACCGTTCATGGATTAATTCTTATGCATTCAATTTTTCTATAAATAGAAGCTCATTTCCTTCATTATTTTCTTACGAATTCATTGAAACTCTAGAGAGAAATTATAGAGAGAAGCTATAGAGAAAATTATAGAAAGAAGAAAGAATTATTCGCTATTTCACTACTTCTATATTAGGTTCTTTTACGGTAAGGGGTGTTATTCTTTCTTCTTGAAGAGAACTTACATTATTCCATTCACTATTATTATTACATTGGAATAACTTTGTAAAATTGGCATACCCTATACATAACTTTTATGTCATGGCATACCCTATACTTGGTGAAATCTTATGTTATTCCATTGCTTATTATTACATTGGAATAACTTTTGTATCTGTGATTTACCCTATACTTGGTGACATTCTTCTATTATTACATTGGAACATCACATGCATGTGTTTTTTACAGGATTGGTTAAAATCTTTATTATCATTGGAATATCTATCATGTGTTTTACTATCATGTGTGTTTAGGATGCAGTTCCATCTTTATTATTACTGTTGGAACATCCTGTCATGGGTGTGAATTTCACGACACAGTTCCGTTATTATTATTACATTGGAATAACATGTCTACATCTGCAATCGCATGCGTGGTGATTTCTTTTGTTATTCCATTCTTTATTATACCCGGTTGGTTAAAACTTTGACTTCTATACTCCATGAAATTAGTAGAATATCCTTGATATTTGTGTTTCATCCGATATCTTTTCATGGAAATATTCTTACGATCATTCTTGAATTTTACTCTCTGAAAACGGTATTATGTTGACAATTTGGACGTTAATAATTCATGGATTAAATAATTCTTGAACTTGTTTTATTGAATTATTATGTCATTGTCATCATCCTCATGTTATATTATGTTATCTTTGGCTTACGTGCATAGATGAACTTAGTATGATTATGACGAGGATCATTCGGTATAATCATGACTTGATATAAATGATGTGACAAAAGTCCTCGATGGCACATGTAATGCGGTGATGGATAGTTTTTGGTATGATTATGACCGGGGGTGATTCGGTATAGTCATGACCATTGATAATTTGATGAAAATCCTTGGCCAGTAGTAGTACGGGATAATTAGATGTGGTGGTTTATTTATTAAAGTGAGTCTCGTGATAAAATTGATGAAAACCTTTTAAAACCTAAAAGATAGTAGACTTTATTCTCTACTTGACTCTTTTAATGGATTGCTTATTCATTGTTGATTAAAGCTGGTTGTCTATTGTATTTTATCGGTTTAACTTTGTTGAAGGCTAATGATAATTTATTACGCATTATCTTAGTCATAATATTTCTTCTTGGGCTAGTTGAGCTCACCCTTTCTTTCCTTTGTTCTCTTGAGGAAATGAGAACACATTTTTGGGACGAGTCGGGGAGCGAAGTAATGGTCGAGAGGATAGCATTAGTAGTCCTCACTATTACGTGAAATAGTGTGATAATAGTTGTAATGAGGACTCCTTTTGAGTTTGTATAATATCTAGTAGACAATATTTGTATTCAATCTCACGGTTTATGTCGATTATTGTACACGACAATTATATTAGTAAGTTGTATTTGAATTTATGTACCATGTAAGTGGCGGCCCAAGATGGGTGATGTATACCTAATTTTGGGGGGCGTTATGGTTAGTATCGAGCTTAGGATATGATCCTGGCTAAGATGTGAGAATAGTACTAGGAGGGAGAGGCGGGGAATTCCTTCGCTTAGTATGACCTACTAAATTTATTTGGTATTTAATTGGTCGGTCGGAGTATAGGGATAATATGTGATATGTTAATTAACCCTTGTTTTGTGGCGGTGTTTGAGAATGACTTACGAAAATCTTTGAGATAAGCAATGAAGCACATGAGAGTGTTGATTAAACTCAAACAAAAGGTAACGACCAACAACACGATAATAATCATCTTTGGTGGCAATGATTTATCGAACAATGATAACCATCGTGGGGAAATTATCATGCTAAGAATGGTAACCACTTCCGGTGGTAATCATGGCAAAGATAATAGATGTGGAAATTGCAAGAAGAGAAGGCCATTTAGCTCAATTTTGTTGTGCACCAAAGTCAAGTCTATTTGGGACGGTGGCACCAAAGGTGGATATGGACAAAACAAAGTCGTTGGTTTTAGGAAGTGCATTTTCATGACTTCTCAAAAGCGAGTAAAGCCGAACGAAGTTAGCACGGGTTAGTTAATTATAAATTTGAAGTCTATACCTTATAAGATACACGGTTCTACCCATTCTTTTATCTCTCTTGCTTTGCGTTCAGCGTTTAAATTTGACTCAAGAAGAAGTTAAACTTTGACTTATTGGTTGAAACTTCGTTAGTAGGAGCCTTCGTTACCGCTATTCTTATTTTTAAATCTTGTTTGATGCAAATAAACACTTTCACGTTACTGTCGATCTTATCTTTTTGAAAATACTTGCCTTTGATGTGATTTTAGGAATCAATTGGTTAACTACTCATCATGCTTTTAAAGTAAGGTTGTTAGCTTTTATATTCATATCCAACTTTGTTATCACGAATTTAAAGTAACCAAACCCTAAAGTTAATCTTTGTTATATCGGAGCCATAAGTAAAGAGCCCCCGAACCTTTCGTTGTTCGACTTCCTTGTGTGGAATGCAACCGGCCGAACTTTACGTAGAAGCGACATCGTGAATGAAGATGGCAAGTTTATAGGTATCATTGTGAGGTGCTATCTAGGTTAAGGGATAGAAGTCACAGTTGGTATCGATGTGACGTCTTATCCAAGTCTTGGATAAAAGTCACGATTGAATGATATTTCTATTATTAATAAATTTCTGGCATATTCTTGAAGACTTCTTAGCCTACTTAGGCGTGAAATCGAATTTTGTATTGACCCCAAAGACAAAAACCCATTTCTTAAACCCTCAAATATTTCTTCAACTAAATGAGCAGTTTCGTGGTTTATGATGAAAGTCATAATAAAAGCATTGGACTAATGAAAATCATGGGTATTCATGGTATTAGTAAGTTTTATGATGAGTTATGTTGGTTAGTATGTAAAAACATGAAAGTTTCTTAAAAATCACAAAGAGTTGAAAATCAGATTTTGGTGAAAAACGTAACATGAAATTCAATAGACCATATCTCCTATTATATTTTGAATTTTTGAATGTGGTCAAGACCTAGAGTTAGATCTATGAGTTACCTAACTAATTCAAGTGGAATTACTGGAAAAGGTGTTGTAGATTTTTGTGTGGACTGATTTTAGCAAAGGAGTGCAAAGCTGCAAAAACCGAAAAAGCTGCTGCCATGATTTTAGAGGGGCTGTTTCGGCCACTTAAATTATGAGAAAAATTCTGGCCTTTTGAGACATGAAAGTATATGGTATAAAGTACCTCCTGTCCAAAAATGAGCTCATTCTGACTTAAAATGAGCAAGTTATGACTATTTCAATATTTAGGTTTTTTAGATGAAAAAACGCTATATAAGGAGTTCTATAACTCGATGACCATGAAATTTAAACTAGAAGCTCACGTTAACATGTGTAAGATCCTGCCAAGATTTGGGAATTTTTGGAGTTAAACTTGAGGTAGCTAATTTCTTAAGGAATTAATTAGAAATTGATTTTTGAAAAATAGTAAATGAATTTTAAAAATTCGAGAAAAATATATTTTCATCATGGGACTATATTATGCTAAATCCCAGAAAAGAAATATTTTGGGACTGATTTGGTATTTTTCATGAAAATAGTTTAATTCTGAACATATGAGTTAAATATGTTATGTGAAATATAACAAAGTTGAAAATAGGATTTTATGGGTAGAGAATCCTATATAGAGTATATGCATATTTTTTTTGATGAGGATTTGATAATTGGTGATGATATTTTATGAGTATGACATTTTTGAATGATTAAATGCATTATATGGTAAAGCGTAAACAATTAAGATAAATTGTTTATAAATTTAAGAAGTGATTAAAATATTGTTATAATATTAATGATATTAGATTATGAGATTATTAAGTGATTCAAAACATGGGGATATTCTTGAATCTGGATAAATTATATTATAAATATTTAATATTTATCCTTTATCTCATTTGATTGATTCTTTATATCATTATCCTCGTGATTATATTATGTTGAAAGTCATACGTGGCTGTAGATGGACTTGGTATGATTATGACCACAGATTATTCGGTATAATCATAGCAGTAATTGAATACACAATTATCTTTTGGTAGTAGTGCATGGATAATTTGTGGTCGTGATCTTAATGAATACACAATTATCTTTGGTAGTAGTGCTTGGATAATTCGTGGTCGTGATATTAATGAATACACAATTATCTTTGGTAGTAGTGCATGGATAATTTGTGGTCGTGATACTAATGAATACACAATTATCTTTGGTAGTAGTGCATGGATAATTTGTGGTCGTGATCTTAATGAATAAACAATTATCTTTGGTAGTAGTGCATGGATAATTTGTGGTCGTGATCTTAATGAATACACAATTATCTTTGGTAGTAGTGCATGGATAATTTGTGGTCGTGATCTTAATGAATACACAATTATCTTTGGCCGTAGTGCATGGATAATTCGTGGTCGTGATCTTAATGAATATCCTTGGCACGTAGTGCGGGGATGATTCGATGATATGGATTAATTATTGAAATTTGAGTCTCGAATGAAATATTAATCCATGGATGTAAGTAAAAGTCATCTTTGGTAGTAGTGCATTGATAGACTTGGTATGATTATGACCCGGATTATTCGGTATAATCATGGTAGTAATTGAAAACACGAATATCCTTAGCCGATGGTGCATGGATAATTCATGGTTGTGATACTATTATTATTTGAGTCTCGGTATTATTGGTTTTACAGTTGTATATCTTTTTGTAGTGCAAAGATGAATTGTTAATGAATATCTTTGGTAGGATTGCAAAAATGAATTTAATGTTTTCAACGATAAAGGTATTCAAGGTATCGACCTCTTTATCATATCGTCAATCGTACCCTAATTTCGAGGGCGAAATTCCATAAGGAGGGAGATTGTGAGACCCAGATTTTATCGATAAAGATTTAAATTTTGTCGAAATAATTTTTTAATATTATGGTGTGAATTTGAGATAATATTATAGTGGTGGGTAGTATTTATAAATTTTGCAAAGTATCACAGTGGTTATATTATATTCGATTGGTGGGGAATATTGGGTTTAGCGGGGAATATTAAATGCAACTGGCTCAATCATTGGTGGACCCTAGCGAAATTATTGTCGGATTGAGAAAGCGACAAAAATATTTTATTGAAATAACGGCGGAAGTTTCTACCGTAGTTCTTGTTGAACTACTTCGGTAGAAAAAAATACGATAATAAGTGTGGTTGCGTAGTAGCACTGCGGTATTGATTATTGATCTTATGTGAGAAGTTACTCGGTTTGATTCCATTATTGTCGATTAATAATATGAATTATTATAGCGATAATGACGTTTTGTTTTATTAGTATTATTAACGTAATAAAAAGCGAAACATCTTTATATAAAATAGAATACTTTATTAAAGTTATTACATAAATAGAATATATTATATTTTATTATGCATAGTGTTGCGTAGTGTTTTGCGTAGTGTTTTGCATAGTATTGCATTGTGTTTGCATAGTAAAATGTTTTTATATAAATAGAATATATTATATTTTATTTAAAAGATTTTCTTTAAATATGGACCGTCGATTAAAGTAAATCAATCTGGATGATAGTTCATGGATTAATTCTTATGCATTCCATTTTCCTATAAATAGAAGCTCATTCCTTCATTATTTTTCTTACGAATTCATTGAAACTAGAGAGAGAAATTATAGAGAGAAGCTATAGAGAGAAAATTATAGAAAGAAGAAGAGTATTCTCGCTACTTCACTACTTCTATATTAGGTTCTTTTTACGGTAAGGGGTGTTATTCTTTCTTCTTGAAGAGAACTTACATTATTCCATTCATTTATTATTACATTGGAATAACTTTTGTAAAAGTGGCATACCCTATACATAACTTTGTATATCATGGCGATACCTATACTTGGTGAAATCCTTATGTTATTCCATTGCTTATTATTACATTGGAATAACTTTGTATCTGCCGGTTTACCTATACTTGGTGACATTCTTCTATTATTACATTTGGAACATCCATGCATGTGTGTTTTACAGGACTGGTTAAAATCTTTATTATTATTACATTGGAACATCACATGCATGTGTTTTACAGGACTGGTTAAAATCTTTATCATTCTGTTGGAATATCCTATACATGTGTTTTACAGGATCCGGTTCCATCTTTATTATTACTGTTGGAACATCACATCGCGATTGTGAATTTCACGACTTTGGTTCCGTTATTATTATTATTGCTGAATGGAATAACACATACATCACAATCGCATGCGTGGTGATTTCTTTTGTTATTCCATTCTTTATTATACCCGGTTGGTTAAAACTTTGACTTTATACTCCATGAAATTAGTAGAATATCCTTGATATTTGTGTTTCATCCGATATCTTTTCACGGAAATATTCTTACGATCATTCTTGAATTTTACTCTAAAGCAGTATTATGTTGACAATTTGGGCGTTAATAATTCATGGATTAAATAATTCTTGAACTTGTTTTATTGAATTATTATGTCATTGTCATCATCCTCATGTTATATTATGTTATCTTTGGCTTACGTGCATAGATGAACTTAGTATGATTATGACAGAGGATCATTCGGTATAATCATGACTTGATATAAATGATGTGACAAAAGTCCTCGGTGGCTGTAATGCGATGATGGATAGTTTTTGGTATGATTATGACCGGGGGTGATTCGGTATAGTCATGACCATTGATAATTTGATGAAAATCCTTGACCCAAGTATGCAGGGGATAATTAGATGTGGTGGTTTATTTATTAAGTGAGTCGTGATAAAAATTGATGAAAACCTTTTAAAACCTAAAAGATAGTAGACTTTATTCTCTCTTGACTCTTTTAATGGATTGCTTATTCACTGTGATTAAACTGGTTGTCTATTGTATTTTATCGGTTTAACATTGTTGAAGGCTAATGATAATTTATTACGCATTATCTTAGTCATAATATTTCTTCTTTGGGCTAGTTGAGCTCACCCTTTCTTTCACTTTGTTCTCTGAGGAAATGAGAACATATTTGGGAGACGAGTCGGGGAGCGTAAGTAATGGTCGAGAGGATAGCATTAGTAGTCCTCACTATTACGTGAAATAGTGTGATAATAGTTGTAATGAGGACTCCTTTTGAGTTTGTATAATATCTAGTAGACAATATTTGTATTCAATCTCACGGTTTATGTCGTATTGTATACACGAGTTATATTAGTAAGTTGTATTTGAATTTATGTACCATGTAAGTGGCGACCCAAGATGGGTGATGTATATACTAATTTTGGGGCGTTCTGAAATAAGGAACCCGAATGAGGTCATCACGGGTAAGCTTATCATAAACTCTAATGAAGTCTATACTTTATTTGATCTGGGTTCTACCCATTCTTTTATTTCTCCTACTTGCGCTCATTGATTAAATTTGACTCAGGAGAAATTAGACTTTGACTTATCTGTGGAAACTCCGTTGGGAGAAACCTTCATTACATCCTTTGTTTATAAGTCTTGTTTGGTTCAAATCGGTACCCTCACATTACACCGTCAATCTTATTTCATTAAAAATACTTGCATTTGGCGTGATGATTAAAGGGATTGATTGGTTAACTACTTATCATGCAAAAATTGATTGTTTTCGTAAGGTTGTTAGCTTTCATATTCCTAATCAACCTATTATGCGAATTCAAACGACCAAACCATTAAAATCAATCACGGTCATCTCAAGCCATAAAGCTATTCGTTTATTGAAAAGCGGATGTCAAGCTTTCTTAGCTCATATCACTGATTTAAACAAAAATACGTCGCTTTTGAGCGATATTTCTATTGTTAATAAATTTCTGACGTATTCCAGAAGAACTTCCCCTGGCCTACCCCAGGCGTGAAATTGAATTTTGTATCGACCTTGAACCCGAAGACAAAACCTATTTCCAAAGCCCATATCGAATAGCTCTATTGAACTTCGGGAGTTAAAGACCCAATGCGAGGAATTGTTAGACATTGGCTTTATTCGTCCCTAGTACTTCTCCTTGGGGTGCTCATATTCTATTCGTGAAGAAGAAAGATGGGAGTATGCGACTTTGTATTGATTATCGGGAGTTGAATCATATCACCATAAAAAATAGGTATCCATTGCCCGCGTATTGATGACTGTTTGACCGATTCAAGGAGCCAAATTCTTTTCAAAGATTGATCTTCGTTAGGATATCACCAATTGAAGATTAGAGCCGTGACATTCCAAAGACGGCTTTCAAAAACTCGATGCGGGCATTATGAATTCCTAGTCATGTCCTTTGGATTGACTAATGCTCCCGCTGCCTTCATGGATATGATGAACCAAGTATTCAGGGAATATTTAGATCACTTTGTGGTCGTCTTTATTGATGACATCCTTATTTATTCCAAAAGCCGTGAAGATCATGAGCAACACTTGAGGTCGACACTCCAAAAGCTTTGTGAATATAAGCTTTATGCCAAGTTGAAGAAATGCGAGTTCGGCTTGAAGAAGTAGCATTCCTTGGGCACGTGGTATCAAGTCATGGAATATCATTGACCCAACAAAGATTGAAGCTATTCAAAGTGGGAACAACCTAAATCGATGGCCAGAAATACGTAGCTTTCTCGGTTTATTTGGTTATTATCGGAGATTCGTGGAAGGATTTTCTCGAATCGCTACTCCATTGACTTAAGTGACTCGAAAAAATACAAAGTTCGGTTGGAGCGAAGAATGTGAGAAGAGTTTTCAAGAACTCGAGAGGAGACTTATTTAAGACTGCTTCGACAATACCATCGGCTCGAGAGGATTTGTCATCTCTGATGATGCTTTGGGCAAAGGGTTGGGATGTGTTCTCATGCAACATGGAAAAGTTATAGCTTTATGCCTCGCGATAACTCAAAGAATATGAGAGGAATTATCCTACTCATGATCCAGAGTTAGC
The DNA here is from genome assembly GCA_020205615.1 of Panax quinquefolius. Taxonomy (NCBI): domain Eukaryota; kingdom Viridiplantae; phylum Streptophyta; class Magnoliopsida; order Apiales; family Araliaceae; genus Panax; species Panax quinquefolius. The sequence continues at coordinate 124,643,217 of CM035168.1, forward strand.
GTTGTTATTTTTGCACTTAAAATTTGGAGGCATTACTTGTATGGGGAGAAAGTGGAAATCTTTACGGATCATAAAAGCCTCAAATATTTCTTCACTCAAAAGGAACTCAACATGCGACAACGACGTTGGCTTGAACTATTGAAAGATTATGATCATACCATCCAATACCATCACGGAAAAGCGAACGTGGTGGTGACGCATTGAGTAGAAGATCATATGCAATCATGCGAGTGCGTTATTGTCGTATGAGGCCCATTTTGTGTGACTTGCAAAGGATGGAGATAGAGTTAAAGACTCGAGGGGACGCATGTGATGATAGTGAATATCTGAGTAGAACCGACTTTAATCGATAAAGTTAAAGTACGCTCGAAGCTACTGGACACAGGCGATGCGTATGAGGAAGAAAGTGCAAGAAGGTGTGATCTTAGGAAGCAAGAATCGATGAAGAAGGAATACTTGAGTCAACTCCGGACTTTGTGTTCTAACGACCACGATTTAAAGTATAAAATCATGATGGAGTATGACACACCGCTTTGCAATCCATCACGGGAGTACCAAAATGTATCGTGATCTTGACATACATTTTGGTGGGGCAATATGAAAGAGAGATAGTATTTGTTTATCTCAAGGTGTCTAACGTGTCAACGAGTCGGCGCGAGCATCAAGTACCAAAAGGTCCATTGCAACCACTTGAAATTCCGGAATGGAAGTAGGAGCACATTACTATGGATTTCAACATCTTTGGTCTTCCCAAGGTTTCTCAAGGCATAGATGCGATTTGGGTCATTGTTGATAGATTGACCAAAGTCCGCTCATTTCTTACCGAAATCGAGAGATATATACACTTGAACGTCTTGCTCGTATATGTACATAAACAAGATTGTAAGATCGCATGGTATGCCGGTATCCATAGTTTTAATCGAGACCCAAGATTCACTTTCACGATTTTGGGATAGTTTTTGAAAGATATGGAGCACGATTTACGATTTAGATCGGCATATCATCCTCGACCAGACGGACAATCGGAGAGGACTATTCAAACTCTTGAAGATCTATTAAGACTCTGTGTCCTTGATTTCAAGGAGAGTTGGGACAAGTTCTTACCATTGGTGGAGTTTTCCTACAACAACAGTTATCAAGCAAGTATTGGCATGGCTCCATTCGAAGCGTTGTATGGAAGAAAGTGTCGTTCTCCAGTATGCTGGGATGAGGTGGGTGAAGCAACGTTTGTAAGACCCCAGTTTTTATAAATAAAGATGAATTTTCTATAAATATTATTTTTGAATATTATGGAATAATTTGATATAATGTTATAGTTGTGGGTAATATTTATAAATTTTGCAAAGTATACAAGTGGTTATATTATATTCGATTGGTTGGGAATATTCGGTTTAGCGAGGAATATTCGTACAACTACTCAATCATTGGTGGACCCCACAATGTAATTATCGGATTGATCGAGAAAAAGACAAAAATATTTTATTGAAATACTTGGCGGAAGAAGTTTTACCGTTGATCTTGTTGAACTACTCGGTAGTAAAGAAATGCGAAAGAATACGTGTGGTTGCATAAGCAGTACACGGTATTGATTATCGATGCTTATGTGAGAAGTCACTTAGTTTGATTCCATTATCATCGATTAATAATATGAATTATTATAGCGATAATGACGCTTTTGTTTTATTAAGTATTATTAACGTAATAAAAATGAAACATCTTTTTATATAAAATGTAATACTTTATTAAAGTTATTTTATAAATAAAATATATTATATTTTATTATGATAGTATTTTGCATAGTTTTGCGCATAGTGTTTGCATAGTAAAATGTTTTTATATAAATAGAATATATTATATTTTATTTAAAAGATTTTTCTTTAAACATGGATCGCCGATTAAAGTAAATCAACTGGACCGTTTCATGGATTAGTTTCTTATGCATTCCATTTTCCTATAAATAGAAGCTCATTCCTTCATTATTTTCTTACTAATTCATTGAAACTCTAGAGAGAAAATTATATAGAGAAGCTATAGAGAGAAAGTTATAGAAAGAAGAAGAGTATTCTCGCTACTTCATTACTTCTATATTCAGGTTCTTTTACGGTAAGGGTGTTATTCTTTCTTCTTGAAGAGAACTTCATTATTCCATTCCTTTATTATTCATTGGAATAACCGTAAAAGTGGCATACCCTATACATAACCGTGATACGCAGATACCCTATACTTGGTGAAATCCTTATGTTATTCCATTGCTTATTTATTACATTGGAATAACTCAGTATACTGTGATTTACCTATACTTGGTGACATTCTTTTATTATTACATTGGAACATCCCATCGTGTGTTTTACAGGACTGGTTCCGCTTTTTATTATTATTCTGTTGGAACATCCCATCTGTGTGTTTTACACCCGACTGGTTAAAATCTTTATCATTCTCATTGGAATATCCTATCGTGTGTGTTTTACACCGGATCCGGTTCCATCTTTATTATTCATTGGAACATCCGCTTCGTGTGAATTCCACGACTCGGTTCGTTATTATTATTATTCATTGGAATAACTCGTCATCTAAGTACCGCATGCATGGTGATTTCTTTTGTTATTCCATTCTTTATTATACCCGGTTGGTTAAAACTTTGACTTTATACTCCATGAAATTAGTAGAATATCCTTGATATTTGCGTTTCATCCAAAGATCTTTTCACGGAAATATTCTTCCGATCATTCTTGAATTTTACTCTACAAAGCGAAGATTCATGTTGACAATTTGGACGTTAATAATTCTGGATAAAATAATTCTTGAACTTGTTTTATTGAATTCTTATATCATTGTCATCATCCTCATGTTTATATTTTTTTTTAAAGTCATCTCGTATTCTGTAGAGCATGGATGGACTTGGTATGATTATGACCAGGATTATTCTACGTAATGACCGTAATGTTACAAATGATGTGATTAAAAATCCTCGAAGGGTAGTAGTGCATTGATGGACGATTGTTGGCATGATCATGACCATTAATGAATACACAACTATTCTCGCCCAGTAGAAGCGTGAATAATTGTGATCGTGATACTTAAGAATATCCTGGCAGTAGAAAAGTGGGTGATTCGATGATGTGGATTATTTATTAAAGTTTGAGTCTCATTTATAAATAAATGATGAAAAACTTTTAAAATCATAAAAGATAGTAGATTTTATTTTCTACTTGACTCTTTTAATGGATTGCGATATTCGCTAGCAGATTAAACCGGTTGTCTATTGTATTTTATCGGTTTAACATTGTTGAAGACTATTGATAATTTATTTTGCATTATCTTAGTCATAATATTTCTTTTGGGCTAGTTGAGCTCACCCTTTCTTTCCTTCGTTCTCTTCGTGAAATGAGAATATATAGCTGGACGAGTCTGGGAAACGAGTGATGGTCCTGAAGATAAGATTAGTAGTCCTCACTATTCGTGAAATAGTGTGATAATAATTGTAATGAGGACTTTTGTTTGAGTTTGTATAATATCTAGTAGAGCGATATTTGTATTTAAACTCACGCTTTATGTCATATTATACCTACGCTTATGTTAATAAGTTGTATTTAAATTACGTATCATGTAAGTGGCGCACCCAAGATGGGTGATGTATACCTAATTTTGGGGTGTCACGAGTTAAGTATCAAAGCTAAGGGATATGATCCCTCGCTAAGATGTGAGAAAAGTACTAGGAGGGAGAGACAGGGAATACCTTCGTTAGTATGACCTACCTAAGTTTTTTCTTTATTTTATTGGTCTCTGGTCGTAATATAAAGGTAATTGTTAAATGTCAATTAATCTTTTGTTTTGTGGCAAGATCTCGAAAATGACATCGAGAATGTTGAGAATAAGAATGGAGCACAAAGCGATCGTTGATTCACCACATATCAATAATCGAGGATAATGTGCATCGTGAAGGCGATAATCCTCATGCAAACAACAACACCGACCAAATGATGAATGATCAAATGTTCAGAGGCTTTATGCAATTTATCGCAATGCAAAAGCGAGAGCGACTCGCCCAAAACGTAGGTGGAAACACCTGAAACTCTCGGCGGTCACCGCTAAACAATTCAAGGAGCTGGGACCACCGGAGTTTAAGGGAGAGCAAAACCACTTGGCGGAAGCATGGATAAAGCAGATTACCAAGATATTTGATGTCTTGGGATGCTCGAGGAGCAAAAGGTTCCCTTTCACGCCTTTTATGTCATGGCGGAGAGGCAGACATCGGTGGGAATCCAGAAACGACTCAACCTCTTGTCAGATCAAGATATCTTGGGAGAAGTTCCAGAGTCATTCAACGACAAATACTTTCCCCGAAAGTATTCGCCATACATGAAGGAGGTGGAGTTTATCAAGTTGGAACAAAACAATACGACCGTGTCGCAATACGAGGCAAAATTTATGAGTTATCACTATTAAGGCCCCACTTGGTGGATAATGAAGAGAATGGCGCGAATGTTTTTAAGAGGTTTGAAGTCGAGATACGTCAACATCTTATTTCTCATAAACCGTGTTTGTATTAGGATGTTGTAAATAGGGCTCGAGTTAGTGGAGCGCGATAACGAGTCAACGAACTAAAAGAGAGCAAAAACTAAGCAAAGTTATAATACCAATGAGAGTAGTCATCAAGCGGTGACAACAAGCGTGGAGGGAATCAACAAAGCGAGATATGGTAACCACTTCCGGTGGTAATCGTACAAAACAATAAGAATGGACATTTCAAGAAACGGAGATTCAACAATAATGGAAAGACGTCAAGACCAAAGACCCGTTGTTAAGGAAGGAGAAAGACCACCTATCATATGCTTCAAATGCGGAGAAGAGGGACACATCATCTCGAATGTGCTATGTCAGTCAAAGCATGTTATAATTGTGGAAGAGAAGGTCACTTAGCTCGATTATTGTCGCCATCAAGACAAATTCAACTAGGATGGAGGCACCAAAGGTCATTCCGTAAAAGTCAAAACCAAGTAGTGGTCAAGAGGAGAGCGTTTGTTGTGACCTCCCAGAGAGAAAAGGAACCCGAATGAGGTCATCACGGGTAAGTTTTATCATAAACTCTAATGAAGTCTACACTTTATTTGATACGGTTCTACCCATTCTTTTATTTCTCCTACTTTGCGCCATCGATTAAATTTGACTCAGGAGAAATTAGACTTTGACTTATCTCGTGGAAACTCCGTTGGGAGAAACCTTCATTACATCCAATCGTTTATAAGTCTTGTTTGGTTCAAATCGGTACCCTCACATTACCGTCGATCTTATTTCATTAAAATACTTGCATTTGACGTGATTCTAGGGATTGATTGGTTAACTACTTATCATGCAAAAATTGATTGTTTTCGTAAGGTTGTTAGCTTTCATATTCCTAATCAACCTATTATGCGCTAATTCAAACGACCAAACCATTAAAATCAATCACGGGCCATCTCAAGCCATAAAGCTATTCGTTTATTGAAAAATGGATGTCAAGCTTTCTTAGCTCATGTCATAGATTTAAACAAAAATACGTTTTTGAGCGATATTTCTATTGTTAATAAATTTCCGACGTATTCTAGAAGAACTTCCTCGGCCTACCCAGAGCGTGAAATTGAATTTTGTATCGACCTTGAACTCCAGTACAAAACCTATTTCCAAAGCCCCATATCGAATGGCTCTATTGAACTTCGTGAGTTAAAGACCCAACCGCAGGAATTGTTAGACATTGGCTTTATTCGACCTAGTACTTCTCCTTGGGGTGCTCTGTTCTATTCGTGAAGAAGAAAGATGGGAGTATGCGATTTTGTATTGATTATCGGGAGTCAATCATGTCACCATCAAAAATAGGTATCCATTGCCACGTATTGATGACTGTTTGACCCGATTGCAAGGAGCCAAATTCTTTTCAAAGATTGATCTTTCGTTAGGATATCACCAATTGAAGATTAGAACCACCGACATTCCAAAGACGGCCCGAACTCCCAGACGGGCATTATGAATTCCTAGTCATGTCCTTTGGATTGACTAATGCTCCCCGCCGCCTTCATGGATATGATGAACCGAGTATTCAAGGAATATTTAGATCACTTTGTGGTCGTCTTTATTGATGACATCCTTATTTATTCCAAAAGCCGTGAAGATCATGAAAGCAACACTTGAGGTCGACACTCCAAAAGCTTCGTGAATATAAGCTTTATGCCAAGTTGAAGAAATGCGAGTTCGGCTTGAAGAAGTAGCATTCCTTGGGCACGTGGTATCAAGTCATGGAATATCCGTTGACCCAAGAAAGATTGAAGCTATTCAAAGTCGGGAACAACCTAAATCAAATGATCAAGACGTAGCTTTCTCGGTTTAATTTGGTTATTATCGGAGATTCGTGGAAGGATTTTCTCGAATCGCTACTCCATCGACTCAAATTGACTCGAAAAAAGATACAAAGTTCGGTTGGAGCGAAGAATGTGAGAAGAGTTTTCAAGAACTCAAGAAGAGACTTATTTCAAAGACTGCTCGACAATACCATTTGGCTCGGAGGATTTGTCATCTACGGTGATGCTTCGAGCAAAGGGTTGGGATGTGTTCTTATGCAACACGGAAAAGTTATAGTTTATGCCTCGCGACAACTCAAAGAATATGAGAGGAATTATCCTACTCATGATCCGGAGTCAGCAAATGTTGTCTTTGCACTTAAAATTTGGAGGCATTACTTGTATGGGGAGAAAGTGGAGATCTTTACGGATCATAAAAGCCTCAAATATTTCTTCACTCAAAAGGAACTCAACATGCGACAACGACGTTGGCTTGAACTCATTGAAAGATTATGATCATACCATCCAATACCATCCCGAAAAGCGAACGTGGTAGCCGATGCATTGAGTGTAAGATCGTATGCAAAGACGAAAGTGCGTTATTGTCAACACAAAGGCCCATTTTGTGTGACTTGCAAAGGATGGAGATAGAGTTAAAGACTCTGTGGACGATGTGATGATGATAGAATATACTGAGTAGAACCGACTTTTAATCGATAAAGTTAAAGTCGCTTCAAGCTACTGCACACGGAGCCGACGCGCGTATGAAAAAGAAAGTGCAAGAGGGTGCTATCGCCGGAAGCAAGAATCGATGAAGAAGGAATACTTGAGTCAACTCCAGATTTTGTGTTCCTAACGAATTCGATTTAAAGTATAATATCATGATGGAGGCGCACAACACACCATTTGCAATCCATCTCGGGAGTACCAAATGTATCATGATATTCGGCCATACATTTTGGTGGAGCAATACGAAGAGAGAGATAGCATTTGTTTATCTCAAGGTGTCTAACTTGTCAACGAAGTTAAAGCGGAGCATCAAGTACCAAAAGGTCCATTCAGCAACCACTTGAAATTCCAGAATGGAAGTGGGAGCACATTACCATGGATTTCAAGCACGGCCTTCCTAAGGTTTCTCAAGGCATTGATGCGATTTGGGTCATTGTTGATAGATTGACCAAGTTCCGCTCATTTCTTACCGACACGAGAAACTTATACACTTGAACGCCTTGTCAGATGTACATAAACGAGATTGTAAGATCGCATGGTATGCCCAAGATCCATAGTTTTCGATCGAGACCCAAGATTCACTTCAAGATTTTGGGTTAGTTTGCAAAAAGCTATGGGCACGGACTTACGATTTAGCTCTCGGATATCATCCTCGCACGGACGGACAATCGGAGAACTATTCAAACTCTTCAAGATCTATTAAGACTACGTGTTCTTAATTTCAAGGGAGTTGGGACAAGTTTTTACCATTGGTGGAGTTTTCCTACAACAACAAGTTATCATCGCAAGTATTGCATGGCTCCATTCAAGCGTTGTATGGAAGAAAGTGTCGTTCTCAAGATCTTGGGATGAGGTGGGTGAAGCAACGTTGTTGGGACCGGAGTTGGTACGTATGACTACTTTAGAAAAAGATTCAAACGATCCGACAACGATAAAAACCTCACAAAATCGATAAAAGAGTTATGCCGATCTTCATCGAAAGGACGTGGAATTCAATATAGGAGATCATGTGTTGTTAAAAGTCTTCCATGGAAAGGAGTTACAAGATTTGGAAAGAGAGGAAACTTAATCCTCGATTCATCGGTCCATTTTAATCCTCGATCGAGTAGGAATCGTGGCCTATAGACTCGCTTTTACCGCCAAATATGTCTCGTGTTCATAACGTTTTTTCACATATCCATGTTACGTAAATATGTGAAAGACCCGAACCATATTATTGAAGTTAGAACCGGACGAAATAGCGGAAGATTTGACGTATTAAGAGGTTCTGTTCAAATTTTGATAAGAAGGAACATATTCTACGCCCAAGGTTATACCTCAAGTCAAAGTTTGTGGAGGAACCACGATGTTGAGGAAATGACTTGGGAGTTAGAATCAAATGAAATCAAGGTATCCTTACCTCTTCGACATACCGTGTACGCATTCTAATTTCGAGGGCTAAATTTCATAAGTTAAGGGAGGTTGTAAGACCCCAGTTTTTTATAAATAAAGATGAATTTTCTATAAATATTATTTTTGAATATTATGGAATAATTTGATATAATGTTATAGTTGTGGGTAATATTTATAAATTTTGCAAAGTATACAAGTGGTTATATTATATTCGATTGGTGGGAATATCTCGGTTTAGCAGGGAATATTCGCATAACTACTCAATCATTGGTGGACCCCACAATGTAATTATGCCGGATTGAGAAAAAGACAAAAATATTTTATTGAAATAACGGCGGAAGTTTTACCGTTGATCATTGTTGAACTACTTCTAAGAAGTAAAAGTACAAAGAATACGTGTGGTTGCATAAGAAGCATACACCAGATTGATTATTGATGCTTTATGTGAGAAGTCACTTAGTTTGATTCCATTATTGTCGATTAATAATATGAATTATTATAGCGATAATGACGTTTTGTTTTATTCGTATTATTAACGTAATAAAATGTAAACATCTTTTTATATAAAATGTAATACTTTATTAAAGTTATTTTATAAATAAAATATATTATATTTTATTACGCATATAGTGTTTTCAGTAGTGTTTTGCATATAGTGTTTGCAGATAGTAAAATGTTTTTATATAAATAGAATATATTATATTTTATTTAAAAGATTTTTCTTTAAACATGGACCGTCCGATTAAAGTAAATCAATCGGACCGTTCATGGATTAATTACTATGCATTCCATTTTCCTATAAATAAGCTCATTCCTTCATTATTTTCTTATTTAATTCATTGAAACTCTAGAGAGAAAATTATAGAGAGAAGTTTATAGAGAAAGTTATAGAAAGAAGAAGAGTATTCTCGCTACTTCATTACTTCTATATTCAGGTTCTTTTTACGGTAAGGGTGTTATTCTTTCTTCTTGAAGAGAACTTCATTATTCCATTCACTATTATTTCATTGGAATAACTCGTAAAAGTGGCATACCTATACATAACTCAGATACGCCAGATACCCTATACTTGGTGAAATCCTTATGTTATTCCATTGCTTATTTATTCTCATTGGAATAACTCAGATACGCTTGTTTACCTATACTTGGTGACATTCTTTTATTATTCATTGGAACATCCCGTCTGTGTGTTTTACACCGGGACCGGTTCCGCTTTTTATTATTCTCGTTGGAACATCCATGCTCGTGTGTTTTACAGGACCGGTTAAAATCTTTATCATTCTCGTTGGAATATCCTATCGTGTGTTTTACACCGGATCCGGTTCCATCTTTATTATTCTCGTTGGAACATCCGCAGTTTGGTGTGAATTCCACCGACCGGTTCCGTTATTATTATTCATTTGGAATAACTCGTTTATGCATAAGCACCGCATTTATGCGTGGCGATTTCTTTTGTTATTCCATTCTTTATTATACCCAATTGGTTAAAACTTTGACTTCTATACTCCATGAAATTAGTAGAATATCCTTGATATTTGCGTTTCATCCAAAGATCTTTTCACGGAAATATTATTACGATCATTCTTGAATTTTACTCTACAAAGCAAAGATCATGTTGACAATTTGGACGTTAATAATTCTCGGATAAAATAATTCTTGAACTTGTTTTATTGAATTCTTATATCATTGTCATCATCCTCATGTTTATATTTTTTTTTAAAGTCATCTCGTGGCCTCGTAGAGCATGGATGGACTTGGTATGATTATGACCGAGGATTATTCTTATGTAATCATGGACCGTAATGTTACAAATGATGTGATTAAAAATCCTCAAAGGGTCAGTAGTGCATTGATGGACGATTGTTGGCATGATCATGACCATTAATGAATACACAACTATTCTTCGCCCGTAGTGCGTGAATAATTGTGATCGTGATACTTAAGAATATCCTCGGCAGTAGTGCGGGGTGATTCGATGATGTGGATTATTTATTAAAGTCGAGTCTCAAATTTATAACAACTTGATGAAAAACCTTTAAAATCATAAAAGATAGTAGATTTTATTTTCTACTTGACTCTTTTAATGGATCAAGATATTCACCGCAGCTTAAACCTGGTTGTCTATTGTATTTTATCGGTTTAACATTGTTGAAGACTATTGATAATTTATTTTGCATTATCTTAGTCATAATATTTCTTCTTGGGCTAGTTGAGCTCACCCTTTCTTTCACCGTTTTCTTCGTGAAATGAGAATATATTTGGGACGAGCCTGGGAAGCGAGTGATGGTCCTCAAGATAGCATTAGTAGTCCTCACTATTCGTGAAATAGTGTGATAATAATTGTAATGAGGACTTTTTGTTTGAGTTTGTATAATATCTAGTAGAGCGATATTTGTATTTAAACTCACGGTTTACGTCAGTATTGCATACGCAGCTTATGTTAATAAGTTGTATTTAAATTTCAGATCATGTAAGTGGCGACCCAAGATGGGTGATGTATACCTAATTTTGGGGTGTCACAACGTTGTTGGGACCGGGAGTTGTACGCATTTATCTTACGGAAAAGATTCAAACGATCAAACAACGTATAAAAACCTCACAAAATCGATAAAAGAGTTATACCGATCTTCATCGAAAGGACGTGGAATTCGATATAGGAGATCATGCGTTGTTAAGAGTTGCTCCATGGAAAGGAGTTACAAGATTTGGAAAGAGAGAAAACTTAATCCTCGATTCATCTGGTTCATTTTAATCCTCGATCGAGTAGAGGCGTGGCTTATAGACTCGCTTTTTCCATAAATATGTCTCGTGTTCATAACGTTTTCACATATCCATGTTACGTAAATATGTGAAAGACCCGAACCATATTATTGAGTTAGAACCAAGACGAAATAGTGAAGATTTGACGTATGAAGAGGTTCTGTTCAAATTTTGGATAAGAAGGAACATATTCTACGCTCCAAGATTATACCTCAAGTCAAAGTTTTTGTGGAGGAACCACGATGTTGAGGAAATGACTTGGGAGTTAGAATCGAAATGAAATCAAGGTATCCTTACCTCTTTCGACATATCAGTCGTCGTACCTAATTTGATGAAATTTCATAAGAAGGAGGTTGTAAATCGACTTTTATAAATAAAGATGAATTTTCTATAAATATTATTTTGAATATTATGGAATAATTTGATATAATGTTATAGTTGTGGGTAATATTTATAAATTTTGCAAAATATGCAAGTGGTTATATTATATTCGATTGGTGGGGAATATTACATTTAGCAGAAATATTCGCATAACTACTCAATCATTGGTGGACCCCACAATGTAATTTATCATTTGATTGAGAAAGCGACAAAAAATATTTTATTAAAATAACGGCGGAAGTTTTACCGTTGATCTTGTTGAACTACTCGGTAGTAAAAGTACGATGAATACGTGTGGATTTCGTAGAAAGACACTGGTATTGATTATCGATGCTTATGTGAGAAAGTCACTCGGTTTGATTCCATTATCATCGATTAAATAATATGAATTATTATAGCGATAATGACGTTTTTGTTTTATTCATTATTATTAACGTAATAAAAGCGAAACATCTTTTATATAAAATGAATCACTTTATTAAAGTTATTCTATAAATAAAATATATTATATTTTATTATCGTAGTATTTTGCGTAGTGTTAAGATATAGTGTTTGCGTAGTAAAATATTTTTATATAAATAGAATATATTATATTTTATTTAAAAGATTTTGCTTTAAATATGGGACCGTCAGATTAAAGTAAATCAATCCGGACCAGATTCATGGATTAATTATTATGCATTCTATTTTCTATAAATAGAAAAGCTCATTCCTTCATTATTTTTACGAATTCAATTTGGAAACTCTACAGAGAAACTATAGAGAAAGAAAGAAAAAATATTCTCGCTACTTCACTTTGCCAATATTGATTTCTTAAGGTAGGGAATATTATTTGTTTAATGCCGTAAAGAAGTGTTATTCTTTTTTATTCATGAAGAGAACTTCTTTTGTTATTCCATTCTTATTTATTACATTGGAATAACTCAGTATAATGCAGAATCCCCTATACTTGGTGATCTTTTCTTTTATTCCATTCTTCTATTATTACATTTGGAACATCATGTCGTGTGTTTTACACCGGACTGGGTTCCGTCTTTATTATTCTGTTGGAACATCCTGCTCGTGTGTTTTACACCTAATTTGGATTGCTTTTTATCATTACGTTGGAATATCCTATCGTGTGTTTTACACCGGATGCGGTTCCATCTTTATTATTCTGTTGGAACATCCTGTCGATTGTGAATTTCACTTTGACCTCGGTTAGATTATTTATTATTCTGTTGGAATAACCCTGCGTGCATGGCCTATCATCATCATTTCGTGGTGATTTCTTTTGTTATTCCATTCTTTATTATACCTGGGTTGGTTAAAACTTTGACTTATACTCCATGAAATTAGTAGAATATCCTCGATATTTGCGTTTCATCCAAAGATCTTTTCATGGAAATATTCTTACGATCATTCTTGAATTTTACTCTACAAAGCGATGATCGTGTTGACAGTTTGGATGTTATTAGTTCTGAATAACTTAATTCTTGAACTTGTTTTATTGAATTCTTATATCATTGACATCATCCTCATGTTTTTTTTTAAAAGTCATCATGGTGGCCAGTAGGCGTGGATGAACTTGGTATGATTATGAATGCGGGATTATTCGGTGTAATCGTAGTAGTAATGTTACAAATGATCGATGTGGTAAAAAGTCCTCGATTGGTAGTAGTGCATTGATGGACGATTGTTGGCATGATCGTAATTATTAATGAATACACAACTATTCTTGGCCCGTAATGCGGGAATAATTGTGGTCGTGATACTAAAGAATATTGCGGAAGTAGTGTAGGGGTGATTCGATGATGTGGATTTATTAAAGTTTGAGTCTCAATTTATAATGATGATGAAAAACCTTTTAAATCATAAAAGATAGTAGATTTTATTTTCTACTTGGCTTTTTTAATGGATTGTTTGTTCTTGCAGTTAAACTTGATGTTTATTATATTTTATCGGTTTAACAATGTTGAAGGCTATTGATAATTTATTCTCGCATTATCTTAGTCGTAATATTTCTTCTTAATTTATTGAAAGCTTTTTTTTTCTTTCAATTCTCTTCGGAAATGAGTAACATAAATTTGGAGACAGTCGGGGAGCGGAGTAATGGTCAGGGAGGATAGCATTAGTAGTCCTCACTATTTACGTGAAATAGTGTGATAATAATTATAATGAGGAACTCCTTTTGAGTTTGTATAATATCTAGTAGACATTATTTGTATTCAAATTTCATGGTTTTACGTCGTATTGTATACTACGATTATATTAGTAAGTTGTATTTAAATTACATCTACTAGTATCATTATCCAAAATGGATGATGTATACCAATTTTTGGGCGTCGCACATGACACTTATCTTTGAGGTATAAGTTTTGGAGCCTGACATTGAGATGTATTTTAGATATATATATATATATATATATATATATTGGTCGGTCATTTGTAACGTTTTTTACTTTGTACGTTCCTTGGTTGTAACTGTAGCTGTGATTCAGTTTGTTAATTGTTACTTATATACTTTTTCATTCTAAAATTAGAGAAAGTTTTATATTTTAATTTTTGTTTCACGATTGAAAATACATTTTTAATTTTAATTCTACATTTAATTAGCATCCCTGTCTGGCTCTTTCCTGAGCCATGCTCCTTGAAAATTTGTTGTTTCTTTTTCGGCTTAAATTATACAATTTAAAATTTTCACTTTTTACAACTTATTAAATCCTAATGTTTCAACTTTAAGACATTTAACTTTAATATTTCACGTAGTTAGTGTGTGATGAAGAAAAAAAATAAAAAAATTAAATCCAATATAAATGATATATACCCTTAAAAACTTTGTTTTCCGGATTGATAGAAGATCTCAAATATTTTGAAAAGCACATGAAATTGTAGTCACGTGGTTAATTAATTAGTATGTGATGAAGAAAAAAATAAAAAAAAATCAAAGTCAATATAAACGACTTATTTAACTTTTATTTTGAGTTACCTGACTAATTTATTCCGGTAAAAAATACTTAATTCGGTAGCCAAAATCTTTAATTTATAAAAATATAGAGACATTGGGTTTAATGTTTTAAAGTTAAGATATCGAGGGCTAAAGTATAAAAAAACAAAAATTAAAGATTTAAAGTGTATATATATAAGCATTCTTTTTCTTTCGATAAATCTATTAATATATACTTCCATGCAATCATAGATTTTCTGAAAATGAGACAACACACAGGAACACAAAGAACTGAAAAATGGATAATTAATTTAGAAATTTATATTTTATATTATTTTTGATATTTTCACATTTATGGTTCACATATTAGTTGATGTATAGAATTTTTATTAGTTAATATGTGGGTTCTACGTGTAAAAATATCAAAAAGTGATATAAAAATATCAGTTTCCTTAATTTAAGTATGTGCAATTAATAGCCGTTAGTCTTTTGAGACCAAATTAAAATTTAAAATAATTTATATATATGTTCACAAATTTTTGACGAATTTGATTGTAACTAATGGGAGATTATAAGCTATCATATAGTATAGTATAGTAATATATAAGTTCCTTCTTTATTCTACTCTATTCCATTCCTATCCTGTAAACAACACTTGATTGAAAATTGTGAAAATGGCATCCATAAAATGACCAAGCGCTTTATCCTCGTTGCTTGTATATATTCTATAACTTGGAAAAAAAATAAAGTACGGAATATAATTTTTTTGGGATTGAGGTTATTTGGGTGTGGGTAGGGGTAATAAGCAGGTGAATCTCAAATGCAACACCTTTCACGTCGATTCAACTCAAAAAAATTGAACTCGAATTCGATTCAAATTCGATAAGGGATTTATATTTTTGTGTCAGATTCGACGACTCAGATCATTATTCGGATTTACTTGGCTCATAAGTACTCGACTCATTTACAAAATGAGATACTCATGAGCCTTCAAATCGAGTTTCGAATATGAACCATTTCACTTAAAATTGAACCACTACATACTAAATTGGTTACTTAACTAATATTTATATATAAAACTTTTTCACTTTTATTTATGTATTGAAATTTTAAAGAATGTAATATAAATTGACATGCAATTAATTGATTTATTCAAGTACAAGTTTACACAATTTCATACTACACTTTATAAATTATAAAGATTGATACAGATATCGCATATTTAGCTTACTAGCATGGATCGGACCAATATTCGAATATGATCCATCGAGCAGGTATCGAGTATATATGGTTCGAGAAAAAATGAAATACTCGAACCCTAATATGAGCGAACACTGGTATGCTCGAACGAAATCAACTCGTGTATCATTAAACAGAAAATGAGTATGGATCAAATTCGACTCGGATCAACTTCGAATTCGAGCTTTGGATTATATTTTCGAGCCGATCTTGAGTCGAGTACCAAACTACTTGAGTCGGGGTGTATATATAATCAATAAATATTATTTTTTATGTATAAATAAATTTAAAATATGTTATTATTGATAAAAGTATAATAGTACAAACGATATTTTTTAATCCAATACTTTAATTAATCCCGGGAAAAAAATATAAAATGAAATTATTTTAAATTATTCGATGAATAATTTCATAAAAAATAAACATTGACTATAACTATTTAATAATATAATTAATAATCTTTGAAATTATAATCATTGCAAACAAACCTTAAAAAAATATCAATTTACTGATATCAATTTTCTTGTCAATTATTACAATATGCCCCGCAAGTTTCATTAGTAATACCCATCACAGCAACGTTACGATCACGGTCGTCACGCAAATTTCACAATTTTCTCAAAGGCTATTTCAGTAATTACACCACAACTCTGCAACTGCAAAATTCAGTTTTCCCGCCCATACACCAATTTTATTCAAGTTTTCCTGAAACTTCCTCTATCTATAAAATCACCCAAACTAATTTCAGACATTCAATCTCTCCTTCTCTCTGCAATCCAATGTCCTTGTATCCAAACGGGAAAAAGTTTTTTTTCGAGTGTTTATTAGAAAATAATGCCTGATTTAGCAAATCTGTTAAACCCATCTTCACTTAAGTTAGTCCATTGCCCTAATCTCAAATCGGTTTCCAATCAATGCGAATCAAGTTCCCCTTTGAATTCTGATTCAATCAGAACCCTATCCAGTGATGACAATTTTCTTTGCAGTTGGGACGAAAGTCTCCGATATCCAGTATTGCAACAACCGGAAGTTTCTAACGGCAATGAAATTAGGGTTTTCAAACGGGGTCGGGGGAAGAAACCATCCGTAGGCAAGACTTTGGATGTTTATGTGAAGGAATGGGTTGCCTCAAAAATCCGACTGGGCGTTTCTGAAGAGAAATGCTATCTTCCGTTTCTTGTTGGGTCACCGAAACTGGTAATTTTCTATTATTGCCCTTTGCTTTTTAGATATGTTATTGTGTGTCCCATTTAATAGATTGGATTGTTGGCATAAGAAGTGAAACGTATTGTTGTTAAATTAGAATTCAATATTGGGTTTTGATTTAATTAATATTTCATTCTTACATCGACTTCAATTTGTGGTATAAAATTTATATTGTTCATTATATGAGTTTCAGATAGTCACTATACAGTGCCTTGCAATTGTTCTTTGGGCCTTTTTGTGAGATTGAGTATTTAGGAACAATTGTTCTCAGCAGATTTGTGCAATTTTTTGTTTATAAATTTCATACAATCAAATGGTGGTTGTAGTTTCTTAATAAATTTTCATGTGATCTTTACAGAAAAGTAACTTTATACTACCTTCGTCCCAAACTAACAGTTGGGAGAATTGGTTGTCAGTCTTACTCGGTTATGTCATTTGCAGTTGAGACATAACAGACTCTTCACATCTTTAGCAGTAGTAATGCAACATAATATTGCTATCTATCTTCTTCAATAACAATAATTACTTTTTCTATTAGTTGTTTTATAGATTATTAGATTTTCTTATCAAGAATTGGTTGTTCGATTACTGAAGTATGAGTATCAAATTTTAGACACTATCATAGTGAAATTATTTGTAGAATGCTTATGAAGTTCACAAGATTTGGCTTCATCTTACTGGTCTCAATTTAAGTTAAACTAATTTGTTACCAATTATGGAAACTCTAAATTAGCCTGCAGCTAAGTAGCACCTACAACATAAGATTGTGTTCCATTGTCTCGCAACACATAGTAAAGAACAATAAATATCAATTCTGCACAGTCTAGTTCTTTCAAAGTTCTCATGATAATATGATTGATACTAGAACAGTCAGAACATCAAAGTTTTCTTTGAGGCACGGTAGCAGTTTTGAGTTAAATGCAATTCTTTCTATTTATTATTTGTATACTTTTATTACGTACTCAAAAGGCTCAATAAATGCCCCAAAACTTCGAAAGAAAGATTAATTATAGTCTCATTTTGGTAAGTTCCTTTACGTCACCAGTTTACGGGAGTTCTGCTTTGTTTTGATATTTACATATGAAGCTGCTAATATATGCTACTTTTAGAAACAATCAGACTAACTATTTGTTACGCGTCTCAGGTTGAGTGTTGTGTTTGCCAGACTTCAATCTACCCTGGAGGGGAGGTGTTATGCTCTGTTCATGGTTGTCAAGCTGCATATCACTTAAAATGTGCAAATGAAAAGCTTGGGTTCTCATCTTCACGAAAATTCAAGTGTCCTCAGCATGTAAGATCTGTAGCTTTTGTTTTCTACTACTTAATCATAGGAGATAATAAATTTTCTTAATATATTAATATGGTTTATCTTACTTAAAGATAAGGCAATATATGTAGCTGTAAATGGGGGAAATGCTCACTTTTCTATATTACTGTGCTGGTACCCTGGAATTAGATGCACCACCATATATTTCAGAATGTGGGCGTAGACCTTAAATAACTGTCTTGATCTGCTAGTGCTTTCCTTAGTTGGTTGAACATGTATTAAACAGAAACCAAATACCTCAGGAGTTTCAATTGAAATGTAAGCATGGGGTATAAACTGTAGTTACTAACTTACTATATGTAGTTTCTTTTATGTACGGTAAATCTTAAACTTGAAAAGGACGTGATCAGTTGCAGAATCATACTCCCAAATATATTGTACCGTCAAAATAAGTCATCTTTGTCTGCACTTCATTGGTGGGGTTGGATGATGTCAGAGGGTGAGGGGTAAGGATTTTTAACAGTTAGTGTGTGAAACTCTTTAGGAGTAATTTAATCAGAGTTATGCATAACCTCGAATTCTTATTTGTTAGTTCTGGATAGATCTCTTGCTTCATATATGGTTACTTAACTTTTTGGGGTTAACTTTCCTTTGTAAATGGATATTATTTACTACATTATCATGTTGTTTCTATCTTATACATCAGTGCTATAAATTTTCTGCTCTATAAAGCTTCAATTTGTATTGTTTTTCGTACTTAGTGCTAACATGTGCCTGTATATTTTACATCCTTCCTTTAATAGGCTTGCTTTCTATGCAAGCAAAAGTTTCAGCTGTGGCGGTGTGTGAGATGTGAATTAGCATCACACATGAAATGTGCAGCATTTCCAGAGCATGTGCTTCAGTTAGATGACCAACCAGGGAAAGCCATATGTTGGAAGCATCCTACTGATTGGCGTCTGGAGAAGAAGGTCAATTTCTTTCATGCGTTTTTTTTTTATCACGAAAATCTGAACATATTTTGTTAGCAGATTCACCCTTTCAATGATCTAGCAAATTCCAATGGAATTTCGGAATTGATAACTTTTAAAATATTAAAATTGTAATTTTTTTGGGGTCCATCCATATATATACTTTCAGAATTTAACACATTTTATAGATTATGGAATTATGGTTCATGATAAATTTACTTGTTCTGGTGTGTTTGTATATTTTACTCTTACATACATTTGAATGTTTAATCAATAGTTTAGCACTATCTGATGCTAAATTTCAGTGTTAATATGTTAGTATTTATCTCTTATTACAAAGCTTCTGACTTTTTATAACTGCTTTTTGGTGTAATTGGCTCACATCTTTTCCTAAAAAGGAGTTTAACTAATTTAACTAATCTTATGTATCATTTATTAATTTAATTAAAACTAAATATAACTTCCTACACTTCTTTTGCACTTTTCTTTCTCAGACGCGCGGAGGCTAATATGTATGAAGCACGGTCACTTTTTTGCTTTACAAAGTTGTAACAAGTGCAGTATTTCAGTATTATTTAAAAATTCACTCTTTTCTACAGAAATTGAAAAAAGTTCTATTGGTAAAATAAGGCCAAATTATCAGTACTGGAAAGAGTCATTTTTTCTCATTGGAGTACTTTGGTCTTATCTCATAATATGGAAAAATCAAAACGAATTTTATGTATTTACAGTACATACTGGTGGACTTTTTCATATTCTAGCACCAAACTAATGAAAATATTTTCAGTTGCTAACCAAACATATGAATATATAATATGTTTTTAAAAAAATAAATTCTGGTTAACTTTTTGCTTAAAACAGACGGAGCATTAAACTGGTAAACAATAAGCACACATATATCAAAATTATCTCTCCGTTTTAGTCGCACATCGTACTCTCTTTTTCTTTTATTGAATATGAGATAATGGAATATGCAGTTGTGAGATTAAGCCACAAATGTCGAGAATCTGCCCAAAAGAAATGTATAGAAATAATGTGGTAGTCTTCAACTTAAAAATCATATTGTGAAGCACTTATAAATGTTATATTGGTTAAGTCATGTTATGTAATGAAGTTATTGCTTATGGAATTTAGATCAAGCACTTACATTTGAGGAAGTTGAATTATCTTAAAACTTAATTTGGCCTTTTTTAATAGATCCTTTTCATTGATTAGGCTTGTCTAACTGAATTGCTATCTCTTTTTGATAAGCAGCTTGCAGCTCCAACAAGGGACATAGAGGTCAGACTTCTGATAATTCTGATATTGTTTAATTTTAAACCTATGAAAGGAACTGGTGCTCTGGCAATTTCTATTGTGATGAACATTTCCTTCACTCTGAATTTATGTGAAAGAATTGGTAATTGCATTTTCTTTAATATTTGTAAAATCCATCATTAAGTCTTCCCTTTTCCCTCTTTTCTGGCTGATGCACCTGATGGATAATGGGGTATGTGTGTACGCTTTCCAGAATATGAGGAATCATATGAAGCCTCAAACTTATTTCATGAATGTGCCTATTTAAAAAAGACATTGTTTAAATATCTGTAGACAAAGTACACATTTTTTAAGAGAAACTGAGAAAATATTCAAGTTCTGTAATTACCCATAATACAGATATTCTGCTTATCAATTCATAACGTACACCAAAGGCTAACCTTTATTTGTTGTTTTCTAGGAAATCTTCTGTCGCTTACCGCTACCATATGTTCATGAGGAGTTTGATATTGATACAGCTTGGAAAGACATTATGGAGAATGAATTGGAGCCACCTCCATATGTTCACATTGGATATCCCATGCTTCTTTGTTTTTACTTGATTTAGGGGTGTTTGAGAGTGAATGAAGTTGAATCTGAAGGTGAATCACCTCCGTTTGTTTTAGTTTATGAATCGGTAAGATAGACGGGATGAATGGCTAAGTCAGATTTTTTGAGCTGAATGGTTGAATGAGCAGCTGAATAAAGTAAATTTTTTTTTAAAAATTTAAAAATTTAAAAAAATATTAACTACTCCCTTCGTCCCAGAATAAAAGTCTTGGTTGACTTTTCACGCATATTAAGAAGAGGAATAAAATGACAAAATTGTCCATAATAATTTCATTAAATATGGAGAGAGAATTAGAATAAGAAAAATATGAAATATTTAATTCTACGGGCATAATAGGAAAAAATGTGTAAAAGTTTTGTCATTCAGATGTTTCAGACATGTCAATTATCAAACAATTTTTTTCATTCAGATTCTGATTTAACTCATTCAAATTTAGATTCAGCTCATTCAGATTCAAATTTATTCAGTTTTTATCAAACACCCCTTAATTAAATAATTATATATATCACTTTATGAATCATTCCCTGGATAGAAACGCAATATCATATATATTGCTTAAATATCTGTTATTAGTTATATGCAGTAGTGTGTGGTTCTCAACTGAATTAGATATATGCCTTGTTAAGAAAAAACGTGATGATGGTGATGCTAATATTGGATGCACAAATTGCAGTTCTTCCGTTTGCTCTGAAGATTGTGTTTGCAGGTACTTTATTCTACAGTTTTATCTCACAAAGTTATCTACATATGTCACTTGCCCGGTTGTTTCTCTTTATTAATCTTAGAGGTATCGATCTGAAAGGTCTATAATATGATTGTTTGAACCTTGATCTAATAGGGTTCAGTGTATAAGCTGTTCAAAGGCTTGTCGCTGCTCAGATATGTGCACTAACAGACCATTTCGAAAGGATAAAAAGATTAAAATTGTCAAGGTGAAATTTATTCCAATAGAGCTCATTTGATTTCTTGCAATGCATATTTTTTTGCTAGTTGCGTTCAACTTAGGTCTTTCCTCATATATGAGTGAATCAGTGATTTTCTTACAGAATTTTCCGTTTGTAACTACTTTGTTTGTATTCCATCTCAGACTGAACTTTGTGGTTGGGGTGTAGAGGCTGCTGAATCTATTAATAAAGGTGATTTTGTAATCGAGTATATTGGAGAAGGTAAATCCTTTACCTTCTATTTTAAGATGTTCGACCTTTACTTTATTTACCTAGTTACTGATTTATTTATCTTATTGTACTAACATCTATAGATTTTTGCATTTCACAAGCATTATTCAGCTTATTTAGGCTTTACTATGATACTGTAGACTGTGCTTTATGATACACATATCAAGAGTTTAGACATAATCATTTTTATGTTTGTGGCTGCTGTAGCAATTGTGGTTATCTAGGCATGATGGACTGTAAGAACATTATATGGAATATTGGATATCCTATAAATTAGAGCGACTTACACATATGTTAAGATTCCACTAGCTTTTACTTTTAATTGATTTCCAATGTTATATAATAAATTTGTGCTCTTATTTTTTTTAAATAAAAAGGAATTTCTATTGATTAAAGAGAGAAGATACCCGAAAAGGAAAAACGGTAAAAATTTAAACAAGGTACCAAAATTACTGCACCTCTCCATCTTTACATAAATCTGTAATCAGTATGCCTTGTAAAACCCCCAGAGAATCTTCCAATGACAAGGAAAGATATATGATAACTCAACCTCTTAAGAAGCTGTTTCTTCTTAAATACACTGATGTTCCATATACTCCTAATCTTTGTTAGTAATGATCCAAATTATATAAATAGATAGTTCATAATATTGAGATCAATTTTACAAAAACAAATAGAATATTTATAAGTATTTTCACGGTTAAAAACTGTTAAGAACTTTTAACCATTGATTTTTTGATAAAATGTGCACATGGTCATCAGGTGTAAAAGTGTCAGATTAGTTGCAAATATGGTGTGATGATACGATCCAATAACATAAATCAAGTGATAGGTGTCGATTTTAATTATAAATATATATATATATATATATATATATATATATATATATATATATATATATATATATATGGAGGAAATTAGTGAAAGTGTATTGGAGGGAGCCCAAGCCCAATTGTTGTTCAAGATTATATGAGAATCACCCTAATTGGTGTGCATGCACCCACACAGACTTCTATTGAGAAAACCGAGTAAGGTATGCACCCAATTGCTAACATGAGTAAATAGCTTTTGCATGTCACAGGGGTGTGAAGTGAGATAATCCCTTACTCCAATTTAGTGCACATATAATAAGCCTTACACCTTGGTTTTACTTTTACGACTGCAAATAGTATGACATTTGCTTAAAAGCACATACTCCTTCACTTCAAAGACCAAATATCCAATCAATTTTCAATTTCTGAATGTTTTGGAAGTTTATTGGTTCTTACTTTCTTCTGTTTCAGTTATAAATGATGCTTTGTGTGAACAACGGCTATGGGACATGAAGTACATGGGAATTAAGAACTTTTACATGTGTGAAGTACGGAAAGACTTCACAATTGATGCAACTTTCAAGGGGAACTCCTCACGTTTTTTGAACCATAGTTGTGATCCCAACTGTAACCTTGAGAAATGGTTAGTATCACAAATCATGCAGTTACTTGTGTCTGCGTCCATGGCTTGAGAAGAGCATGAAATGTCCTAGAGCAATTTACTGGAATAAGATTTTTCTCTCAATTGATGTTGCCATTGTCATTCACTAGATTAAGTTACTTTCACCTTTTGTTATACTTTTTCCCCAAGATGAGATACACCTTTTACAAATGAAAAGAAAAACATATGTATATTCCTAATCTACTGTTACTAAATAGAGCATAAAGGACAAGATGTAAGGAAATAGCTTTAAATTGCTTTGGTAAAATGAAAAATGGCTTCTCTATCTAATTTGGGTAGAGATATTATGGGACGAGGACGGGTAAATCTAGTGTGAAATGTTTAGTTGCTGTATATTTGAAATCGGGGGTCCATTCTGATGGCAGATCTCTTATGAGATACATGTATTTTAATTTATTGTGTTCATACGGTCTATTCTTTTTACAATTCCACAGATTAAGTTATCCTACAAAAAAAAAATGATGATTTTATGTAGTTGCGAGTTACTTTTTCAGTTTTTTGACATGGTAAGTCATGCCTACTGGATGAGTGAAGTCCACTGGAAACTTATACCTTACAATGTATATTATTTGGTATGAAGTCATTCACAGTTTTATTCAATTTTTGGTGTCCGTCTTGATCACTGTTCTAGCTTATTGACAAATGTGGACTAGTTGTTGATTAAAGCTTTGAACATATGTACTTGGAGGTCCATTATGAATGAATTGTTCTCCTATCAGATTTTCTGGAGACCTCAAGGCCAGGGCTATTCTTTTAATGTCATTTGTTAAGGTTGTGTTTTATTCTATGCAAGCTGAGGAATCCTTATCTTTTGTTTGGAATAATTAATTGCTCCACTTGTACTTTTAGTTATTATAGCTCATGCAATATATAGTAATAGTTTGAAATTTTTGTTATTTTCTTACGTGGGTTTTTTGTGTTTGTTCATTATTTTATTCCTTTTTAACAACAGGCAAGTTGAGGGGGAAACACGCATTGGTGTCTTTGCTGCTCGATCTATTAAAGCTGGAGAACCATTAACATATAATTATCGGTATGAAGACATTTTGATTGCTTCTTCTTTGCTGAATCATTAAGTATATATATATATATATATATATATATATATATATGCACGCACACACATGTTTGTTCATATTTTGCCGAGTAGAACATATGTATGTATGTATGTATGTATGTATGTAATAGTAATAATAATAATAATAGTGTTTAGGTACATTTGCAGAAGTATAAGCATAAGATATTATTAGTAGCAACCTTAAGATAGTCAAATATTGCTTGGGAGGCTGCCTCCTGCTAATAGCTGCTGCCTGCTTTGTGGTCATTGCATTGCAGATTTGTGCAATTCGGGCCTGAGGTGAAGTGCCAATGCGGCGCTCCAAATTGTCAAGGCTATCTTGGGGCCAAAAGAAAGATAATCTCCAAAGTGGGGCTTTGCTGCTGCTGGGGTTCAAAGCGCAAGAGAACCTCAAAGGGATTGGCCAACATTCGCTAAACTTTTTTGTGAGGCATATTGTTTTGTGTACATTATTAATTAATTAATTAATTGCTTTTACCATCAATCAAATATGCTGGCAAAGAATAATAAAGAAATTAGTAATGCGATGATGATAGTGGTGGTGGAGGATATTATAATTAAGAATCATCATTGTTGTTTCAACTGGAGAATCACATTATTAATTAATTTATTTATTTATAGATTGATTGGTTATTTGTTGGCCTATTGACTAAAATAAGGAGACTGGAAGTCTGGAGGAGAAGACCAAGGTTGTGCTTGTTTGTTTGAATTGAATCCAAGAATTACAATCCAGTGCGCGGGTTATTGTATTTGGATTACAAATTCTAGCATTATTTTATTCTTATTTTTTTTAATAAAATAATGCACTTGTCGAGGGAGGGGGAACTAAAATATGAGTGTTTGTATTAATGTACAAATTGCTATGGCCATTTAAGAAGTAAGATAATATTTAATGCTTAATTAGGATGGGATATTATATTATATATATAGTCTCCCATTTTGGTAATTATATTATCCTAGCTAGGACTAATAAATAGTCCATAGTACAAATTTAAAACACATTAAACATGAAATTAAAATTTTAAATGAACTTAAATTCTCTTTCCATCTTGTGTTTACAACCTTGAAAGTTTTATACACACATATATATTTTGAAAGAAATTAGTTAGTAATATACATATCCAAACTATGTAAGTTCACTGGCTTTACTTGAATAATTTATGCATTAAAAATACACTATGTATCTAGATCCTGTTTCAACGCCAATTCAGATAATAAGTTCCTCTAATCTTCCCAAATGTTGTTATCAAATTCATCCGGCTAGTCCAAAAAATTTAAATAATGAGATATAACCAACTTTTATTGCTCAATCACAATTAGTGAATTTTAAATTGGAAATTTATAAACTTGCTTGGCAACTAAAAAACTAGTCAATCACACGAGTCTTGTCTGACCAATGTTATGATGACACATCATTTATATATATATATATATATATATATATATATATATATGAATGGTTAAACCTAGATGTAAACCGAAAAGGATTAGTACAAGATAAAATATCCTAATATGTCTAGATGGATACACTGCATGCATAGATTTATAAAAAACTTTAAATCCAGATGATTTATTGAGTAATAAAAATTTAAAATCATTTATATTTTATTAGATAGATGTCTAGATAAATACACGAATGCATGCATACATACATAAATTCCTTTCCTTTGCCTAATAAAACTCTCTCTCTCTATCTGCTTAATAATAAAGCGCTCTCTATATTTTGCTTAATTAATATACAATTAATAAAGGTCTCTCTTCCTTTCTGCATAATTAATAATAAAGGTGTGAGTGATAAATAAAGAAATAATGGAAGAGGAGGCGGCGTCTTCATCCAACTGAAAGTGAACTCATTGTAAACTTTCTATATGTCAAGATTCTTGGGGTACTAATTACTATTCCACCGGGTATCTTCAAGGATCAAGATATCTTCGAATTTCCGCCTAATCAATTACTTAAAGGTATAATATATATATATATATATATATATATATGATCACATACATACATACATACATATATGGTGCAAAAACCTAATAGTTTTCATATCTATCTAATAATCTGTTGATTTTGAATTTTTTCTTTCACTACTAATAAATCATTCAGGTAGTTAAAGTTTGAGATAAATCTCAATAAAAAGTATAGTCTCACGGAGTCACGGACAATTGGTAATATATATATATATATATATATATATATATATATGGTGCAAATAATATGCTATCTTTAAAATTAATTTTTTGAAATTCTTGTTGTTATTAATAATTTGCAGATAAAAGATTTGTCCATGATAATGGACGCATGTATTTTTTCACCAACGTGTCTAAGAAGTCCGAGGGGAACGAAGACAAGCTCATTAACCGGCTTGTAGCCTAAGGACAAAAGGGGTTTTGGAGGGCGTCGGAAAGATGTCAAAAATCACAAGGGAGATATGGTAATTGGAATCGCAAGGGGTTTACTACGCAGACCAAAAATGCCAAGACGTCATGGCTCATGATTGAATTAAGACTTCCTTCAAATCAAACCAACAAGTAGAAGATGAAATTATATTAATTGGGCTAAATGGGTTGTTTAATTATTTTATTGGGAAGGGAGTTCAATGCCATGTTTCTATTTAATGCTAAGAGGTGTTTGTTTAGAATTGAATTGAAATTTGAATCTGAATTCAATTTGAATCGATTCAATGCGTTTGTTTTAGTGCGAATAATTTGAAATCAGAAGATGACATAACTCAGATTTTCAGATTTTTTTTAATGAATTACCGAATGAAGCGGTGAATGAAAAAAAAAATTAAAAAAATAATTTTTTTAAAAATATTAACTATTGTATGAAGTAATATTAAATAAATTTACAACAATTTTAATTTTTTTTAGAGAGGTAAAATAATAAAGTTGTGTCATTTATATGTATCAATTATCAAACAACTTTTTTCATTCAGATTCAAATCATTCATTTAGATTGATTCATTCAGCTTTTTATCAAACACCCCTAAGTTTAAATTTTACTCGCAATAATGGCTCGATGATTCACGGATACCTTCTTATTTAATTTGTAACAAAGTTGAAAAATCTATTTAATTGATTTAATTAATTTAATTTCATGAGAACTTTAATTTTAATTTGTCAAACCAAATGACCGGACTTATATATATATATATATATATATATATATATATATATATATATATATATGCATAAACTGAAACTAATCTATCTAGAAAATTTATTACATAAACATCAAAATTGACCCACTTAATTTGTAATACTTGTTCACTTCAATATTTGTTAACTAATTTTTTTGGCAAAACTAATGATGATGGTCATTTAAAATATTTTTTGTTTTATTTTATTATGCGCGTTTCTTTAATTGGAATTGAACTTTTAATTTTCAAATTAAATCATTAATTTGAACCTCTTTTTATTTTCAAATTGGGTCATTCAGAGTTAAAAAAAGTTAATGACGTTTTAAAAATAAATTTTTAAAAAACAGATTTTTTAAAAAATTGTTTTTAAAAAAGATCTGTTTTAAAAAAGATGGATATTTTTTATAAAAAAATCTGTCTTTTTAAAAATCTGTTTTTTAAAAACTATTTTTAAAAATCTGTTTTTTTAAAATTTGTTTTAAAAAAAATCTGTTTTTTAAAAATCTGCTTTTTTTAAAAATAACTTTTTATTTAAAAAGCTGTATTTTTTTGTTTTATTTTATTATGTTTTTGTTAAAAAAAATTTTTTTTAAAAATGACTCTTTTTTTAAAAAGTAGTAAATTTTCTACTCTCCTTGATGAAATAGATTTGTCCTATTTACAAAAAAAATTGTTTATCATCGTGAAATTTTTTTTTTTGACAAAAAAAAAAAGAGAAATTTTTTAAAAAAGACAGATTTTTTTAAAAGATTTTTAAAAAAAATTTAGATTTTTTAAAATACACATATTTTTTTAAAAACAGTTTTTTAAAACCAGATTTTTTAAAAATAGAATTTTTACTGTTTTTTAAAAAAAAAAAGAGGAGAATGCAGAAGCATAACAGCCCGTACGTACTGGATATCAAATTACCAACCTACTGGGCTTCTTTATAAACTTATTTACTTACTTCAATAAATCATAAATGGATATGACTATGAATTATTTATTTATTTATTAGTTCCAAATATTCTGCTAGAATGAATCCATGCATTTCTCTTATTTAAATTGGTTTATTTATTCCTTTAGATGGTAAATGTTTATTTATAGCAAATCTGCTGAATTCTTCATATCTAATTAATTACTCCACTCTTTAAGTTCTACTAGCACACTACAATAAAGTTTATACATGTGTTGTACACACATTAATGCACTTTCTGCTTTTGTCATTATCAGAATATATCCTCCTTTGTCATCGAAAGATGAGTAAATATATAATTATTTTTGTCCTTAAAAAGATTAGATGAAATATATAAAATTGTAGAAGGATAATTGTGTCATTTAGTAGAGTCCATTAATATAAAAAATAAAATTACTCATCTTGTGGGATCATGCTAAAGATAAATTTAAATTTTATTTTCTCTATTTTACTTTTCTTAATTAATATGTGAAATTTATATTTGACTCATTTTTTTTTGAGAGGGAGGATATATATATATATATATATATATATATATATATATATATATATATATATCTCCATCCACAAAGGGTTGTTTGGTTGAAAGAATTTTTATTAAATTGGCCTTGGACAATTTTTTTTTTTTTATATTTAAGAACTTTGTGGCAATTTGAAAATGGGTTCTTTCACAACAATAGGTTGA